>CM042148.1:100555366-100597866 GCA_023376005.1 Doryteuthis pealeii
AACATGATAGGTTTGCCATCCGGCGTATCTGTTAGAAACAATTCAGATCAACTCAAGAAAAATTCGCGGGATTACTTTTGAGGTGGTGTATTTTGGTCAAGGTAAGTCAGACCGCCCACATAGCATAGCAAACTTCTAGGTATAAGACCCATTAAATTTAAATTTTGGGTCTTGGCTAAATGGTAATTAGAGCGGCACAGGCCACAATTTATTTTTTCTTGATCTTTCGTCTATATGTATTTATATTATTGTCAGATAGAGTTAAGTAAGCGTGTAGGACAAGTAAAGTAAACGAAATCCATTTCGATAAGATAATTAGATCTGTATTGAAAGCACATCTCTTGTTTGACATTTTTGATATACATATCTATTATAACTCAAACTAGAAAAGTTTTTTTTAGATGTACTAACATACTTATATTTAGGCAGATTTTGACAAAAAGTTGTAACACTTAAATTTCATAGGCAAATGAATTTCAACTTATATTTCATATACATTGTTATATATGTATCAAGAACAACATTCTCTGTTTACTTTAATTTACTGTTTATACAATTTAGATTAGTATGATAGGTTACTGATATCTCAAAGTTAGTAATCTTCTCATTGAAACACTTGTCAATTTCAGGCAGAATTGAGTTTGATTTTAAATATGGTATTTAAAATATCTTAATAATAATTAAGTAATCGTCATAATTTAAACTCATTCTATATGAAATTACGTTCGATACAAACAAACGTGTAAGGGCTTCATAATTCTCACACCACACTTTTCAACGCTCACAATATATATCTTTGACTGGAACATTAACTGCTATCATTTGTATTTTGAATTTAGTATCATTTGATAAACATTACGATTCCAAATTCGTTTTCACTTTGTGATGAAGGTCAGTTTCTGGACGTCTGTACTATTGTTATAATGTCAAGACACCATACAATCATTGTTGGCCAGTATGCATTCAAGGCAATACATTATATCTAGTGTCAACCGAGGTACATAAATGAATCAAGTGTAGAGCGATATACTCTGTACCAAGCTTATAAAGGTTGTTACTTTCTCATAATTATACTGCTGACCTCGTGATATTTGTTCATTTAATTTAATTCTATTGCCTACAAATATGATCTTTTTAAAATAACGTCTTTTACAGAGCTAAGATTAAATATTTTCCTATATATGTTGTTTCTTTTTAAATCTTTTTCATCTTGCCGTTTCTTCTTTTACAAACTTTTGATAATCCAAAGTGTATTGGGTATCACAACATTATCCTGTTCACTTTTCAGTTCCATTTTGTAGTGGACAACACATAACTTTTAGTATCACTTATTTTTCTCTAGAATTTCCATGTCAGAAATAAAAACTGTAAAACCTCAAAGAAAAATTAGCCGTTTTTATCTAGCAATACCAGAAATAAAACACTTCGTGACTAAATATATTAAATCATTCATAAGTATTGCATTTAATAATTTTAAGCGTAAATTCTTTAAATACGTTCCACTAAAACATTATTTACATTTTATAGGTGTCTTTCGATGGATTTTGGCAATATTTTCGAATTATAACTAAAATTTAATTTCCAAGCTATAAAAATTGTTACGCACAAACAACTTCGTCAAACAAATATCAAGTAAAAATCGCCGGAAAACAATCTTCAAAATAATTAATTAATTACCAAATGGTGTCAAAATTTTGCGGGTCCCGGATTCGCTCGGAATGTTTATTCACAATATATGCGACATGGAGTCGTTGTTCACTGTTAATTCCAAAATGGTAATGAATCATGTCTCAGCAGAACTCAAAATTGATCGCTGCAGCATTGCATTATTATCTAAGCTTACCTTTTAAAAGATCACGATGAATATCTTCTGCGGGCATTCCTTATCTGCAAACGACAATTATTATGATGCTCGCCGAAGGTATACTTTACATTCTGTACTAAAACAGGATAAATTACTAATCTATTCCTTGGATGACTTTCGTTGGATTTACCAATTATTAATTCGAATTAATATCACCTCAAATTTATCCAATATATTATATAATTATTGATTAGATCTTTGTGTTAGTTACTGTGAGCCGAACTAAATATTATTAATATGTAACCAAATTTCCAAAATTTCCGCACATAATTCCCTTTTATGTTTATTTATACGTCCAAATTCTCCATTTGTTTTAATATTATATATAAACCTCTTATATATTATTAATAAATATTGTTCTTAACATTATCAATACTGGGTTGCCGTCTCTACCACAAGCATGCTATAACATGCAAGTGGTATTTATATATAAAAAAGATAGTGGTTTAAAGTGTGAATGGGAAGGCAATTTGCATAATCCGACTCACTTTATAAAATCTGATTTAAATAAATATGTGCTTGGTACTTAATTTTGTTATTTCTATATGTTTGATATTATATTTAAGGATATGAAAGCATAAAAAAAATAGTTAAATTTTAGGAAAGTTATGCACTCGAAACAGATGGGAGTGATGGAAGAGCAAGTCTTCAGTTGTTCTATTTTTTATAATTATGTCCGCCATCGGTTTCAATATTCTTATCTGCATTCTTTTTAGTTAATTAGTTTTTCTAATTTAATGTATTTCATTCATGTGAAACTTAAATATTGTGGTCGGGGGTGCATACTTCTGCTAGTCTAAGTATACAGGAATGATAGATCATTGTTCAAAAAATTTCGCCGGAAAAAAAATTTCATATTTGAAATATTAGGATAAACCGAAAACGATCGCAGAATAAATATAAACATTGGAAAGTCCAAAAAATTTATCAGGCTTGTGGGGTTCTGGAGTTGTAGGCTAGGTAATGTTCCAATAATAAAATACGAAACGTACAGTGTGTCAATGTGTCACACTTTTTCAAACTTTACTCCAAGAAGCCGTAGCCCAATCTATCATACCATTTCTGAATCAAACCGACTCCGTGGGCATATTAGAACATTCCTAGCCTAATCCCGACCCACAATCCTGAAATTTTGGATTTCCAAGTTTTATTTACTGCGATCGTTTTCGGTTATTTTTCATATGATTTTTTGCGGCGAAATTTTTGAACAATGATCATTTTTATTACTTAGACTAGCAGAAGTATGCACCCTCCGACCACAAATATTTAAGTTTTCATGTAATGAAATACATTAAATTAGAAAAACTAATTAAACTAAATAAGAATGCAGATAAGAATATTTGAAACCGAGGGGACATAATTATAAAAAATAGAACAACTGAAACTTGCTCTTCCATCACTCCCATCTTTCATTGCTAACTTTTCCTAATTTAACTATTTTTGCTCATATTCCTTAAAATAAAATCAAACAATTAGAAATCAATAATACCAAGCACATATTTATTAAAATCAGATTTTTAATATCAATATGCAAATTAGCCTTCCCATTCACACTGTAAACCACTATCTTGTTGTATATATAAATACACTTGCATGTTATTAGCATGTTGGTAAGGCCAACAGTATTGATAATGTAAAACAATTTTATTAATAATTGAGGTTTAAATATAAATAAAATCATGGAGTATGTGACGTAAATAACTAAGGGAATTATGTGCTGGGTACTAATATAGTTTCGGTCACAGACTAACACAAAATCTTCATTATAATAAGAGATAAATTTGGGAAGAATCGAAATTAATTGTGAAATCCAACGAAAGTCATCCAAGAAATAGAAGTAATTGTTTGTACAGAATGTAAAGACCTTCGCACATCAAATTGTCTTTAGATTAAGTGACAGCAGAAGAATTATCGTTGATCTTTTAAAAGGTAAGCTTAGATAATAATGCAATGCTGCAGCGATCAATTTTGAGTTCTGTAACATATCATACCATTTTGGAATCAGGCCGACTCCATGAGCAAATGAAAAACATTCCGAGCCGAATCCGGACCCGCAATTTTGAAATTTTGGATTTTAATTATTGAGATTGTTTTCGGCGATTTTTACGTGATATTTTGTGACGAAAGTTTTTGTGCGTTAACAATTTTTATAGCTTGGAAATAAATTTAGTTATAATCGAAAATAATTGCAAAATCCATCGAAAGACACCTATAAAATTGAAATAATTGTTTGTGTTGAACCTTTAAAATTTATGCTTAAATATTAATGCAATACTTAAATGTTGAAAAAGTACGAAGTGTTTTTTCGATGCTAAGTAAAACGGATTTTTCTTAGTTTTACAGTTTTTAATTTCTGACATGAAATTCTAGAGAAAAAATGGATATAGAGTTGTCTCACTACCTGAATGAAGGATAGTGTTTATACCCTACACTTTGGATTATCAAAAAGTTTGTAGAACCGGCAAGATGAAAAGATTTAAAAAGAAACAACATATATAGGAAAATATTTAATCTTAGCTCTGATAAAGACGTTATTTTAAAAAGATCATATTTTGAGGCAATAGAATATAATGACAAACAAGAGGTCAGCAGTATTTATGAAACAAGACCTTTATAAGCTGACAGAGACCTACACTATCAATGACCTCGGTGACACAGAAAAATGTTTGCCTGATGCAACGGAACAATGTTGAGGGTTCTGAAAATTCTGTACAGGACGTCCAGAATACTGACCTTCATCACAAAGAAAACGAAATTGGATCGTTGTCTATCAAAGATACAAAGTCAAAACAAATGATAGCAGATAAATGGTTACATCAAAGAATATTGTGAGAAAAAGAGAAGACACTAACGTTTTGATGAAACTGTAATTCATTAGAATGAGATTAGCATTCTAAATAGGATTATACTATCAACTCAATTCTGGATGACAAGTGTTTCAATGGAAGATTCATAGATTAGGAATATCAACAACTAATGATAACAGTAATAAAAGAATGTTTTGATACAAACGATAGAAATAAAGAGAAATTCTTGCCTATGAAAATTATGTACAACTTTTTGTCATCTGATGATGATGTTATCTTTTTTAAAATCATATTTTGAGGAAATAGAATATAATGACAAACAAGAGGTCAACAGTATTTATGAAATGGATTTTTCTTTCTCTTACAGTTTTTAATTTCTGACATAATATTCTAGAGAAAAACAGAAAAAAAAGTGGGTATAGAGTTGTCTCACTACCTGAATGAAGGATGGTGTTTATACCCTGCACCTTCGATTATCAGAAAGTTTGTAAAGTCCGCAAGACACAGAAAACAACATAGATGAGAAAATATTTAATCATAGCTCATTTGATAAAGATGTTTTTTCTTAATCATATTTTGAGACAATAGAATATAATGACAAACAAGTGATCAGTAGTATTTACGAAAGGAAATCTTTATCAGCTAACAGAGATTTGCATTAGCAATGACTTGGTGACACAGAAAAATGTTCGCCTGATACAACGGAAAAATGTCGGGGGTTCCGAAAATTCCGACCCAGACGTCCAGAATGCTGACCATCGTTACATAGACAAAGGCGAAATCGACCACAACTCGAAAAAGATTCTTCTCACTTGAATGGAGGAATTACTATTGGTTGGTTTAAAATATAGAGAAGTAATCAAATACCAACAAAAATGACGCCCAGTCTTTACTGTGTATCTAGAATTAATAACCGTCCTTAAAGAATCACTTATAGCTGTTAAGATATTTTAAATCCATTTAAACCTGAAAACGTATAAAATAGCAGATGTAATCACTACTAGAATAGACTCATTTCTAATTAGTGATCATCCTTCACACATTAATACATTAATTAATGTTTTGTTTTTTGTTTGTTTGTTTGTTTGTTTTGGGTTTTAAATGTTGGAAAATAAAAATATTTATGTATTTATTCATTTGTTTGTTGCGATCAATTTTGAGTTCTTCTGTAGTATATTGTTGCCTATCGCATATACCATTTACTGATTATAAAACAGTTGGGAAAAAAATTAAAATTAAAAAATGGCAAATAGAAGAGAACAGGTTGTGCTGACCCACCTTCACATAGTGCTGCATACCCTTCTTACTTTACTTCTTACTTCTTCTATTCTTCGGTTGTCTCTGACATCTTAAGTTCTTCTGTGTCTCTTCTAACATCTTGCGTCTGGACTTCTCTTGGGGACTTCGTGTCTGGTCTTCCAATGGTGGATTTCTCTTTATCAGAAGCCCTGTGTCATTGGTAGTTTTTAGATAATAACACAAGACTTCGATTTACTTAGATCACATTTTATTTCGAAACCCCCACCAGACTACCTGCGCAGATCGAGTCGGAGCGTGTATAACACGACTCACCACCGTCGTGGTTTCTCGCCGACTGACTAAAATCTATTTCTAATCTAAACCGGAACAGGGTCTTCTCCACCGATTCTTACGGTATCCACCGGAAGGAAGGATCAGTACAGGTCAAGCCTTGTCATTCAAATCCTTCAAGGCCATGGGCTGCAGCTTATAACGGCCATTTTGATTTCTACACTATTGCACATAAATATTAGGTATCTAATAATTATGTAACAATAGGCCAAACCTACATCACTCATCATTTACATGAGGGCAACGAATCCTCAATATGCACTACATGCCAAGAGAGATTTACAGTGAAACATATATTGCTAGAGTGTATAGACTTTGATTTAGTGCAAAGAAAATATTACTAAGGAAGTAATTTGAAAAACAAAAAACTTTTCACGAAAATAAGACCATCCAGGATTTTACATTTCCTAAAAGAAGTGGGATTGTACTAAAAAAACATGAGTAATTGAACAATAGTTAAAATCTATACATATATACATTTGTTTTCTACCAAAACTATCGCTACGAATCCAAAACTTAGTCGGCATTAAATGATCCACCGAGGTTGATATGCCATAAAAGAAACCAAGCCAAACTAAACCAAGCCTATCGCATAGGACAGCATTATTGGAAAACTACCTTTGCAATAAGTTCCAAATAGATTAATTAGACAAATGATGTTAGTTGTTTGAAATATATTGTGGAGTGTTGCATGTGTTGCTCAGTCACCAGGATTAGGTCCATACATATCACGGGTTGCCACACACGGTCAACAGGCGGGATTTTACCCTTATGTAGAGGTACAGTCGGACCCAGCCGACATACATTTTTGTTCAAACGATGATGGAAATTTTTAAAATAAATATCCATCAACGTTTAAGCAAAAATTTATTTTTCTTTCCTGCTATATTGTCCCAAGGAAGGTTTAATCTAAACCGAAATGTTTAAGCTTCGACGTCAACATCAAAATGAATTCAGCTTTTTAAAACTATTTGTTATCCTAATTTATCTATCTATCTATCTATCTCTCTCTCTCTCTCTCTCTCTCTCTCTGTATATATATATATATATATATATATATATATATATGTGTGTGTGTGTGTGTGTGTGTGTGTGTGTGTGTGTGTGTGTATGTAAAAATGGAATTGAATCCGACGATATGAGGAAGAATGAATAAAGAAAAGAAAGTACTGAATGGATAATAAAAGATGAATTTAATCAATATCACTTACACACTTACTATATTGTCCCGAGGAAGGTTTAACCTAAACCGAAATGTTTAAGCTTCGACGTCAACATCAAAATAAATTCAACTTTTAAAAACTATTTGTTATCCTAATTTCTCTCTCTCTCTCTCTCTCTCTCTCTCTCTCTCTCTCTCTCTCTCTCTCTCTCTCTCTCTCTCTCTGTATATATATATATTATATATATATATATATATATATATATATATGAGAGTGAAAAGATGGAGAAACTGTAAACAAACAAGCAGACATGTATGTTTGTGATTCAGTTATATATTCGTTCTATGTTTTATGAATAAATCATTGTAAATTTCTTTCTATCTGTTTGTTTTCTTTGCTTTGTTTCTTTTTCTTTTTTTTTTTTTTTTTTTTCTTTTTTTTTTGGTAAGTAATCTAGTTCTTCTGAAATCAGTTTCTCGAATCCTTGCGCAATGCGTCTGCGACTGTTTATATTGGAATAAAATCGGTCGAGGCTCATATTAGAATAATAAACCAGGTATCCAAGCATGCAAAAAAGACGCTTTCAGATTTATGGACCCATGAAAAATATTTATTTCTATATATTCCCCTAAATATATATCTATATTTTTTTTAAAATTAATATGCTTCATTATCTGTTTTGTAAAATGATTGAAAAAAGAAAAGGCTTCAATTTCCAGACCATCATTTAGTCTGGCACAAGAGGTTGGTTGGATGGATTGGTTAGATTTTACGGCAACCCTTGTTGGGTTATTTTATGCTGAAGACGTTTTGCTTTATTCATACACAAAAGTTTTTCCAAAATTCAATTTTTAAACACATTTTAAAACTCATTTTTATTATCAAACCAATTGATGGACCCCTAACAGGTACTACCACTCCGAGTCATAATGGACGAGGGAATAATGTGCAATGAGGGGTTAGATACTTCCCAGAGTTACAAAATATATTCCCCTAAAATATATATCTTTTTTTTAATTAGTATGCTCCATTAGATGCTTTGTAAAATGATTTTTAGAAAAAGAAAAGGCTTCAATTTCTAGACCATAGCTTAATCTGGCACAAGAGGTTGGTTGGTTGGCTGGTTGGTTGGTTGGTTGGTTGGCTTTTATGGCATGTCAACCCATGTTGGGTTATTTTATGCCAAAGTCGTTTTTTTATTCATTCATGATGGTAATCATTTTTTTTTCAAACTCAATTTATCTAAACACATTTTAAACTCATTTTTTCTATTTAATCCATAGTAGTAAGTCGTAGGGGTGGCCTAAAGTCGGTATTAGCCAATCAGCGAGGGAGTCTATCCCCTTTTCACTAGCGCTAGACCAAGGAGATTGTTTTTTTCTGAGGTGGAGCGCCACATTTACCATCAGCTCCTTACTTTACCTCACAGATCCCTGTGCTACTCATATGCTGAGTTGGCGATGGCCAGTATCGAACTAGGAACATTGTGGTTTCTATCCGAACGCTCTAAAAATGGGACTAATAGGTACTACCAATCTAAGACAAAGTGGAATAATGCTGATGAAGGGGTACTCCACACACCACAGAGCTCCAAAATTGGAACTTCATCATTAGAGGCAGTTTAACGTCATACCTAGGACATCTGACACGTTCACGGGTTTTTGTCTCTTTGATAAAGTAAAGTTGATGGAGTGGCCTATTGTCGGTATCAGTCGTACAGCAAGGGAGTCTATCCCATTCTCGCTAGCGCTAGTCCAGGGGGATTGTTTGGCGTCTAAATAGATAGATAGATATGGACGAACTGAGATAGATAGATAGATAGATAGATAGATAGATACTGGGTTATTTAGCCGTGTTAAGATAACCAGCCCATGCAAAGGAAAAGATAGATAGATAGATAGATAGATAGATAGATAGATAGATATGAACACACGTAAATAGATTGATAGATAGATATGAACAGACTGAGACAGCTAGATAGATAAACCGATAGATATGAACATACTGTGATAGATAGATAGATAGATAGATAGATAGATATGAACAAACTGGGTTATTTAGCCGTGTTAAGATAACCAGCTCAGGCAAAGGAAAAGATAAATAGATAGATAGATAGATAGATAGATAGATAGATAGATATGAACACACGTAAATAGATTGATAGATAGATATGAACAGACTGAGACAGCTAGATAGATAAACAGATAGATATGAACATACTGTAATAGATAGATAGATAGATAGATAGATAGATATGAACAAACTGGGTTATTTAGCCATGTTAAGGTAACCAGCCTAGGCAAAGGAAAAGATAGATAGATAGATAGATAGATAGATATGTCCAGACTGGTAAATAGATAGATAGATAGATAGATAGATAGATATGAACACAAGGAAATAGATTGATAGATAGATAGATAGATATGGACAGACCGAGATAGATAGATAGGTAGATAGATAGATAGATATGGACAGACTGAAACAGACTCGATCCTTTAGCCGAGGAGAAGGAAAACTCACCTCCATTGCTTGCGATTCTCCTCTTCGTTTTTTTTGGTTCTGTAGTTTTTTCTTTCTTTCTCTTTCTTTTCTTCATCATTTTTGATATGCCTCTTTTTCTTTCTTTTTTTTTTCTTTCTTTCTTTGGTTCTGTCATTTTCCTTTCCTTCTTTCTTTTTCCTTTACATGCCACTTGTCCTCTTTGTCTTTCTTTCTCTCTTTCTTTCTTTAATTTTCCTGGACCTCCATTCTTGTCGGCACCCCCCTCCTTTTTTCTTTTTTCTTTGCTTCACTCTTATCACTTTCGATACATTTCTTTCTTTTTGTCTTTGCCCCCCTCACTTCAATCGCTTTCGCTACCCCCCCTCTCTCTCTCTCTCTCTCTCTCTCTCTCTCTCTCTATCTATCTATCTATCTATCTGCTTTTCTCTCTCTCACATCTGCCAACATACCTTTCCACCCACAGATTTCATATACTCGAACCCCCTTTCTTTTAATCATTCAGTCTCGTTCATTTTCCTTTTTTTTTTCTTTTTTCTTTCTTTCTTTCTTTTTTTTTTATTTATCTCTCAGTTTCTGCTTTATTAGTATTCCATCCCAGCATTCCGTAGCGGGGAACAGGAAGTAAAGCTGAATAAAAAATCCTCCCTCCACCCCGCAGCCGATCTAGCGAACACAAATCCCAACACGCATTTGCGTCAACGAGTGCTGTTATTTTATCCTCATTTATCCGAACAGCCACCAAATGCTACAAAGATGTGTCCAATGTGACACTGCCTCCCAAAATTCAATTGAGCGGATTGAGTTATCTCCCCCTGTTTTAGACATCGGACCGCGCTTTGAAATTGCCCAATCTAATAAAACGCTCTTCTTTTCAACTCGAGAAATTGATTTAAATAGGAAGAAAACAATGAAGTTTTCTATCCCGATAACACTTTCATCATACGTATCCACCCAACCCCTCCGTCGCGAACAGGATGCGACACAAGGTCAGTTCTGAAGCGGAGGACCGGTTTAGCTCAGTCGGTAGTGCGTCCCGCCTAGGAAAACAGAAGGTTCCTGGTTCGATAACGGCCTTCGCCAACTCTCGCGTATGAGTAGCACAGGGATATGTGCGGTAAAGTAAGGAGCTGATGGTAGGTATGGTGCTCCATCTCAGAGGTCAAAACAATCTCTTTGGTCAAGCGCTAGTAAATAGGGTTAGTGTTAGGTTTAAAGGAAAATTTCACATTTCTTCTTCTTCTTCTTCTTCTTCTTCTTCTTCTTCTTCTTCTTCTTCTAATCCTAATCCTAATGTTAAATTCAAACCTAACCCTAATCCTAACCTAACAGTAAATGATAAATATGTTCACCATAAAATATTTTACGGGGGAGTCTGGTGTGACCCATCCAATCACAGCCATCCACATCGACCGATAGTAGTAGTATGATTGGGGTACTTACTACTCACATAAATCCCTAACACAACCTGGCGCTTGGGAGCAAGCGTTGGGGTTTCCGGAGAGGCTTGCCTCTCGTGAAGTGACTCAATACTACTTGAGACAGCACCATGCAGCACCCCGGCAGTTCATTCGTCTCAGACTTTCCTCTACCACTGGACCAACTGCAGGACTCCCAAGATAGTGGACTGGGGTCTGTGCAGCCTCTTTCCACAAAATATCTCACGCATAAGTTTCACCGCATGCCACCTTCAACTTTCAATATATATATATATATATATATATATATATATATATATATATATATATATATAGTCATCCACAAATTCCGTGTTTTTACGTATCATGTCTCTTCAGTTGGGCTAAAAATTTGCAGGCTACCTCCAGCCGGGATGAAAACCCGATCAATTCATCCTTAACCACTCGGCCATCGTCACCAACAAAGGGGGATTTTAACTGATAAATACACACATTTGCATATATGTAATGGCCACCATAGAGTGCTCCATCCCTTTTATAGGAGAGTGGTATATATAATGGAACACTGTTTACTTATAAATATCATATATATATATATATATATATATATATATATATATATATATAAGGTGAGTCAAAAAGTATCGAGATTGAAGCTATATTTACCAAGATAGGAATGAACAATAAATGTAAAGTTCTTTTTTTTTTCAGAATACAAGTTGTGTTAAAAAGTATAGATGGAAGGGAATAATGAATGGAACGTTAATTTTTTCAGAATACAAAGTGTGTCATAAAAGTGCCGAATTTGAAGCTGTATTTACCAAGATAGAAATGAACAATGAATGGAACTTTTTTAGAATACAAGGTGTGTCATAAAAGTGCCGAGTTTGAAGCTGTATTTACCAAGATAGAAATGAACAATGAATGGAACTTATTTAGAGTACAAGGTGTGTCATAAAAGTATCGTGTTTAAAGCTGTATTTACCAAGATAGAAATGAACAATGAATGGAACTGTTTTAGTATACAAGGTGTGTCATAAAAGTATCAAGTTTAAAGCTATGTTTACCAAGATAGAAATAAACATTGAATGGAACGTTAATTTTTCTGAATACAACGTGTGTCATAAAAGTGCCGAATTTGAAGCTGTATTTACCAAGATAGAAATGAACAATGAATGGAACGTTAATTTTTTTTTCAGAATACAAATTGTGTCAAAATGTCTCGTTACTCTTTTGACACACCTTGTATATCTGCTGATATTGCTTATAGAAGAATCTAAAGTACAGGATTGAAGATTCGTATTCAAGAAACTTATTTCTGTCTCTCTTCAATTCCAACTTTATGGCTAGTCACGTTTTGATGCCATAATCTTTGTTTAGTCGAATGAGATATCATGTTCATTTTCGGAAAGTTATATTCACTGTCATTAACGTCGATAAATAACAAAAAAATTGTTATATGAAAGTAGTTTGAACCGACTCAGCCTTCTTTAAAATTACTAGTACAAAATCTAAAAAAACACCCTCCGGGCGATGTAAAAATAAATGTTTGAAACATATTGCCTGAGGGGTGGGAGTTAAAAATTCAATGTCAGCGAGTTTGTACCCTAAGTAAGTAAAATCATCAAATTCATTAAAGGATTAAAAAATAAAACAATTTCAAATGTAAACTTTAAATATGTATTAAAATAAAACAAACTATATATAGATATATAATACCAGTCATGTATTTATTAAAACTTGTTTTAAAAAACAATGAGGACTGTCTAATATTGCATGTTCAAATTTTGAGTGTATTTATTCTGTTATGACGATTTTGGGTATGTGACGTAAGCAGTGACGTAATTTTTGTTACAGACAAAAACCGGAAGCGAATCTCCATTATTAATAGATTTATTACTTCTTCGGTATCTCGATTAATTCAGTGAATTTAACCCTGAAGATCCTTATGGTGAAACTCGAGTAGGTTATCACTTGTACCTATATTGTAATAAATTTGCTCTACTAACGTATTGAGCACTCTATATTTGTTATATCGCTGACTTACCTCACTGAATTCTGCACCATCTAACCATCGTGACCATATTCACCGGTAAGTCACCTTTTTCATTATACACACACATACATACACACACACACATATACATATATATATATATATATATATATATATATATATATATATAGTCATACACAGACACCGTGTTTCGACGTATCAGGTCTCTTCAGTGTGGCTAGACATTTGTAAGCTACATATACCCGGGATAGAAACCCTATCGATTCAGCATCAGTTGAACAGCTTAACCGCTTGGTTATCGTCACCTACAGAATGGGAAGGGGATTTTAACTGTTTTAATACACACATCTGTATGTATGTAAAGGCCGCCATAGAGTGCTCCATCCCTTTTATAGGAGAGCGTTGCGTTTATATATATATATATATATATATATATATACCCACACAAGCAGGATGTGACACAAGATCAAATTTTTAGCGGGGGTTTTTCTTCTCCTCAGCAAGTTGCCTAACCAAGATTAAAGAGCCGAGTCTGCCCTACTATTTACCCATATTAGAATCCGTGTGGTCATTGTAAGGGTTCGGTTGTTCTGTTTTTGTTCACAGAATCCAGTTGATGATCCTGCAGGTTTTCTCTGTAATGTATAATGCAGAGGCGCGTGGTGTAATCGTGGTGTACACGTTGACCCGCGATCAAATCCTGGACGAGGCAGTTTGCATTTCACATAGCACTATTACCCTTGAGAAAGATATGAATCCAACTACCATCCCTCCAGCTATGGGTAACTAATTGGGTAGACTGGTCACTTTAACCATGGTTAGGCAACTAGTCTAGAAGGAAAACTGAATTCGTACGTGGTAATCTCCGCTTAAGTTATATATATATATATATATATATATATATATATATATCCGTAGATGAGTTACCAGGTAAGTTGGTATTAGGATGATTCTAAGTTGAAAATTAGTATAGTTCAGATGTTCAATATAATTGAACAGAGCAATATAATTGGTAAAGAAAAAGGCTTAAAAATCGGCCATTTTGCGGTCATTGATCTATTTCTGCCCAAATGTATCTGTGTATGAGTTTCATCAGACCGCTTACTCTATTGAAAATGGTACACAAATAATTCCTGAGGCTTTATATATACTTTTCTTTACCAATTATATGTGTGTGTGTATTTGTGTGTGTATGTGTATTTGTGTGTGTGTGTGAGTGTATTGTGTGTGTGTGTGTGTTGTGTGTGTGTGTGTGTGTGTGTGTGTGAGAGAGACAGAGAGACAGAGAGACAGAAGAGAGAGAGAGTGTGTGTTTGATTGTTTTGTTTACGACATATCAACCCTCTTCCACGCCTTTTAATGCCGAATCAACGGATCTTTGATAAACAAAGGACTCAGGTTTCTTACAGTACCCACTGTTGCTTAAGTGATCACCCAGTTATGTGTTTTTGTGCGTGTAAATAGAAGTTAGAGTGTTTTTTGTTTTTTTTAAACATTTTTTTCTCAAAGAAAATTAAAGAAATTGAGAAAATATGAGTTGGTTTCAAAGAGTCACCAATTAAATAGGTACCTCCTGTAACATTTACCTCGGAATTGAGTAGTGATTTTCAACTTGTGAATCTCTATAATTATGTCTCCCTTGTTAGTTCTAATTCATTCTAATTGGTAGGTAGTTGGTAAGTGGAACTTAGCCTTGTTTTTGCTTTCTTCTTCCTGTCTTTTCTGTTTCTTCATTTTATTTGAGGATTACAAATTCATGAAACTCTAACAGTTTGGCTTTTTTTTTCTTCTTTTTTTCTTTTTTGTTGTGAACGACCTTTTATTGTTTTCGGTTTTAAAGTAGATCTATTTCGATTTAGGGGCCGGGTTAATTCAGTCGGTAGAGCGGCACTAAAACGATACATGTACCGTAGTCCTTTTTTCTTTCTTGGTACTAAAACTCCAAAAGTCACCGTGCTGAAATGGTGCCGATAAAAAATCATAACACGAGAAACATGTCGTCACAACTGCCAACCTTTATTTTCGTGCTCGTATAGTGGGCTCCTACCAAAGAGGAGGAAAGGCAGAGAGAAAGAGAGAGAGAGAACACTACTAGATTACTGGGCTCTCATGAGGTCCGTCCCCTACGACCGCCGCCGGCAAAAAGAGGACGAACCCTTTCTTTTTTCCCCCACGTCACCACGTGACTTCCGGTCAACACCCGACTTCCGCTTGCGGTCAATTCTCCGTTCGGGGTTACGCTACGGTCAAACCATCGCTCTCCTCTTTCGGGTCATCACTATTTTTTTAAGCCTTTGTTATTTATTCCTCCTCCTTCCATTAGTAGTCCTAGCTCACAAAAGTCAGGAATATACCCATCTTGCAACAAGCGTTCGGCTAGAAACCACAGGGTTCTTGGTTCGATACCGGCTTTCGCCAACTCAGCGTATGAGTAGCACAGGGATCTGTGCGGTAAAGTAAGGAGCTGATGGTAGGCGTGGCGATCCACCTCAGATGCAAAAATAATCTCCTTTGTCTTGCGCTAGTGAAAAGGGGATATACTCCCTCGCTGATTGGCTGATACCGACTTTAGGCCGCCCCGACCACTTTACTTTACTTACTTTATTTCGATTTTAAGATACTGAAGCTATTGTTTGAAATACTTTTATTTGGCAATCCACATGCCCCCCCCCCATCTCACAAACCATCCGAGTGAGACGGACGAGGCACGCAGGACACTGCTGGAGAAGCAAGAACGAGCTCATAAGTTACATTCTCCCCTGGAAGCCGACACACGGACATGCTAATGTGGGCCGCCCACCAAGGACCTACATAGACCAACTATGCGAGGATGCTGGTTGCTGCGCAGAGGACCTCCCAGGTGCAATGAGTGATAGAGAGGGTTGGCAAGAGAATGTCATGGATATCCGTGCTACATGCGTGACATGATGATATATATATATAAGGTGTATAAAAAGAGTATTGAAATATTGTGTGATTCGAACCTTAAATCTGGTAAATCCAGCTAGTGTAATGGTTAGAATCCCCGCCTGTCAGCCTGGCAGTTAGGGTTCGAATCACGCAGAAAGCGGCTTCCTGTATATAACTCTGCTGATGAGGCATAATAGACCGAAATGTACATACAGAGATCGACTTTTTCTCGATTTGTTTACGCCTTACATTTGAACAAATATATTCGCCTAATTCATTAATTATCAACTAATTAATTTTCAAATTAGGTATGTCTTCAATTAAGCACATATTCTCCCAAATATATATATATATATATATATATATAACCTTTCCGCACGAGCTGGATGCGATACAAGGTCAATTACTTTAACTGGTTTAAATACAGGGTTTTCCTTCTCTTAGACTGGTTACATAGCCAATGTTACAGAGTCCAGTCTGCCCTACTATTTACGAAATGCTTGAGGGAGAGTAGATGGATGCATGCTTTTCCAAAAACAATATAACTTTCGCTATATATATATATATATATATATATATATATATATATATGTGTGTGTGTGTGTGTTGTGTGTTGTGTGTCTGTGTGTCTAGTGGTCCCTTTGCGAATTTAATTTGTTCAGCACGTAACTAAATTTCCTCGTATATCAAATTAATGAATGGAACGTTATTTTATTTTTCAGAATACAAGGTGTGTCAAAAACTACAAAAAATCTCGATACTTTCTTGACACACCTTATATATATATATATATATATATATATATATATATATACACACACACACACACATACACACACACACACACATATATATATATATATATATATATATATATATATATATATATATATATAACTGAAGAGAAAGTTGTTTGTATTGTCTTAACAGGCGAATAAATGTATGTCGGTGATAGATGTGACTTCAGCCTGGGGGATATGAACTAATCGCCTCCTGATTAGTCCGAGTGTCTCATTGATGAGCTTCAGACAAGGGAGGTAATTTGCAATGCAGGAAGACACGGCTAAAGCCACTCGATTTGAATGCTTTCCGTGCCAACGCAACAGAACACCTACTTTAAATTACAAATTAAGATGGGGAATGTGCAGTGTCCCTTGAGTATTACTGGTTTTTAATATACCATTACGCCTCTCTAATACTAATAATACTATTAATACTAATACTAATACTACTACACACACATACGCATAAATACGAACGCATTCGCACACATAGAGAAGCGAAATACAAACAGTCAGGGAAATAAAATGTAATGAAACCAGTTGTTTGTCTGAATCTCTGAGACAAAGAAGTATTGTTATATACTAATATACTCGAACTATTGCTCTGCTCCTTTGGTACTCCGTACTTGCGGCCTTGTGCCACACCGAAGTTGATAGGGAATAACTACTTGGACTAGAGTTTCATCTTGTTTGTTATCGTCATCATTATCTATATACCATTGCGCTACCCCACTACTACCCCAAAAACTAATACTATTAATAATAATAATAATAATATTACTAATACTAATACTACATACACGTACATACAAATCTAAACAAGTGCGCGCACATGCCCCTGCGAAATAGAAACAGTCAAAGAAATAAAATGTAATGAACTCATTCATTTGTCTGAATTCCTGAGACAAAGAATTATTATTATTTACTGGTATACTCTGACAAGTGCTCTGCTACTTTGGAGCGCCGTACTCCGTACTTTCGGCCTTGTGCCACACCGAAGCTTATCTTCATAAATAGCTATGTCAACAAATTTCCAGAAAGAAATTACTTAAAATCCAATCTACAAACTACAAGTTATCCCCTTGAAAGTAATCCCCCTGGAGTCTCATGAACTTTCTCGTCCTTCTTTGCTACGCTTGCATGCACTCCTGAAAAGATTCTTCCGACTCCCTTAAGCTTGGAGAAGAGGAAAAATCACATGGAACCAGTCGGGCGAGTAGGGAGGTTGCTTCAGCACAATGATGTTCTTCTAGGCCAGGAACTCTCGGATACTCAGGGCAGTGTGAGGCGAACAAGACACGCTGAGCACTACTGAAGAAGCAAGAATGAACTCATAAGTGACGTTCTTCTGTGGAAGCCATCACATAGGCACGCCAGTGGGGGTTGTCTAGCAGAGACGTACATAGAATAACTGTGTGGATACTGGTTGCTGCTCAGAGGACCTCCCATGGCCAATCAATGATAGGGATGGAGAGAGTTTGTCTTGGATATCCATGCTACTAGTGATGATATATATATATATATATATATATATATATATATATATATATATATCCAATAGACCAGATGAGTTGGGAATGATTCTCTATAGGACCTTCAGAGAAAATAAAACTGAAATTCTAAAAACTACGATTTATTATTGTTGTAATGGAATATTCCACATTCTTTTTCACCCATGTTGTCCGACTATATTTACTGTGACTATATATATATATATATATAGTGAGCACAGCATTATGCTGAGCTGGCTTCGAGGATCAGTAGCACACCTCACTATTCCTTATCTGTCTTATTGTATCTCTCTGCAATAAAACTCTCTATCTTAAATCTATGAACATGTTGACTGGCTCTTCCACCTGACTACAACCTTGTTTGATTGTATCCCTTTTAAGGACACAACAATTCTTCATTTTATTTTTTTCAATTTATTCATATCATTTTACTGGTCTGTTTTTCTATATTATTGTTTTATAAACAGTTTTTTAGAATGATTTTTAGTTACGATAGTGTTGTTATCTGTTTTATCATCATTCTAAGTCTAACCACCCTCATAAAAAGTGTAAGGTTCAAGGTTATAATAATGTTATAATTGGTTGAACAAAACACCGACCAAAGGTGTTAAACATAACATGGACTTTAATACAGGCACATGGAAATGATACATATAACAGAAATACAAAGAAGATATAAAAAAGGACACATTCATGAATAGAGATACAATAAGGAGGTATACAAGAGATACCTATATGTACATATAGAAGTAATTGACAGCTATGAAGAGTCCACCGACTAAAGTCACTTACTAGTGGCTGTAATGGGGGTCAAAGCCCCCACATGAGAAGGTGTAGACATAAACGTCTAACCCATGTGTGTGAGTTACCGGAGAAGAAAAAGAAGCAGAGTTTGAAACAGGCGCTTAAATACAAAAAAAATCTTGGTGGTAAAAATGGGAACCCAGAGGGAAGATAACTCTTCCAGGCAAGGGAAGACAACCTAATAAAAGTTAACTAGATCATTCTCATGAGATGTAACGCTTCATTCACTGTTACTTTCCCCTTTCTTAACTCCAGCTTCAATCTCAATACTTTTTGAACACCCTGCGTATTCTATATTTCTTTCTATATTTGCCTCAATCGATTTGTCTTTGCCTCGCTTTGGTTTCCCGCCATTAACTATTCCTTAATAGCCGACGCCATTCTCTACCGGAAATAGTTACGGCTTTTATTCGCAGACTTTCAGAAGAAATTGAGAGTTATCGAAACGCTATTCAACTTTAATCTTAGAACGAATTTTCAGAATAAGATTCAACAACTTAACCTCCTCGATGGAACTTTAACTTTTAGTCCAATTCCAATTCAAGAGTAAAGGCAGAATTTACAGCCCGGGAAGCAGTAAAATTGGTCAATAATGGTTGTATCTCTAATAGCACCAATTATACTTGTACTAAGGAATGTAAGTAATAGTAAGTTACACGGAAGATTAGTGCTAATTTCGATTATGGAGGATTTCAGAAAGAAGAGATTCCTCCATGGGTCTGGTTTAGTTCAGTCGGTAGAGCAACCACCCAGGAATCGCAGGTTTGATACTCACCAAGTCAGTGCATCAAGCACAGATTGGGTAATCTGATCTATGTGGTAAGTAGGGGAGGCTGACGGTAGTTGTAGCGCTCCACCTCTGTGAAAATCTAGCGAAAAGGGCGTAAAATCTCTCGCTGTCAGCTGATACCGGCAAAAATACCACTACACCATCTATACATATATAAAGGGCAGTTATGATTATATGCATGTCCGGAGGAACTCCGATATAAACAATTAACGATAAAGTAAATATATATCACATTAAATATCACTATGGCTTGGTTTTTGAGCAAAAATAATAAAGACTTGATTTTATATTAGTGAAGATAATTAAAAGATAAAATTTAACTGATAACAGCATGGAATATATTATATATATTGTATATATATATATATAATATAATATTATATATATATATATATATATGCGTTTAATAATTTAAATAGTAGACTTAACGTTTCTTTGCAAGAGTGGCTGATCAATGCAAGGTCTTTTTTTACGTAGGGATTTTAATTAGGCATTCTACGGGGATCCAACTCACGATTCAGTAATAATGGATCTGCAGGACTAATTTTTTTTTAAATACCCTCTAACCGGCGACGCGGGTAGCTGTTTCTAGGCCTTATTTAAATGATTTTTCCCACATTTCGTATTTGTAATGTTTGCATTAGTCTCATATGTATGTGTATTTGGTGCCGCGCTGTGTGTGTGTTAGTGGTGTGTGCATATCGTGTGTCTTTGTATTTGTTGTGGTAAGTGAATTTGTTTGTGTGTGTGTGATTGTGGTTTTGTGGGTGGGCTTTTTTTGTATGTGGTTTTGTGTGGGGGTGGTGTGCGTGAGTGAATAGAGTTTGGGTTGGGCTTGCGTGTGGTTGCGTGTGTATGCTTGTGCTTGTGCTTGTGTGTGTGTGCGTGTGTATGTGTATATGTATGTGTGTGTGTTGTGTGTGTGTGTGTGTGTGTGTGTTTTCATGGTATGCGCGATTACGTGTGTTTGGTGGCCAGCGCATATGTGTTTGCGCGCATTGCGTGCGTGTTTGTGTGTACACGCGTGGGGTAAGTGTCTGCATGCATATCCTCCATAAATTTGGGTTATGAGCTTCTAATTGGTAATTTAAATTAACTCTCACTACTAAGCTTATAAGCAATGATCGTTTCCTCGGAAATTTGATCTCTCAGTGACCGTAAATACATCTCATAACCATGCACTTCAATAGTTTAAAAACAGCCAGTCGGCGCTAACAGCTGTCAGTGGGACGAGGGGATTAGATATCCAGGCTGATCTCCTAAACGGTAGTCTGAGTCGGCCTAAGCCAACGGATAGTTTGTGTCTAGCCACACCGAAGAGGCGGGAAACGTTGAAATACGTGTCTGTGAAATTGACTTATATATATATATATAGTATATATATATTATATATATATAATATATTATATAGTGTGGTGTGTGGTGGTTGTTTTGTGTGTAGGGGGTTGTGTGTGTGGTGTGTGTGGTTGTGTGTGTGCTAGACGCCGAATTTCGATTACTAGGACTTTTCGCACNAAGGAGTTTATGACTCGGGCTTTATTGAACGGGCATAGTCGGCCGGTGGCATAGGGTGGGGAAGGGATTTTTATCCCCTGGCCAGAAACGCACCACACTCAGTTGTCGGCCTAAACCAAAATATCCAAAGAATCCTTTTGGAGTAGGGAATCAGTTTCTTTTTGTTCGGCACTGCGCAGGAGGGTTCTTCCGTCAATACCAACATGGGAGTTGCTTCTTTTATTTTATTTTATTTTATTTTTATTTTCGTTTTTTTTTTAAATCCCCACATGTGCTTGTGTTTGTGCCGGCTCTATGGTGTGTCTGTTTTGTGTGTGTGTCTGTGTTGTTAGTGAGTGTGTGTCGTGTATTGCGAGTGTTTATCTGTGTGTGGTGTGAATGTGTGTTGTGTGTGTGGGTGTTTTATCACAAAAAAGTTCCCCTATTAAACTAGGCAAATATATGCCACACTGCCGGATACAAGTATTTAGATTTTAATGTAATATAATTATATTAAACTAGAAAGGCTAATTAAATCGAATAAGAACGCAGATTAAAAGATTGTGAAACAGGAAGGGGTACAATCAAAAATGGAACAAGTTAAAATTACCATTCACTCCTGTATTTCTTTGCTAAAACTTTGGCTAAATTTAACATATTTAGTTAGAATAGGAAGTAAAGAATAAAGTAAACATTATTTCTTCTTGTTAATGATTTCTTTTAAGATTTATCCCCAAAATTTGTATCATATTCATTAAGGATAAAACTAAATAAATAGAAATAAAAAATTGACTGATCACATATTTATTAAAATCAAATTTTAATATCAATATGCTAATTAGCTTCCATTGTAACACTGTTTAAAACTGCGTATTTTGTTGTATATACAAGTACAATTGCTATGATATTAGTATTAGATATTTGCCCAACTGTATCAATAATGTAAAACAATTTATTAATATTTGAGGTTTAAATAAAAATAGAATCATGAGAATGTGACGAAATAACAAATTTAATTGTGACTGAGTAGTGAAATGTTTCGGTTAACAGACAGAAAAAACACCACAATCGCCATTATAAGATTGATCTTTTTTGCATCAACACTTTTTTGCTTTGTCTATCTGGTTGTGGTTTGGTCCGAGTTGTCGCTGATTACAAGTCTAATATAGACAGACAGGACGTGTGAAGATCGCCTAATGCGAAATACATTTTATCAACTGATAAAAATAATTCCTTCCTAAACACCCGAACATTTTCCTATTGTTACTGCCTTTTCACAAATTGTTTTCCTTACACGCCTTTAAAATCACATAGGAGAAACTGTCTTCCTTTTGCTATTATATATATATATATATATATATATTATATATATATATATATATAGTGTGTGTGTGTACGTGTGGTGTGCGTGTGTGTGTTGTGTGTGGTGGTGTGTTCGTAAGTCTGTGATGCAGAACAACACACACAAACAGGACAATAATAAATAGGCATAAAAAACAATATATATGTTTGAAAGTGTGTATGCATATATATATATATATATATATGTGTGTGTGTGTGTTGTGTGTGTGTGTGTGGGTGTGTGTGGCAGCATTCTTCATTCTATGACAAGTAGAATTAAACAAAAGGCACGTCTCTTGTTTAACCAATTTATTGTACGGTTTTTTTCACGCTTTTTGGCCAAACTTTTTAATATTGATGGAACCCGTAGTTAGTCCACCAAAGTCATATGTCAAGTACTTTCGGCACTTCGAATCAGGGTATATATATATATATATATAATATATATATATATATATATATATATATGTGTGTGGTGTGTGTTGGTGTGGGTTAGTGTGTGTGTGTGCTGCGTGCCGTCGTGTATATATATTGTGTGTGGTGTCAGTTTTGTGGTACATTACAGATAGTAGCACACCACATAGCGTTCAGATTATGATATAGTATGTTAAAGAGAGAACCAGAGATACAGACAGAGAGACGGACAGAGAAGACATAAGACCTCAAAACACACGCTAATATTTTTGAGAGAGAAAGAGAGAAGGTGAGAGAGAGCATACACATTTATCATATATAACAAACAAACAAAGAAAATCAGAGAAGACAAACACAACAGACAAAGAAAAAGAAAAGACCGGTACACACACACAACCACACACACACATCGACATACATACACACACAACACACATATATTATATAAATATATATATATATATATATATACATATATATATATATATTATAATATATATTGATTATTTGTGCAGCGCACATGTGAAAATATTGAACCAAAAACATTTGAATATCAAAACCACTTAAACCACGTGATATTACCACATTTTTATATCTTTACTGTTGTGCTTTTCAAAACACGCGTCTGAAAATGTTTTCCCCTTGACGATGACTTTTGGTCAAAGTTGAGTGAGAAAATTAAGAAATTCAAAAATAAGCTTATAAAGAATATGTATCCTCTAAGTCTAAACATGGTTTGTTATCATCTGAAAATTCAGTAATATATATATATATATTATATAATATAAATATATATATTATAATAATTGGTGTGTGTGGTGGGGTATATATATTATATATATATATATAATATATTGTGTGTGTGTGTGTGTGTGTGTGTGTCCTGTGTGTACATATGGCTGGTTCGTTTTCAAATCGATATATGCAAAACATATCTTTTGTGCATACGAGTTTCATAATAACTAACATACACACACACATACACACACACACACACACACACACATATGATATATATATAGAGAGAAGAGGAGACAGACAGACAGACGACAGAGAGAGAACGCCCACGCATATAATATACTATATATATATATATATATATATAGAGAGAGAGAGAGATGTACACAAATGCACACATATATATACATTATATACACATTACACATATAGAGTATGTACACACACATATATACACACTAATATACAGACCACATTGTGAGACTCGCGTGGTATAATGCATAGCAAGCTTGTTAGAGATCCTTTGAGAGTGAGTTCGATTCTCACTGAGGTACCCCAACTTCTATTCTTGGTTCCGCATCGAAACAACACTTAGTAAATAACTATACTTAACAAACATATTGTTATATATTACACACAAACATATAATATACCATACATTTATAATATTATTATAATATATATATTATCCTATATGTATATATGATACACATACACGAAACATATTTACGACATATATATACACATTACCCATATAGGTATGTATATGCATATATATCCTATATATCGGTATAATCTTATATTTATATTTTATTGCTTAAGAATACATTGTGTCACATACCTGCTCGTACGGAGGGTGTTGCTAAATATATCTATTCTATTCTATCTAGTCTATCTCTCTCCTCTCTCCGTTATATTATATATAATATATATAATATTATATATTATATGCACACAAAACATATATATATATACATACATACGCACATTTATACACTCACACATAGTATACACAAACACATGTATTGATACCACACTGCGACACACATATATGTATGTAAATTGCATAGTAATATCTAGTCTTATCTATTATCTGTATATTCTATTCTTATCTATCATTTATCTCTCTCTCTCGATCTCCTCTTCTCTCTCTCTCTCTCTATATATATATATATATATATATAATATATATATATATATATGCATACTTGCAAACATTCTTTTGCTATTCGTCTACAATCAAATGTGCGCAACTCATCTTTTATTTAATTTCATTGGGTATCAAAAATCGACTTTTGATGTTTTTTTTTCAACTCCCCAATAAACCAAAACCCATATTTTTTTTTAGCAAAGCCTTTCTTTGATATCCTGTCTTCTCAAAAAAAAAAAGAGAGGCAAAAAGAAAAAGAAATATTAAAAAAAAAGAATCAAGGTCCAAAGACAAAACAAAGAAAATCAATTTCTAGCACAATGCACAATTAAACACGTTGCTATTTTTTCAGAGTTAAATTCTTTAGTTTATGTAAAAAAAAATACATATATCAAAAAGAAGATATCTGGAGAGGCTTGGGGTTTTTTTTAAAATAATAATAATAATAATAATAATAATAATAATAATTAATAATAATATAATAATAATCTACCTTTTAAGTTGCTTTCTGTGTGTCTGTGTGTGTGTGTGTGGAGGGGGTTAATTTGTTTAATGAAAATATTTCAAAAAGACTTCCTCTACTATTAATTGCGTGAAATTTAATGCCGCGAGACCGAAGGAGAGAAAGCGAATTCTGTCGTTCCCGCTTCTTTCAAAAGTAAAAGTGAAAATGAAAGTAGAAATGAATTCCTTGTTATCTCCGCCACTTTATTGATAATTTGACGTAAACAAAACACTAGAATGCCCCCCCCCCCTTCCTCTCTTCCCTTGGCCAAAGGTGTTCAGGTAAGGGGAAGCTTTATAAATATAACCAAGTAATTTTTGGTATAAGAATATAAACCGCTTCTCTTTTGTATGGCTGATTTATTAGACATAACTACCACGATTTTGAGGTGATTCAGAGTTTAACCAATTATATAAAGTATAGGGTCAGACTTTTATCAATTTAACCACGATATTATTAGAACTCATGTAGACTATGCAATAAACAATAAAAAATAAATTCGGTTAAATCTAACTTAACGGACCTTAAATTCCACCATTGCATGTCAACCGCCGGCGAAAAAAAGAAAAAAATCCGGGAATTAACCGAATTTAATGAAATTTTCAGTGTTGAATATATTCTATGAATAAAATATATAATGCACCACCATTTATTTTTATTTTAAAACGTTTTAACATTTTCTTCGGGTCAGTTCACTTTGAACTACGTATCTTTGAGAACTGTGTTAGGCCTCAAAGATACAGTGTCAAAGTTAACTGACCTGAGAAAATATAAAAGTTTTAAAATAAAATAACTGGTGCATTATATTAATACAAATAATAATTACATGATGATAATAAATGCAGAAAAATCGATAACAATAAAAATCAATTTTGTTTCCCTTTTAAAAATTTAGCGTTTTTAGTGAAGGTAAGTCAGCATAAACTGTCATCTTTTATTTGTTGAATTTTACGAAGTTTGTATATTTGTTAGTATATTCTTCTGAATATTATGAACTTTTAAAAATTCAGAGGATGTGACACAAGGTCAATTTTTTAGTGGAGTTTAACACGTTTGGATTCACAGTTTTACTTCTTCTAGACCGGTTGCCATACCAAGGTTAAAGAACCCAGTCTGTCCTACCATTTACTCATAGCTGGAGGGACAACTGTTGTATTCATACCTTTTCGAATGGTATTAGTGCTATGTGAAATGCAAACAGCATCGTTCAGGGATTAAACTCGGGTGACCGTATCTATTTCCTATGACGCTAACCATTAACGGACAAACGCCTCCTAGAGAGGTACAGGAATAGATGTGAACAGAAAATGTAAATATATATATATATATATATATATATATAATATATATATATATATATATATATGAGAGTACGCAAAACAGTTTGTTTTGAGATAGCGAGAGCCGACAATTTTTGGGGAGAATATGTGCTAAATGAAGTCAATACCAAATTTGAAAATTAATTAGTTGATAATTAATGAATTTGGCGAATATATCTGTTCAAATGTAAGGTGTAAGACTTTTTCTCGATTTGTTTTACGCCCTTACATTTGAACAGATATATTCGCCTAATTCATTAATTATCAACTAATTAAATTTCAAAATTAGGTATGACTTCATTTAGGCACTAATCTCCCAAAATATAAATATATATATATATATAGAATATATATATATATATATATAATATTATATATATATATATATAATATTTGTGCTGCATTTTCTTCTTTTATGCATACTGTCTTGAATTTACTCTCACTGCTACTTGGTTGTTTAACTTCCTTTCGAGTTTATAAAGAACCAGGAACCTACTCCATTACATCTACCCCTGAGGATAGCAGTTCGGAGTGCTGAACGTAATAGGGACGAAAACCAACAGATTCTACACCGATATTAAGAAGCTGGCCAGAAAACTAGAAAAGATCGAAAAGAAACTCGACAGTCATGAAATGTCGGTCTTTTGTAACACAGTATATATATATATATATATATATATATATATATATGATAAGTTGTAAACACGGTATGATTGGAATGGCTTTTTTTAGCCGACAATTTTTGGGAGAATATGTGCTTAATTGGAGTCGTACCTAATTTCGTACCTAATTTTGAAAATTAATTAATTAATAATGAATTAGGCGGGAATGCCTATTTAAATGGTATGGGCTAAACAAATGCGAGAAAAATCAATCTCTGTATGTGCATTTCGGCCTATTAGGCCTCATCAGCAGAGCTATAGATAAGGAAGGCCGGCCCTGTGCGTGATTTTGAAACCGGACTGCCAAGCTGACAGGCCGATATCACAACCCCTACACCAAACGGACTTCTTAGATTTTTACGATTTGATATGTAAATAATAATATATATTATATATATAAGCGTTTTGATTAGCACAGAGATATGTGGCGGTAAAGTGAGAAGCTGATGGTAGGGTGTGTTGCTCCACCTCGGACGCTTGAAAACCAAATCTCCTTGGTTTAGCTCTAGTGAAAGGGATTTGGCTGATACGACCTTTAAGCCCACCCCGACGACTTTACTTTTTTAGATAGAATAGATAGATAGATAGATAGATAAAGAAAGAAAGAAAGAAAGAAAGAAAGAAAGAAAGAGAGATATGAACAGAGAATGGATAGATAGATAGGTAGATAGATAGATAGATTATTGGAATCTGGTTGAGCGTCTCTATATACTAATTGACCTCACATGCTACAATGGTTAGCAAGCTAGATTTGTAGACCATTGTTAGTGAGTTCGATTCTCACTAGGCGCCCCATACTTCTCTCTTTGTCCCACATCTAGGATAAACTTAGTAAGTAACTATATACTCATTAACATCTCTTTTGTATACGTATATTTTTATTTAATTAACAGCATCGCTTCTATTTCTCTCTCTTGTATTCTACTAATTGACTCAACCATTGTCAAAACATTTTTATATAATATATATATAGTATATGTGTGTGTGTGTGTGTGTGTGTGTGTTGTGTGTGTGTGTGTGTGTGAGGTGTATAATGTTTTGACAATGCCTTTAGTATATATATATATATATTATATATAATATATATATTATGTTTTGACAATGCTTGAGTCAATTAGATATACATATCTACTATTGAAAGAAACTACAAACATTACATTAGTATTCTAAAGGCAGCTGAAACATTTAAATACATTCCAAACAAATAATCCTTCATTACAATGCTTATCTCAGCCTATTCAGTTTCCGTAATAGAAAATATTAGGCGGGGAATTTCATCTTGTAAACAAACCGTGAAGAATAACAGAAAATTTCTCAACAAAGAGTCGGCCCAACTTTCACCGAAGCATCTGTGTCATCATAAGATGTTTTCAAGCAAAGAACATTATCTACACTGCAAGTTTATGCATAGATAAATCAAATGTACCGTATTTGACGCACCTTTTTTTTCCAAAATGTAGGCTCAAAAAATTGCCCTGCGTTTTATATATCGTTGGTGAAGTTTGAGAGTTCCCGTAGGCCTAGGCTAATCTTCTCTATGATGCTCACTAACCCAGTTTACGCTCAGTACTTTTACCTACCATGAACTGCCAAATTGTTCTTATATAGCTATGTTTCTGCTTGTGTAATGCACAGCTAGACTGTTTTCAACAATGTATGCTTAAATACACTAAACACTTTTTTCCTGAATCTAACCTGCTGAAATGTCCGCCACTTATATGCCCGTGAGTCTTATATGCCGTAAAATACGGTATTTAGTACTGATTACGAAAATACAGGATCCGGGTTAGCTCAGTCGGTAGAGCGTTCGGCTAGAAACCACAAGGTTCCTAGTTCGATACCGGCCCTCGCCAACTCAGCGCATGAGTAGCACAAGGATCTGTGCGGTAAAGTAAGGAGCTGATGGTAGGTGTGGCGATCCACCTCAGATGCAAAAACTATCTCTTTGGTATAGCGCAAGTGAAAAGGGGATATACTCCCTCGCTGTCTGGATGATACTGACATTAGGCCGCCCCGGCGACTTTACTTCCGAAAATACAAAATTACATAACCTGGTGGGTTTATTTCAGCCAGTAGTGCTTATACAAGGTTCCGGGCTCGATACCCATTGTAGGGGACTAAATGGAGTAGTCTCCCTTGTCACAGGGTTTGGGCAACTCTCCAGTCAGGAGTCCTTTTTTGGCATTTTGACGCGGCAACCCAAAAATATCAACCTCTTTTACAAAGCGGACTTGATAAGGACAGATGTGCTCGTCACTACTCCTCAGAACACCATACATGGTGCATACCTTTCGATCCAGACCCCCCATAAACAGTAAGTGGTTTCCACCTCTTTTGTCTTTCCATACACATCTGCATTGGACACTTGTGATGTTGTATAGCCTAGGGGAGCCTAGTTCCCCCATATTTGTAAATTAAATGCTGTATGTCTTTAATTAACGCATTTGTTGTTATCTTACTGAAATGTTCTGCATTTGCTATTTCTCCTTTAAGTAACCCAATGCTTTATAAGAACAAGAGTTTATACTCTGTGAACTTTTTATACTCTTTATTGTCATTACTCCTAGGTTCAATATGGAGTAGTACTATTTGTTATCTATGGGTTAAATAGATATCAAGGTGAGTTGGTTGGGTGGGTTTTAAGGCATGTCAACCTTTGTTGGGTTATTTTATACCGAATACTTTTTTATTTATTCTTGATGGATACTCAATTTTTTTAAACATATTTTCTCAAACTCATTTTTCTATGTAACCCATAGATGGAACCCTAACAGGTACTGCCATTCCGGTTTAGAGTGGACCTGGAAGTAGTAGTGGTGAAGGAGTATTCCACATTCAAAAGAGCTCCAGAATTGGAACTCAGAGTTTAACGTCATACCCAGGACATTAAGATCCTCAGCCATCGCCTTCTAGCACATATGATATAAAGTTACTATCATTCCAGGTCAGAGTGAACCTGGTAGTAATGGCAAAAAGGGTTTGGGCTGCCATTAAAGTAATTGTGTCGGGACAATCATGAAGGTGCTAGGGATTGATGATAGTAGCCGATTAATCGGAGGGGGTGTCTTAGACTACCCATCTAGCCTAGGTAAAGGCCAAAGTGGAGTGGTTCATGTTGAGTCACCAGGATTTTGTCCTTAAGCATCACGTTACTAACAGGTGCCCCCATTTTTTCTATTTATACCTATAGACAGAACCTTAACAGGTACTACCACTCCAGGTTAGAATGGACCTGGGAATAATGGTGATAAAGGGGTATTCCACACTCCCCAGAGATACAAAATTGGAACTTCACCCTTTGAAACAGTTTAACGTCATATCCAGGACACTCACACCGTCAGCTACCGCCTTTCTCGCACATATATGATAAAAATGGAGGCGCGTGGTTTAATGGTTAGAGTCTTAGGAAATGGACTCGTCAACGCGAGTTCAATTCCTGGACGGAACTGTCGGCATTTCACATAGCGCTAATACCCTTGGGAAAGGTATGAATCCAATTCTCCCTCCAGCTATGGGTAAATAGCAGGGCAGACTGAACTCTTTAACCATGGCTAGGTAACCAGTCTAGGAGAAGGAAAACTCTGAATTCAAACCTGTTAAAACTCCGCTTAAGAAATTGACCTTGTGTCACATCCTGCTTGTGCGGAGGGGTTGGTAAATATATATATGATAAAAATGGTAGGGGGTATGTCATAAGAACAATAGAGTTAGAACAATCATATAGGTGCTAGGGATTGATTGGAGGGGGCCTCTTCGACCGCCCGTCTAGCCAACACGGGCCCACATTGGGGGGATTTGGCTAGAAGGCGGTGGCTGAGGGTCTTAGTGCCCTGGGTATGACATTAAACTGCATCTAATGCTGATATTTCAATTTTGAAGTGTGAGGTACTCCTTCATTGCTATAATTACTAATAATAATCTTAATTATTTTTGCTCAAAAATTAAGATCTGGTCATAGGGAATATGTATATATATTCAATTTTTCATTAATTGTTTTATTTTCATAGTTTCCTCCGGACATACATACACACCAACTACTATTTATATATACTAGAATCGGCTACCCGGTGTCGCCAGGGTAGAGGGTTATAATAAAATTTAATTTTGCAGATCTATTTATTGTTTTGGTCTTACATAATTGATTTATGTTTTAATCAAGAACGCACCCAATGACATAACCTTTTTCTTACTTTTCAAATCCTTATATTTTGAATATCTATCCAGATATAAATATAAATCTTCATTATTTTTGCACAAAAAGTGAGCTCTGGTCCTTGGAAATGTGTATATATATATTTACATTATCGCTTATAGTTTTATTTGTTTGGTTTGGTTTGGTTTTACGGCATATCAACCTTGGTGGGTCATTTAATGCCGATAAAGTTTTGAAATAAATCAATTCTTAATGGATAATACAATTTTGTTTATCAACTCATGTTTTTCTATTTAACCCATAGATGGGAGGTTTTTTGTGTAGTTTCCTCCGGACATACATACATACATACAACTGGCCTTTATATATGTATAGATAGATATATTATTTCTGCTTTGTTTGTACTATGTATAAAAGATTATTATCTCTGCTACAACTGAGTGGGAGAGAGAGAAAACACAATGTATAACGGAAAAGTTTTAAAGTCACACACACCAAAATAATTTTACGAATAATTCGCAACTAAAGAAGTGAAAAGATGCCACAATATAAGCGTCTAATTTCTGCATTTCAAATGCATGAATATACTAGCCGAATAAACACCTTTTTTTAAAACAAGACATTCAAATTAAAACAAGAGAGTAAAGAAAAAAAAACTGGTCCTATTCTACCCTCAGCGACCCCTAGCGGCCAATGAAGGAAGTAAAAATCTTTAAATAGCAATTTGTTCGGTTTCATTATTATAATTGTTAAACATTCACTCAAAATTCTTTTTCGACATTTTTTCGGCCTTAGAGGAAGCTGTTTTGATTTTCTAGCATTGTGTGTGTGTTAGGGGTGGGTGGTATGCGAGGGAACTGAAGGATTGTTTGAATATTTTAAAACTTTGCCGTAACTTTCACCAATGGAGGAGGAAGGCGAAAAAAAAGATGGCGTCGGAGAAAAAAAAATGAAAACTTAAGGATTTTCTATTACAATGCAATGAAAATTGAAGTTGCAGTTGCTATGCGTCTATTTTTCGCTTCCCGCTCAAAAGTTTGTGGGAAGGGGAATGTAAAAGAGACAAAACCATTGCAAAGTTGCCTCGGCAGATATTCTATTTTTTTTATCTTTAAATCAATGAAATTTGAAATGAATGAATTTTAAGATCAAAGATACTGAAATAAACATTAATTTAGTTGAACAATGAATGTTATGTATTCTATTATTAAAACTATTATTATTAATAATAATAATAATAATAATAATAATAACAATGAAATAATGCTATTATAATATAATCTAATTACTTGCTATTGTTAATATTATCACTCTAGTAGAAGTAGTAGTAGTAGCAATAATAATAATAATGATAATAATAATAATTTTAATATTATCACTCTAGTAGAAGTAATAATAATAATAATAATAATAATAATAATAATAATAATAATAATAATAATAATAATAATAATAACATTTATCACATTCAGGACCAAATTTCACACCTATGATCATAATATACATTCATTATTACATCATCATCATCATTAATAATAATAATAATAATGATGATGATTATTTAGCTGCTATTGTCAATGATATTCAATAACTAAACGACCTGTTTATCCGTTGCTAGGTAACAACGGTCTGTGCTTCTTTTTTTCCCAAAAAAATGTCCAACTTCGTCGGTTATTTAATGCCAAAGTCTTGTAGAAGAACAGTAGTTATATTACTTAACCTATAACTGGGGGATGAGGGGAATAGTACCTTTCCCAAGGGTATGATCTATAATATTCGACACTATTCCTCTGAATTTCTGAGATAAGACTTGATAATTTGTATTGTTGGGATTATTCGGACTGTTATCCTCATCTTTATTGTTATATACTCATTTTGGTTGATGTGCCCTCCAGCCTTCCTCAGGTGTTACTTGTCAGATTTAGAAACCTTCTCTTCGAATCCAGGAATTTTTAGGAGCGTTTGCGGAACTTCAAACCGAACCCTTCATTCAATCCAGTGGAGGAGACTGTTCTCATTCCGTTAAGCATGACCGGCTATAAGTGTTAAGTTATGTTAAGTATTCTATGTTATTATGGCCAGAATTGAACGTGGAACTAGAGATGATTGTCACTTAGAACTGTATTAACTCAGCTCTTATATCCGTTGCGCCATGTGTCCAACTGCACGTTGTGTATATAACAATAAAGATGTGGACAATAGTCCGAACAATCCAAATAATACAATTTATCAAGCCTCATGTAAAAATAATCAGAGAAATAGATATGTTTCTTAAATGCGAATCTTCAAGACAGAACTTCAGAGAGAGAGAGAGAGAGTGAGAGAGAGATGCAATTGTATTTATATATACAACAAAATAGCGGGTTACAGTGTGAACAGGAAGAGTAATTTGCATATTGATATTAAAAATTTGATTTTAATAAATATGTGCTTAGTATTATTGATTTTTAATTGTTTGGTTTTATCTTAATAAATATGACCAAAAATCTCAGGGAAAAATCTTTTTAAAAATCCATTAACAAGAAGAAATAACTAATTCTATTCTTTATTTCCTATTTTAACTAAATAGTTAATTTCTAATTTAATATAATATTTTATTACAGTAAAACTTAAATACTTGAACTCGGAGGGTGCCTATATTTGCTAGTCCAAATGATACGAAATCAGTCTAGACCTCTAGACATCATCCCTGTATAAGTGACTCATCTGTGAACTTCTCTTCATTTCAGTTTTTGAATTTAGAAAATTTAAAGTCTGGATTTGGATGTATTTTACCGAGACTTTGTAGTATCGATCAAACAATCCATTAACGAAAATGCGACTAGATTTCACTTTTAACGACTGTTCATTAGCCTGGCTTTAAGCTATAAATATACAACACTCATTGAGAACAGATTACACTAGAGTTGAAGCTAGCTTAAATGGAGCTTAGGTTCGAGGCTTCTAGGGTGCAAAACCCCGGGAGGATCAACCTAACTCTTAATTGTCTACAACATTCGCTAGGTGACCCTTATTTCAGGATGGGGTAATGAAAAGAATTGAATAGTAATCACCAAGCGCTGACATTGTGGTGTTGGTAAATAAGCACTGCGCTTAAAAACAGGCCTTGTGTCACACTCAGGTTTTGTCGATGTGTTGGTAAATACATACTGCGCTTAGAAACTGACGCTGTGTCACTTACGGCACGTGTGGGGGTGTTGGTAAATACATACTGCGCTTAAAAACTGACCTTGTGTCACATACTGCTCATGTGGAGATGTTGGTAAATGCATACCGCGCTTAAAAATTGATGTTCTGTCACATACTGCTCGTGTGTGGGTGCTATTAAATATGTACTGCGCTTAAAAATTGACCTTGTGTCACATCCAACTCGTGCAGTGGGGTTGGGTAGATTCATGCACATAAATATAAATTGATCGGTAGATTGGTTGGTTGGTTGGTTGGTTGGTTGGTTGGCTTGTTTTTCGGTAATGTCAATCCTTATTGAATTATTTTATGTCACATCTTGTGTGTAAGTAAAAGTAAAAGTAAAGTCGTCGGTGTGGCCTAAAGTCAATATCAGCCAGACCGCGAGGGAGTCTGTCCCCTTTTCACTGGCGCTAGACTAAGGAGATTATTTTAGCATATGAGGAGGAGCACTACACCAACCACCAGCTCCTTACTTTACCGCACAGATCGCTGTGCTACTCATCCACTGAGTTGACGAGGGCCGGTATCGAACCAGGAACCTTCTGGTTTCTAGCCGAACGCTCTACCGACTGAGCTAAAACTAGACCATTTTAAAAACTGACCTTGTGTCACACAGCTTATATGGAGATGGCCTTGTGTCACATCTTACTCGTGCAGAAGACTTGGGTAGATTCATGCACGTAAATATAAATTGGTCTGTAGACTGGTTGGTTGGTTGGTTGGTTGGTTGGTTTTATTTTAGGGAATGTCAATCGTTATTGAACTGTTTTATGTCACTTACTTCTCGTGTGTAGGTGTTGGTAAATACACACTGTGCTTAAAAACTGACCTTGTGCCATATACTGCCCGTGGCTGTTTAAATCCATACTGTTTCCATGGAGACGATTTACGCCTACCAAATTAAATCTGTTATGGCTGGGTGTCTTTTGTGCGAGCGACATGGGTCTTTTCTTTTGGCTTTGTAAACAGTGGCGCACCGGTTGCCAAGATAGAAATATGTTTCTTTTCTTCTTAAACTACCATCAAATTTCAAAAGAACGTGTGAACATATTGGTTTCGGAGACCTCGCTTGTATGAACACAGCTTTGGCGTAGATTCTGCCAGGGTTTCTCCTGGAGGCTTGTTGCGTTGGCGCCACTGCTTTTGTTACGCCTTCAGACATGGCAGCAAATATCCTGCTTCGTATCTATAGTGGAAAAGCACAAACACACACACACATAAACACACAAACACACACACAAACATTCATACACACACACACACATAAACAGATATATATATATATAATATATATATATAAGTTAAATCAAATGAGTCAGATATATCTACTAATAGTTTCGCTTAGTAGCTCATCAGGGCAAAAAATCGTGCTTTTATTACAAAAACTGGTCCGACCGTGGTCCAAACAAATTAATATGCAACAAACACACACACACACACACACACACACACACACACACACACACACACACACACACACACATACATACTCACACACACACACACACATATATATATATATATATATATATATATATATATATATGTAAAAATGGAATTTGAAAATTTATTTCATTTGTTTATTTAATGATAATAATAGTTTGAACTGTGTACACAGAGATGAACTAACCGAAACACATGTGTAAGTGATATTGATTAAATTCATGTTTTATTATCCATTCTATTCTTTCTTTTCTTTATTCATTCTTCCTCATATATATAATATATATATATATATATATATATATATATATATATATAAGATTTGGATGTTTGTTTTTAGAAGCATGTTGAATAAAGTATATATTATATTTTTGCTTGAAGGCAATTACAAATGCATGTATCGCATAAAATTCGATAAGTTCATCTTCTATTAAAAAAGTATCGAATTTTATGCGATACATGCATTGTAATTGCCTTCAAGCAAAAATATAATATATATATATATATATATATATATATATATATATATATATATATATATATATAAAAGGAATGACATACCAGTAAAAATATTGGGATCGTCTCAATATTTGGTTGGTATAAGTCTTACTCGGATAAGTCAGCGTTATAACAAATACAAAGTGCTCAATACATAAGTAGAGAGGATTTATTATTATAGTTGGTACAGAAATAACCTACTCGAGTTTCACCATAAGAATATTCAGGGTTAAATCCAATGAATTATATATATAAAATTAAACCTAATGAGTAGATATATCTACTAATAGTTTTGCTAAGTGGCTCATCAGGGCAAGAATCTGACTTAAAATACTAAGAGAAATCGTGATTTTATTACAAAAACTAGTCCCATCGTGGTCCAAACAAATTAGCAGAAAACAGACAAACGAATAAACAATTAAATAATTTTTTTAAAGAATATATATTTTTATTCTAATTCTCTATTCATTTAATTTTCCTAATTCTATCTTTTTCCTATTAGACGTCCTAAATTCCACACCCATTTCTTTACTCACAAACATATATCATCACTGCCCCCCCCCCTAATAAATGAAAACCCAGCCTGTATTCTTGCTCCTTATTGTAGATATTTGCCCATCTGACTTTAACTAGGGGGGCGGAGTTCGCCAATATTTTAGCAAACCGTGACTTCCCGGATCCACATATATATCATCATCATCATCATCATCATCATGTCGCGCAATTTGCACAGATATCCATGACGATCTCTCGCCAACCTTCCCTATTAATCATCGACTCTGGGAGCTCCTCCGCGCAGCAGCCAGTATCCTTACATAGTTGGTCGATGTAGGTCCTGGCTGGGTGGCCCACATTAGCATGTCCATGTGTTGGCCTCCACAGTAGTACTTTGCTTCTCCAGCAGTGTCCTGCATGCCTAGCCCTCCCTACTCGTATGATTTGTGAGATGAGAGGCAAGTGGCCATACAGTTGCTTCTTTGTGGGATGCTGTTTCTACGACTTATTCAGGACCGCTCGCAGCATTCTTGTGCAGCTCCCATCCAGCTTAATTCTCAAGGCGCTTCGTTAGGGTCCAGGTGGTACAGCCATATAGCAGTACCGATACAACCACAGCCTAGAAGAATCGTCTCTTTAGCTTGTCAGGGACGTCGGATTTCCATACAACTGATAATTTGTTCGTGGCCAGCCATGCATTTCCTATTCGTGTGTTAACATCGCTTCCTGTGGATGAGATATTACTACCTAGGTATGTGAATTTTTCCACAGATTTAAGATGCCTACCGTCGAGTGTGGAGATGTCTCCTTGCTTTTTGAAGCTCATGAACTCAGTTTTATCAGTTCACATAGAGACCTACATTCTTTGCTGCCTCCTCCAAGCTGTGTAGAAGTTCCTCAGTCTGTGTCGGTGTATCTGCAAGAAGTGCGAGGTCGTCAGCATAATCTACATCTGTGACTGTTTGTGAGGGGTATCGCCTGCTTCTTGCCTTTCTTAGTGTGAAGCCTTTTTCTTTTATGGTATCTAATGATGTTTCGGAGTACATAGTCTATGCATATTATAAATATATATGGTGCTAAAGTATCTCCCTGCAGGACCCCACGGCAATGTCAAAAGAAAGCTGTGTCTCCATCAGGTGAGCGTACCATTTCTTTAGTGTCTTTGTAGAGCATCATTATGGCAGCAACAGTTTCTTTGGGGAGACCATATTGCTAGTAGTATTTGTTCCATTTTCCTCTGCGTATGGAATCAAATACCTTAGAAAAATCTACGAATAGTAGCGTTGCCTCTAGATTCTTTGCTCGAACCCCTTCTATAATACGTCGTATAGTCAGGATTTGAGAGGTTGAGGATCTATTTCTGCGGAATCCGTTTTGATTTTTCCTAATGATTTTCTCTATTGAAGAAGGCTATTATATATCTTAGCTGCAATAGCAGTAAGAGTTATGCCTGTAGTTTTTAGCGATTCCGAGGTCTCCCTTTTTTTGGGAATGGGAGGATGCATCCTTTTGTCCATTTATCTATTATAAAAATCATCATCAGAGCATAATGATGATTAGGTCCGTTTTTAGATGTAAAAGTTTTAATCTGGATTCATCAAAGAGAGAAACAGAGAATAATTTGAATTCAAACTGAAAGTATTGTTTTTTCCCAAAAAGCGTGTATCCCGTCCGTTCGCTTCGTCTCGTTCATTCGCTGCGTCTCGCTCTTTCACTACGTCATTTTCTTTCGCTACTTCGTGTTCAATTTCTTCGAATTTCATGTTATATAAGCAATGAGAAGTTTTAGTGCTATATTGGATGTCGCCATATTCTTGGGTTTATATATATATATATATATATATATATATATATATATATATATATAATATATATATGTAAGGGAGATTATGCACTCTTGTTTTATGGAAGTCGAGCTCATTGTGGATAATATGTAGAACCATGATTAGTCTGCAAAGAACACTCGCCGGTTCATCATTATCATTTATATGGTAGAGTTTGACGGGCGTCCTGCTCGCTCTTCGTGCTTTATGCTTCTCTGGCCTCTTTTAAAATTATCTATCTACTCATAGACACTATTTATGGTAGTACCCATATTGTGCTTAAAATCTCCGATGAATTTCAGTCCCTGACACTCCTTCTGACCAGATTCCTAATTCTGGACTCTAGGGAAAGTGGAACACCCCTTTAACGCTATCATTCCAATGTCCACTTTGACCCGAGGTGATATTAGCTGTTAGAGTGCCATTGATGGTTTAAATAGATTTTAAAATGAGAATTCAAAAACATTTTTAAGAAAACTTTTGAAAAAAATTGAATACCCAACAAGAATGAATAAAACAAAAATCTCATTTTTTTAAACACATTTATAAACCTTTTTTTCTATTAAACCCATAGACGGGACCCTAACAGGTACTACCACTCCGGATCAGAGTGGATCTGAGAGTAATGGTAATGAACGTGTACTCCACACTCCCCGGAGCTCCAAAGTTGATATTACACCATTAGATCCGTTTAACGTCATACCGATGATATGACTTTATTTGACTAGAATAAGTTCTGATGTGAATAGATAGTGAACTTGAAATATCTATTCATACAGGTAAAAATAACTTTTAAAAATTTGGTACAGTCGTGAGGGAAATTTGGTTGGCAAATGTTAAATAACCCATGAAGGTTTATATGCCATTAAACAAAGAAATTAAATAATATTTTTTTTTTAAATAGTGAATCGCTAATTAGGACAGAGCCTATTCTAGTAGTGGCCAACCCAAGCGGAGTTTAACAAGTTTCAATTCAGAGTTTTCCTTCTCCTAGACTGGTTGCTTAACCAACTCAGTCTGTCCTACTATTTACTGATAGCTGGCAGGAGAGTTGTTGAATTCTTACCTTTCCCAAGTGTATTAGCACTATGTGAACGTTAGCTTCGTCTATGATTTGAACTCGGGTCGACGAGTCCATTTCCTATGACTCTAACCATTACACCACACCCCTCCAACTAAATAAAACCAAATCTTCTTTCTCTAGTTTCCTTATAGAGACATTTCGGTTATTTTTTCTTTTTTTTTTCTTCTTTCCTCCCTCCATCTTATCACAATGTTCACTTTTCTTCTTCATCATTTTTCTACTCGTCTTCATCCCTCTAAACCCGATGACATCGAATATGACACCCACCTCCCAAGAAAACGACAACATATACAAAAAAATAAATAAATACAATAAAAATACAATAAAAAAATTTAAAAATACAAGAACCCCGTGGAACAGGAGATTAAAATCGAACGTTGGTCCCAGGGTGAAGCGATCAGAACTGGATTTGGGGGTGGGGTAAAAAAACAAAAAGACAATAACCAGAGAAGTGGAGGAGGGGTTGACTTGGATATTTTTTACATTCGCACTTCGATCACGTGGTGTCTGTGACCCTGACAGCATCACGTCTCCCATTTCCCCCGGGATGTGCATTCTCGGTAAGCAAGCGAAAGCTGGACAGTCTCAGTTTTCATCCCTTGTCCTGTCTCTTTCACCAATCACCCTCACTACCCTCACCATCCACATATGTTTCAATCTTCATCCCTCACCATCACCTGTTCTCTGTTTATTTTCATATTATTAATAATTAGAAGCGGCTACCCAACGTTGACTGGGTAGTGAGGAGATTAATAAAATGTTAGTATCGCAGATCCATTGATTGTTTTGGTCGTATATAATTGATTTGGTTTTAATCACGCTCTGTTGATAGTGAATGTGTATATATATTCATATTGGCGTTAATTGTTTCAGTTTTGTAGTTTCCTCCGGACATACATACATACATACATACACACAACATCCCTTTATATATGTATTGATAACTATTGCTCACTGCTTCATCCATTGCGATTTTTCTCGTTTTTGAAAAAAAAATCAATCCCTGTCGACATATAACTCCATCTTAATTTTTTATTTATCTTTTTATTTTATTTATCTTATAATACATATTCACTATTAATACATATTCTCTCTTTACTATTATTTGGATTAATTGGACTGTTGTCCTCATTTTCATTGTTATCTGCGCTACGTTTCGGCTGATGCGCCTTCCGGCCTTCTTCAGGTATTTCTTGTCGGACTCGGGAACTTACTCAGACCCAGGAACCTTCTTTTCGAACTTAGGAACCATCTTTCTGAAATTACCTTTCTTTCTTTTTTACGGCATGTAACCCTTACTGTGTTATTTATGCTCTATTCATTCTTGATGGGTATTGAAAATCCTTTTTTGCTCAATTTTAAACTCATTTTAAAACTCATTTTCTTGTATTTACCATGATATCTTATTCGAATTCCTACAGACCGTTCCAACTTGCAGCTTTGTATCGTATAATGCAAAACAGTTCTCGTCATGGAACAGCAGTTAACTCTCTCTCTCTCACACACACACACACACTCTCTCTCTCTCTCTCTCTCTCTCTCTCTTCTCTCTCTCTCTCTCTCTCTCTCTCTCTCTCCTCTCTCTCTCTCTGATACAGAAGCTCGTGGTATAATGGTTATGGTCGTAGGATATGAACACGGCAACTCGTGTTCAAATACTGGACGAGGCTGTTTGCATCTTAAATAACAACATGGAAAATATAGCTATTTACCCAACCCCTCGCCACAGATAGGATATGAGAGAAGATCGCAAGTATTGGGCATCCAGCGAGGATCGAATTTGCTATTCTGTAGAAATGATTGGTTTGTTTCTTATTGTTTTACGGCATATCAACCTCAGTGGGTCATTTAATGCCGATAAAGTTTTAAATAAATTTATTCTTAATGGATACACAATTTTTTTATAAACACATTTTTCTATTAACCCATAGATGGACCATAACAGGTACTACCACTCCATGTCAGAGTAGACCAGAGAGCAATGGTGATGATGGGGTACTCCACATTCCCAAACCTCCAGAAATGGAACCTCAGCAT
>CM042148.1:100600366-100625366 GCA_023376005.1 Doryteuthis pealeii
GTACTTTGCTTCTCCAGCAGTGTCCTGCATGCCTAGCCCTCCCTACTCGTATGATTTGTGAGATGAGAGGCAAGTGGCCATACAGTTGCTTCTTTGTGGGATGCTGTTTCTACGACTTATTCAGGACCGCTCGCAGCATTCTTGTGCAGCTCCCATCCAGCTTATTCTCAAGGCGCTTCGTTAGGGTCCAGGTGGTACAGCCATATAGCAGTACCGATACAACCACAGCCTAGAAGAATCGTCTCTTTAGCTTGTCAGGGACGTCGGATTTCCATACAACTGATAATTTGTTCGTGGCCAGCCATGCATTTCCTATTCGTGTGTTAACATCGCTTCCTGTGGATGAGATATTACTACCTAGGTATGTGAATTTTTCCACAGATTTAAGATGCCTACCGTCGAGTGTGGAGATGTCTCCTTGCTTTTTGAAGCTCATGAACTCAGTTTTATCAGTTCACATAGAGACCTACATTCTTTGCTGCCTCCTCCAAGCTGTGTAGAAGTTCTCAGTCTGTGTCGGTGTATCTGCAAGAAGTGCGAGGTCGTCAGCATAATCTACATCTGTGACTGTTTGTGAGGGGTATGCCCTGCTTCTTGCCTTTCTTAGTGTGAAGCCTTTTTCTTTTATGGTATCTAATGATGTTCGGAGTACATAGTCTATCCATATTAATAATATATATGGTGCTAAAGTATCTCCCTGCAGGACCCCAGCGGCAATGTCAAAAGAAAGCTGTGTCTCCATCAGGTGAGCGTACCATTTCTTTAGTGTCTTTGTAGAGCATCATTATGGCAGCAACAGTTTCTTTGGGGAGACCATATGCTAGTAGTATTTGTTCCATTTTTCCTCTGCGTATGGAATCAAATACCTTAGAAAAATCTACGAATAGTAGCGTTGCCTCTAGATTCTTTGCTCGAACCCCTTCTAATATACGTCGTATAGTCAGGATTTGAGAGGTTGAGGATCTATTTCTGCGGAATCCGTTTTGATTTTTCCTAATGATTTTCTCTATTGAGAAGAAGGCTATTATATATCTTAGCTGCAATAGCAGTAAGAGTTATGCCTGTAGTTTTTAGCGATTCCGAGGTCTCCCTTTTTTGGGAATGGGAGGATGCATCCTTTTGTCCATTTATCTATTATAAAAATCATCATCAGAGCATAATGATGATTAGGTCCGTTTTTAGATGTAAAAGTTTTTAATCTGGATTCATCAAGAGAGAAACAGAGAATAATTTGAATTCAAACTGAAAGTATTGTTTTTTCCCAAAAAGCGTGTATCCCGTCCGTTCGCTTCGTCTCGTTCATTCGCTGCGTCTGCTCTTTCACTACGTCATTTTTTTTCGCTACTTCGTGTTCAATTTCTTCGAATTTCATTGTATATAAGCAATGAGAAGTTTTAGTGCTATATGGATGTCGCCATATTCTGGGTTATATATATATATATATATATATATTATATATATATATATATATATATATAATGTAGGGAGATTATGCACTCTTGTTTTATGGAAGTCGAGCTCATTGTGGATAATATGTAGAACCATGATTAGTCTGCAAAGAACACTCGCCGGTTCATCATATCAATTTATATGGTAGAGTTTGACGGGCGTCCTGCTCCTCTTCGTGCTTTATGCTTCTCTGGCCTCTTTAAAATTATCTATCTACTCATAGACACACTATTTATGGTAGTACCCATATTGTGCTTAAAATCTCCGATGAATTTCAGTCCCTGACACTCCTTCGACCAGATTCCTAATTCTGGACTCTAGGGAAAGTGGAACACCCCTTTAACGCTATCATTCCAATGTCCACTTTGACCCGAGGTGATATTAGCTTTAGAGTGCCATTGATGGTTTAAATAGATTTTTAAAATGAGAATTCAAAAACATTTTTAAGAAAATTTTGAAAAAAATTGAATACCCAACAAGAATGAATAAAACAAAAATCTCATTTTTTTAAACACATTTATAAACCTTTTTTCTTAAACCCATAGACGGGACCCTAACAGGTCTACCACTCCGGATCAGAGTGGATCTGAGAGTAATGGTAATGAACGTGTACTCCACACTAAAGGGGAATGCAAAAGAGACAAAACCATTGCAAAGTTGCCTCGGCAGATATTCTATTTTTTTTATCTTTAAATCAATGAAATTTGAAATGAATGAATTTTAAGATCAAAGATACTGAAATAAACATTAATTTAGTTGAACAATGAATGTTATGTATTCTATTATTAAAACTATTATTATTAGTAATAATAATAATAATAACAATAATAATAATAATAATAATAATAATAATAATAACAATGAAATAATGCTATTATAATATAATCTAATTACTTGCTATTGTTAATATTATCACTCTAGTAGAAGTAGTAGTAATAATAATAATAATAATAATAATAATAATAATAATAATAATAATAATAATAATAATAATAATGTTAATATTATCACTCTAGTAGAAGTAGTAATAATAATAATAATAATAATAATAATAACATTTATCACATTCAGGACCAAATTTCACACCTATGATCATAATATACATTCATTATTACATCATCATCATCATTAATAATAATAATAATAATAATAATAATGATGATGATGATGATGATTTTGCTGCCATTGTCAATGATATTCAATAATTAAACGATCAGTTTATCCGTTGCTAGGTAACAACGGCTCTGTGCTTCTTTTTTTCCCAAAAGAATGTCCAACTTCGTCGGTTATTTAATGCCAAAGTCTTGTAGAAGAACAGTAGTTATATTACTTAACCTATAACTGGGGGATGAGGGGAATAGTACCTTTCCCAAAGGTATGATCTATAATATTCGACACTATTCCTCTGAATTTCTGAGATAAGACTTGATAATTTGTATTGTTGGGATTATTCGGACTGTTGTTCTCATCTTTATTGTTATATACTCATTTTGGTTGATGTGCCCTACAGCCTTCCCCAGGTGTTACTTGTCAAATTTAGAAACCTTTTCGAATCCAGGAATTTTTAGGAGCCTTTGCGGAACTTCAAACCGAACCCTTCATTCAATCCAGTGGAGGAGACTGTTCTCATTCCGTTAAGCATGACTGGCTATAAGTGTTAAACTATGTTAAGTATTTTATGTTATTATGGCCAAAATTGAACGTGGAACTAGAGATGATTGTCACTTAGAACTGTATTAACTCAGCTCTTATATCCGTTGCGCCATGTGTCCAACTGCACGTTGTGTATATAACAATAAAGATGTGGACAATAGTCCAAACAATCCAAATAATATAATTTTTCAAGCCTCATGTAAAAATAATCAGAGAAATAGATATGTTTCTTAAATGCGAATCTTCAGAGAGAGAGAGACAGAGAGACAGAGAGAGAGAGAGAGAGAGAGAGAGAGAGAGAGAGAGATGCAATTGTATTTATATATACAACAAAATAGCGGTTTACAGTGTGAACAGGAAGAGTAATTTGCATATTGATATTAAAAATTTGATTTTAATAAATATGTGCTTAGTATTATTGATTTTTAATTGTTTGGTTTTATCTTAATAAATATGAGCAAAAATCTCAGGGATAAAGCTTTTAAAAAATCCATTAACAAAAAGAAATAACTAATTCTATTCTTTATTTCCTATTTTAACTAAATAGTTAATTTCTAATTTAATATAATATTTTATTACAGTAAAACTTAAATACTTGAACTCGGAGGGTGCCTATATTTGCTAGTCCAAATGATACGAAATCAGTCTAGACCTCTAGACATCATCCCTGTATAAGTGACTCATCTGTGAACTTTCTTTCATTTCAGTTTTTGAATTTAGAAAATTTAAAGTCTGGATTTGGATGTATTTTACCGAGACTTTGTAGTATCGATCAAACAATCCATTAAGAAAATGCGACTAGATTTCACTTTTAACGACTGTTCATTAGCCTGGCTTTAAGCTATAAATATACAACACTCATTGAGAACAGATTACACTAGAGTTGAAGCTAGCTTAAATGGAGCTTAGGTTCGAGGCTTCTAGGGTGCAAAACCCCAGGAGGATCAACCTAACTCTTAATTGTCTACAACATTCGCTAGGTGACCCTTATTTCAGGATGGGGTAATGAAAAGAATTGAATAGTAATCACCAAGCGCTGACATTGTGATGTTGGTAAATAAGCACTGCGCTTAAAAACAGGCCTTGTGTCACACTCAGGTTTTGTCGATGTGTTGGTAAATACATACTGCGCTTAGAAACTGACGCTGTGTCACTTACGGCACGTGTGGGGGTGTTGGTAAATACATACTGCGCTTAAAAACTGACCTTGTGTCACATACTGCTCATGTGGAGATGTTGGTAAATGCATACCGCGCTTAAAAATTGATGTTCTGTCACATACTGCTCGTGTGTGGGTGCTATTAAATATGTACTGCGCTTAAAAATTGACCTTGTGTCACATACAACTCGTGCAGTGGGGTTGGGTAGATTCATGCACATAAATATAAATTGATCGGTTGGTTGGTTGGTTGGTTGGTTGGTCGGTTTGTTTTCGGTAATGTCAATCCTTATTGAATTATTTTATATCACATCTTGTGTGTAAGTAAAAGTAAAAGTAAAGTCGTCGGTGTGGCCTAAAGTCGATATCAGCCAGACCGCGAGGGAGTCTGTCCCCTTTTCACTGGCGCTAGACTAAGGAGATTATTTTAGCATATGAGGAGGAGCACTACACCAACCACCAGCTCCTTACTTTACCGCACAGATCGCTGTGCTACTCATCCACTGAGTTGACGAGGGCCGGTATCGAACCAGGAACCTTCTGGTTTCTAGCCGAACGCTCTACCGACTGAGCTAAAACTGGACCATTTTAAAAACTGACCTTGTGTCACACACAGCTTATATGGAGATGGCCTTGTGTCACATCTTACTCGTGCAGAAGACTTGGGTAGATTCATGCACGTAAATATAAATTGGTCTGTAGACTGGTTGGTTGGTTGGTTGGTTGGTTTTATTTTAGGGAATGTCAATCGTTATTGAACTGTTTTATGTCACTTACTTCTCGTATGTAGGTGTTGGTAAATACACTCTGTGCTTAAAAACTGACCTTGTGCCATATACTGCCCGTGGCTGTTTAAATCCATACTGTTTCCATGGAGACGATTTACGCCTACCAAATTAAATCTGTTATGGCTGGGTGTCTTTTGTGCGAGCGACATGGGTCTTTTCTTTTGGCTTTGTAAACAGTGGCGCACCGGTTGCCAAGATAGAAATATGTTTCTTTTCTTCTTAAACTACCATCAAATTTCAAAAGAACGGTGTGAACATATTGGTTTCGGAGACCTCGCTTGTATGAACACAGCTTTGGCGTAGATTCTGCCAGGGTTTCTCCTGGAGGCTTGTTGCGTTGGCGCCACTGCTTTTGTTACGCCTTCAGACATGGCAGCAAATATCCTGCTTCGTATCTATAGTGGAAAAGCACAAACACACACACACACACACACACACACACAAACAGTCATACACACACATACACAGATATATATATATATATAAAGTTAAATCGAATGAGTCAGATATACCTACAAATAGTTTCGCCTAGTAGCTCATCAGGCCAAAAATCGTGCTTTTATTACAAAAAAATTTGTTTGGACCACGGTCGGACTGACCGTGGTCCAAACAAATTAACATGCAACAAACACACACACACACACACACACACACACACACACATACATACTCACACACACACACACACACACACACACACACACACACATATATATATATATATATATATATATATATGTAAAAATGGAATTTGAAAATTCATTTCATTTGTTTATTTAATGATAATAATAGTTTGAACTGTGTACACAGAGATGAACTGACCGAAACACATGTGTAAGTGATATTGATTAAATTCATGTTATATTATCCATTCTGTTCTTTCTTTTCTTTATTCATTCTTCCTCATATATATATATATATATATATATATATATATATATATATATATATATATATATAAGATTTTTGGATGTTTGTTTTTTAGAAGCATTGTTGAATAAAGTATATATTATATTTTTGCTTGAAGGCAATTACAATGCATGTATCGCATAAAATTCGATAAGTTCATCTTCTATTAAAAAAAGTATCGAATTTTATGCGATACATGCATTGTAATTGCCTTCAAGCAAAAATATTATATATATATATATAAATATAAAAGGAATGACTTACCGGTAAAAATATTGGGTTGGTCTCAATATTTTGTTGGTATAAGTGTTACTCGGATAAGTCAGCGTTATAACAAATATAAAGTGCTCAATACGTAAGTAGAGAGGATTTATTATTATAGTTGGTACAGAAATAACCTACTCGAGTTTCACCATAAGAATATTCAGGGTTAAATCCAATGAATTATATATATAAAATTAAACCTAATGAGTTAGATATATCTACTAATAGTTTTGCTAAGTGGCTCATCAGGGCAAGAATCTGACTAAAAATACTAAGAGAAATCGTGCTTTTATTACAAAAACTAGTCCCATCGTGGTCCAAACAAATTAGCAGAAAACAGACAAACGAATAAACAATTAAATACATTTTTTAAAGAATATATATTTTCATTCTAATTCTCTATTCATTTAATTTTCCTAATTCTATCTTTTTCCTATTATACGTCCTAAATTCCCCAGCCATTACTTTACTCACAAACATATATCATCACTGCCCCCTAATAAATGAAAACCCAGCCTGTATTCTTGCTCCTTATTGTAGATATTTGCCCATCTGACTTTAACTAGGGGGGCGGAGTTCGCCAATATTTTAGCAAACCGTGACTTCCCGGATCCACATATATATCATCATCATCATCATCATCATCATGTCTCGCAATTTGCACGGATATCCATGACGATCTCTCGCCAACCTTCCCTATTAATCATCGACTCTGGGAGCTCCTCCGCGCAGCAGCCAGTATCCTTACATAGTTGGTCGATGTAGGTCCTGGCTGGGTGGCCCACATTAGCATGTCCATGTGTTGGCCTCCACAGTAGTACTTTGCTTCTCCAGCAGTGTCCTGCATGCCTAGCCCTCCCTACTCGTATGATTTGTGAGATGAGAGGCAAGTGGCCATACAGTTGCTTCTTTGTGGGATGCTGTTTCTACGACTTATTCAGGACCGCTCGCAGCATTCTTGTGCAGCTCCCATCCAGCTTATTCTCAAGGCGCTTCGTTAGGGTCCAGGTGGTACAGCCATATAGCAGTACCGATACAACCACAGCCTAGAAGAATCGTCTCTTTAGCTTGTCAGGGACGTCGGATTTCCATACAACTGATAATTTGTTCGTGGCCAGCCATGCATTTCCTATTCGTGTGTTAACATCGCTTCCTGTGGATGAGATATTACTACCTAGGTATGTGAATTTTTCCACAGATTTAAGATGCCTACCGTCGAGTGTGGAGATGTCTCCTTGCTTTTTGAAGCTCATGAACTCAGTTTTATCAGTTCACATAGAGACCTACATTCTTTGCTGCCTCCTCCAAGCTGTGTAGAAGTTCATCAGTCTGTGTCGGTGTATCTGCAAGAAGTGCGAGGTCGTCAGCATAATCTACATCTGTGACTGTTTGTGCGGGGTATCGCCTGCTTCTTGCCTTTCTTAGTGTGAAGCCTTTTTCTTTTATGGTATCTAATGATGTTCGGAGTACATAGTCTATGCATATTATAAATATATATGGTGCTAAAGTATCTCCCTGCAGGACCCCAGCGGCAATGTCAAAAGAAAGCTGTGTCTCCATCAGGTGAGCGTACCATTTCTTTAGTGTCTTTGTAGAGCATCATTATGGCAGCAACAGTTTCTTTGGGGAGACCATATGCTAGTAGTATTTGTTCCATTTTTCCTCTGCGTATGGAATCAAATACCTTAGAAAAATCTACGAATAGTAGCGTTGCCTCTAGATTCTTTGCTCGAACCCCTTCTATAATACGTCGTATAGTCAGGATTTGAGAGGTTGAGGATCTATTTCTGCGGAATCCGTTTTGATTTTTCCTAATGATTTTCTCTATTGAGAAGAAGGCTATTATATATCTTAGCTGCAATAGCAGTAAGAGTTATGCCTGTAGTTTTTAGCGATTCCGAGGTCTCCCTTTTTTGGGAATGGGAGGATGCATCCTTTTGTCCATTTATCTATTATAAAAATCATCATCAGAGCATAATGATGATTAGGTCCGTTTTTAGATGTAAAAGTTTTTAATCTGGATTCATCAAGAGAGAAACAGAGAATAATTTGAATTCAAACTGAAAGTATTGTTTTTTCCCAAAAAGCGTGTATCCCGTCCGTTCGCTTCGTCTCGTTCATTCGCTGCGTCTCGCTCTTTCACTACGTCATTTTCTTTCGCTACTTCGTGTTCAATTTCTTCGAATTTCATTGTATATAAGCAATGAGAAGTTTTAGTGCTATATCGGATGTCGCCATATTCTTGGGTTATATATATATATATATATATATATATATATATATATATATAAGGGAGATTATGCACTCTTGTTTTATGGAAGTCGAGCTCATTGTGGATAATATGTAGAACCATGATTAGTCTGCAAAGAACACTCGCCGGTTCATCATTATCATTTATATGGTAGAGTTTGACGGGCGTCCTGCTCGCTCTTCGTGCTTTATGCTTCTCTGGCCACTTTTAAAATTATCTATCTACTCATAGACACTACTTATGGTAGTACCCATATTGTGCTTAAAGTCTCCGATGAATTTCAGTCCCTGACACTCCTTCCGACCAGATTCCTAATTCTGGACTCTAGGGAAAGTGGAACACCCCTTTAACGCTATCATTCCAATGTCCACTTTGACCCGAGGTGATAGTAGCTCTTAGAGTGCCATTGATGGTTTAAATAGATTTTAAAATGAGCATTCAAAAACATTTTTAAGAAAATTTTTGAAAAAAATTGAATACCCAACAAGAATGAATAAAACAAAAATCTCATTTTTTAAACACATTTATAAAACTTTTTTTCTATTAAACCCATAGACGGGACCCTAACAGGTACTACCACTCCGGATCAGAGTGGATCTGAGAGTAATGGTAATGAACGTGTACTCCATACTCCCTGGAGCTCCAAAATTGATACTACACCATTAGATCCGTTTAAAGTCTTACCCATGATATGACTTTATTTGACTAGAATAAGTTCTGTTGTGAATAGATAGTGAACTTTATCCATTCATACAGGTAAAAATACCTTTTTTAAATTTGGTACAGTCGTGAGGGAAATTTGGTAGGCAAATGTTAAATAACCCATGAAGATTGATATGCCATTAAACAAAGAAATTAAATAATATTCTTTTTTTTAAATAGTGAACTTGATCGCTAATTAGGACAGAGCCTATTCTAGTAGTGGCCAACCCAAGCGGAGTTTAACAAGTTTCAATTCAGAGTTTTCCTTCTCCTAGACTGGTTGCTTAACCAACTCGGTCTGTCCTACTATTTACTGATAGCTGGCAGGAGAGTTGTTGGATTCATACCTTTCCCAAGTGTATTAGCACTATGTTAACGTTAGCTTCGTCTATGATTTGAACTCGGGTCGACGAGTCCATTTCCTATGACTCTAACCATTACACCACACCCCTCCAACTAAATAAAACCAAATCCTCTTTCTCTTGTTTCCTTATAGAGACATTTCGGTTATTTTTTCTTTTTTTCTTCTTTCCTCCCTCCATCTTATCACAATGTTCAATTTTCTTCTTCATCATTTTTCTACTCATCTTCATCCCTCTAAACCCGATGACATCGAATATGACACCCACCTCCCGAGAAAACGACAAAATATACAAAAAATAAATAAATACAATAAAAATACAATAAAAAAATTTAAAAAATAAAAGAACCCCGTGGAACAGGAGATTAGAAATCGAACGTTGGTCCCCAGGGTGAAGCGATCAGAACTGGATTTGGGGGTGGGGTAAAAAACAAAAAGACAATAACCAGAGAAGTGGAAGAGGGGTTGACTTGGATATTTTTTTACATTCGCACTTCGATCACGTGGTGTCTGTGACCCTGACAGCATCACGTCTCCCATTTCCCCCGGGATGTGCATTCTCGGTAAGCAAGCGAAAGCTGGACAGTCTCAGTTTTCATCCCTTGTCCTGTCTCTTTCACCATCACCCTCACCACCCTCACCATCCACACATGTTTCAATCTTCATCCCTCACCATCACCTGTTCTCTGTTTATTTTCATATTATTAATAATTAGAAGCGGCTACCCAACGTTGACTGGGTAGTGGTGAGATAATAAAATGTTAGTATCGCAGATCCATTGATAGTTTTGGTCGTACATAATTGATTTATGTTGTAATCCCGCTCTGCTGATAGTGAATGTGCATATATATTCACATTGGCGTTAATTTATTTCATTTTTGTAGTTTCCTCCGGACATACATACATACATACTTACATACACACAACATCCCTTTATATATGTATTAATAACCATTGCTCACTGCTTCATCCATTGCGATTTTTCTCGTTTTTGAAAAAAAAATTAATCCCTGTCGACATATAACTCCATCTTAAATTTTTATTTATCTTTTTATTTTATTTATCTTATAATACATATTCACTATTAATACATATTCTCTCTTTACTATTATTTGGATTAATTGGACTATTGTCCTCATCTTCATTGTTATCTGCGCTACGTTTCGGCTGATGCGCCTTCCGGCCTTCTTCAGGTATTTCTTGTCGGACTCGGGAACTTTCTCAGACCCAGGAACCTTCTTTTCGAACTTAGGAACCATCTTTCTGAAATTTCCTTTCTTTCTTTTTTTTACGGCATGTTAACACTTACTGTGTTATTTTATGCTCTATTCATTCTTGATGGGTATTGAAAATCTTTTTTGCTCAATTTTTAAACTCATTTTAAAACTGATTTTCTTGTATTTACCATGATATCTTATTCGAATTCCTACAGACCGTTTCCAACTTGCAGCTTTGTATCGTATAATGCAAAACAGTTCTCGTCATGGAACAGCAGTTAACTCTCTCTCTCACACACACACACACACACTCTCTCTCTTTCTCTCTCTCCCTCTCTCTCTCTCTCTCTCTCTCTCTCGCTCTCCCTGATACAGAAGCTCGTGGTATAATGGTTATGGTCGTAGGATATGAACACGGCAACTCGTGTTCAAATACTGGACGAGGCTGTTTGCATCTTAAATAACAACATGGAAAATATAGCTATTTACCCAACCCCTCGCCACAGATAGGATATGAGACAAGATCGCAAGTATGGGGCATCCAGCGAGGATCGAATTTGCTATTCTGTAGAAATGATTGGTTTGTTTCTTATTGTTTTACGGCATATCAACCTCAGTGGGTCATTTAATGCCGATAAAGTTTTAAAATAAATGTATTCTTAATGAATACACAATTTTTTTTATAAACACATTTCTCTATTTTACCCATAGATGAGTCCCTAACAGGTACTACCACTCCAGGTCAGAGTGGACCAGGGAACAATGGTGATGATGGGGTGCTCCACATTCCCCAAACCTCCAGAACTGGAACCTCAGCATCAGATAGAGTTTAACGCATTCCCAGGACATGAAGACTTCTAGCACCCATATGATAAAAAAGGGTTGGGGCTTGCCATCAGGGCAATAATGTTGGGGCAATTATATAGGTGCTAGGGATTGACATTTAGTAGATATGAATCTGCGATATTTGCTTGCTAATCATTATACCACAATGGAGCACCCATATATTTGAGAAAGTTATGAATCCAACTATTTTCCCTCCGGTTATGGATAAATAGTTGGGTGGAAAGGGCGTTTTATTCTTGGCATGGCAACCAGTCTAGGAGAAGGAAAATTCTTAATTATGTTGGTTTATCTGTGGGTATAAGATGTACGCTAAATCGTCACTTCTATTTATGAACTTTCCCAACAACAGCAGGTACTCACGGTAAAAATTTGCCAATGAGAGACGAGGCTAGAAAGCATTTAAGATTGTTTGAAATTGTCCTCAAATCAATTACTGGGTGAATTTTCTACCAGTAAGACCTATCTTTTGGATTTACACCGGAAGAATATTACAAACTGGGATTTATACATATTACAAGGAACAGTACTGAGTAGGATTACCAACTCACTACAGACTTGGACTTATATATTACAGAGAAGCGTGTGGTGTAATGGTTAAAGTCATGGGAAATGGACTCATCGACCCGAGTTCAAATCCTGGACGTGGTAATTGCATTTCACTTAGCACTAATACCCTTGGGAAAGGTACGAATCCTACTCTCCCTCCAGATATGGGTAAATAGCAGGGCAGACTGGGCTCTTTAACTATGTCTAGGTAACCAGTCTAGGAGAAGGAAAACTCTGAATTCAAACCTGTTGAACTCCGCTTAATAAATTGACCTTGTGTCACATCCTGCTCGCGCGGAGGGGTTGGTAAATATATATATATTACAGAGAAAACCTACAGAGTATGATTATCATCCCACTACAAACATGGACTTATATATCATAGAGGAAACTTACAGACTAGGTTTACCAACACGCTACAAACTTGGACTTATATATTACAGAGGAAACCTATTGACTAGGATTACCATCTCACTACAAACTTGAATTTATATATTACAAAGAAGACTTACAGACTGGGATTAACTAACTGGATTCTGTGAACAACCGAATAGCTGACCCCCTACAATGGCGATAAGGATTCTAACCAGTTAAACCCAGTTTAAAAATGGACCTTATACAGCATCCTGATTGTAAGGAGGGGTTGGGTAAATGCATCGATAACAAAATGTTGTTATTGATCGGACACACCATGAGCAATAGAGTTACGTGCTAATAACGCAAAGTAGGAAGGTCACCAGTGGAGACAGAAATGCTATGGCGTAGGGGGTGATTTTTTATTTCACTGAAAATCAAAAATCGATGGCTTCTCGGATAGGAAAAGGCTCGAACCTATTATCATGCGATCACATGAAAAAGGGACATTAGATATACACGCAACTCTTGAATTAGGGATTTAGGGAGGGGGGCAGATTGAACGATTGTTAAAGAGCCCCTCTCCCCATCTATCTCTCTTAATATGCACGACACTCGCTTCAGTAGCTCTACCCCCATCTGTACAAACCCGATTTAAAACTTCTGTACGGTCCTACTTAACGCCTGACAAGTGGTTTTAAAGGGGTTGCCCTTCAATACTGAACAGATCCAAGCCATCTAATTGCTCTTATCAACCTGGGTTCATCTTTTTTCTCGCTATCATCAATCGAAGATCTTGTCTTTTTTTTTCTTTTTCTTATTTTCTTTTTCTTTTTTTTTTTCATTTTTCTTTCTTTTTTTTCTTTTTTCTTAAATCTCTCAGGTTCGTGTAAGACATAATCAGATATAACCAAAAAAAATAAAGTAAAATAAAATAAAACAAAAATATGTCGTGAGTTACATGCATTGTGGGATACAACGTACTGCGAATGCTTCCGGTTCCGGCATTTCATTCGCTGGCGTTTCTAAATGAGTGCCAATTCATTCGACCGATTTGCTGAAAGAAAAAGAAAAAAATGGCGGGTAGCGGAAGAGTGGAGAAACAGGTTATTTTATAAAAAATGCTGACATTCTGAAATATTCTGAAATAGAAAGGACCTTAAAAGTGCAATTTAAATTTAGAAAAAAATGACTGTAAAGTGGTTGGAAAATGAAAACAAAAATCAAAGAAAATTATTTTATATTTGAGTATTTTTCTGGGTGGAACAAAATGGTGTATATTAAGGCCCAAAAGGGTACGAATACCAAAATATATATTGTAATACATGGCAAAAGTTTATCAAGAAAACTATCAAGATATATAGATAAAAGTAGACAGGTTGGGATAGATAGATAGATAGATAGATAGATAGTAACAAACTGGAATACATAGATAGATAGATAGATTGGAAGGATAGAAGGAGGGTATTAACAGACTGAGTCATATATATATATATATATATATATATATAGAGAGAGAGAGAGGGGGGAGCGAGAGAGAGAGAGATAGATAGATATTAACAGGTTGGAATAGATAGATAGATAGATAGATAGATAGATAGATAGGAATGAACAGTTTGAGATAGATAGAAAGGAAAAGGCTGTCACATAGATAGATAGATAGATAGATAGATAGATAGATAGGAATGGACAGGTTGACATAGATAAAAATAACAGGTTGATGTATATATATATATATATATATATATATATATATATATTATATATAGATAGATAGATAGATAGATAGATAGGAATGAACTGGTTGAGATAGATAGATATAGGAATGAACTGGTTGAGATAGATAGATAGATAGATAGATAGATAGATAGGAATGAACTGGTTGAGATAGATAGATAGATAGATAGATAGATATAAACAGATTGAGATTCATATATAGATAGATAGAAATGAACAGGTTGAAATATAATATGAATTAATAGGATGAGATAGACATCTGCAAGAGTGACATGAAGATATGCCACATTGACACTGACTGCTCACAAACAGTGATTCTTGCTGGGGTTGTTATTTTTCTCTCCTTCTTTCTTGCTCTCTTTGCTGTGGAGGCTACTCTCCTCTCTGCCACACTCCTCTTTGTACCTTGTTTAACATTGAGGTGCCATACCACCCGATTTTTCTGCATCTACCTCTCCCGTGTTTGTGTCAATGTAGCATATCTTCATATCACTCCCGTAGACATCATAGAAACGTACACGTGGTCTACCTACCGATCGGGTGCCTTTTACTAATTCGCCATACAAAATGTCTTTGGGGATGCGGCCATTTTCCATCCTCCTAGAAAATATATTATTCACATAATCTTAATTCTCAATTTTTATCTTTTCTCTCTGCCTCCTTGGTTCATTGTTGAATATTTCGTGGGTATCCTACGAATTATGTTTGTAAGTGTAGTTAGATTTTAAATTGAAGTTTGTTGAAGATTCAAAATCGGAGGGGGTATATCATTGACAGGTGATGAAATTTACTTGACACCCCAACTTCCACCAATGGAAAATAGAAATTAAGTTCGTTAGCAGATTCTGGCCGTTAGCTGAGGAAAGCAGACTTAGGGGTCCTTCGCACCCAAGATACCAGCCTCTCACCGCGGTAGAAAACACTTTTGGGCTTGGGTTTTTTGTAATAAAGAATAGACGTCTTTAAAAAGAACAAAGTCTTGCTTATTTATTATAAACAAGAAATAAGCACAGACGACCCAGTTCAGAAGAAGGAAGAATAAGCAGCGCCAAGGAGATGGCAGCGACAAAGTAAAAGCAAGTAAGAAAGCCCATCTCCTCTCCTCTAGTCTCTTTCCCCATTATATACCCGAGATGAACGGGTATATAACATCATTACTCCTTTTTTTGTCTATTTTCCTATTTCTAGTCACGATCATACAATGTCTTCTTTCTTTACAAATATCTCTTCACCGGGCACATTTCTTTATATTCTCTGTCAGCACCTCTTTGTCGTCTATTCATATCATCAGATCTTGTATTATTTTGTTCCGCTCGGATCACTTACCATCACCGGGTAGTCAGTTGATCTGCCATCAAAGTGGAAAGATGTATCAGATTTAATCCTTGTCAGTTCATCTCTCCTCGAAGTAGAAAGATGTATCAGATATACTCCTTGTTAATTGATCCTGTTGGTCTTTCCTTGAAGCAGTCCATCAAGCAAATAATTTTAGGTCAATTTATCAACGCCGTTAAATAGTAAATTAAATAGATGTTTGGCATTTTTTGATTGGTCAATAAGGTCATCGTAGACTTAGAAGAGTCTATAAGTATAAGTAGTGATTTTTCGCCCAGCTTATACACCCATAATATGGAAGCGCGTGGTATAATGGTTAAAGTCATGGGAAATGGACTCGTCGCCCCGAGTTCAAATCATGGACGTGGTGATTGCATTTCGCTTAGTGCTAATACTCTTGGGAAAGGTATGGATTCTACTCTCCCTCCAGCTATGGATAAATAGTAGGGCAGACTGGGCTCTTTAACCTTTGTTAGGCAACCGATCTTAGAGTAAGGAAAACTCGGAATTCAAACCTGTTGAACCCCGCTTAAGAAATTGACCTTGTGTCACATCCTGCTCGTCTGAGGGGTTGGTATATATATATATATATATATATATATATATATATATATATATATTGGGTAAAGAGATTAGAGAGGATGAGAGCAGACTGGGCTCTTTAACCATGGTTAGGCAACCAGTCTAGGGGAAGGAAAACTCTGAATTCAAATCTGTTGAACTTCGCTTAAGAAATTGAACTTGTGTAATATCCTGCTCGTGCGGAGGGGTTGATATATATATATATATATATATATATATCCAACAGCAATTAAGTGTCAAACAAAGATCCCCCCTTTTTGGAGGGGGGAGGGTCTTTACACCTCTACAGGGAATACGAGACGAATCTTAAAAGTATTGACTCTGTTGTCACAAACATTAATTTAAAATCAAAACAACAAACTAAATGTTTTCGCTCCTCCAAAGTAGCCCCCTCTTAAATCTACTGCACTTTCCCATCCTTCTCTGTCAAACTTCTCTACTCTGCTTGAAGGATTATTCTGGTATGTCTCTCAGCTCCGTCGTTACGGACAACTTGATGGTCTCAATGTATTCAAAACGGGCCTCCTTGATGAGACCCTTCAGCTTGGCAAGGCGGGGAAGGGGTGATTGTTTTGGCAAGACAAATCTTTTTTTTTTTTCACAAACTGAAGAGGGTCACCAAGAGGACAATCAAGTTAAATCAAGATTATTAATACTTTTTTTTATGAAACTGTTTTACAATAACTCTGAAGTAAACATATGAAACGTTGAAATAATTAAATTATCATACTGTGGTATACCCACATGTTCTGCTAGTCAAAATGAATATAGTAAAGAAGATTAATTTAACACAGAAAAAAAAAAACAAAAAATAGCAGTGAACTCTTCTACGGTGAAATAAAAGCTGAAATTGAAAATGCAAATTCGGCGAATGAAGTATATTAAACAAAATGACGGAAGTACATTTTCGAAAATGAACGAAAATAATTCAATAAAATAAATATTGACCAGAAAGCAATTGACAAAATAGAACATAATAATAATAATAATAATAATAATAATAATAATAATATAATAATAATAATAATAATAAATAATAATAAATAAGCAAATAAATAAATAAATAAACACGATAAAAAAGAATTGATAACAAAAATGGCCGCTCTCGGATTTCAACTTTAGTAACATTTGTTTCAGCGACTCTGTCAATTTCCCGCGTTTGGGGAATTAGCGAAAACTTTGCAATTAGCTAAAAGCAAAATGGTATCAAAACCTCACCGGAATCATTCAGACCATTATGCAAATGAGTTGTGTGTCCGATGGACTGGCGATTATAAAATCTCTTGTCCCTTACAAAAAGAAAAGTAAAAAAAAAACAAATAGAATAAATGAAATAAAATAAAAAAATGTCGCTGAAGGCGGGGCGTAGTTAGGGCGGGGCCCGGTTTTTCTCCGGCTGTTTTGTAGATTTCCTCCGGGAAACATAGTCATACACAGTATCATATCAACTACAAGAGTGTATGTGCGTGCGTGTGTGTGGTGGGTGGGGGGTATAGAGAGAGGGGGGAGATTCTTTTACACACCGATATCATACAAATACTTGAACTTCGAGATTGGTAAAGAAAGAAATTTATTTACGTTACAGAACTACTAGTGCGCAAAGCAAATATAGCCCCAAGTGAATACACAAAAACACATTTACTCTCGCACTTAAAGATAAACAAACAAACCTTTTTTATTGGTGTGTTATTCTATACTCACGACGATGGCATTTATCTGTGAAACACACGCATACACATACACACACATACACACACACACGCACGCACATACACACACGAACGCTCGTTCTAAACATACGTATTGGCACAAAAGTCTTAAGTGCCGTTGAATCTATGTCTCTGCGATTCTAACTTAGAAATATACGCTCTATTACTAAGTCACGCTGAATGAGCGGAAGCAATAACGCTATTCAGTTTCAATCGAACGTAATGAAAAGATGAAAAGAAGAAAGAAAGAAAAAAGAGTGAGAGAGAGTTAAATGAAGATTATTATACTTTTTATATATGAACTATTTTACAATAGCTCTTAAGTAAAAATATCAAACGTTGAAATAATTGAATGATCATACAGTGGTATATCCACATGTTCGGCTAGTCAAAATGAATACACCAAAGAAACTCTTTTAAAATTCTTAAAAAATTTTTGTAAAGCAAATGCAAGACAAAATTATTTTAGTAATAGAGTGGTGAATACATGGAATAAACTACCATCATCAATAGTGAATGCCCCATTGGATAATCTGTGGAAAGATTATAAATATTCTGTGTAATTAAGATGGATGTTTAGAATATAAGGAACAGCTGACAGGTCTCAGACCTAATATACTAGCTGAAAAGATATTATCATTATTAAATAAATTTGTTGAAGGGCTATTGAATCTATGCCTCTGCTATTCTAATTTAGATATGTATGCTGTATCACTGAGTCACATTAAATGTACCAGTTCCCGCTAGATCACCGAAGTTAAGCAGACAATGAGCCTGTTCAATACTTAGATGGGTGACAATTTAAGTGGGGGAGCATATGTATTGTCATGTCCTGTTCCGACGTATCGCGTCGCTTCTCGGGTAGACAGACCGACTATGGTTGTTACTGATCTATTTTTGAATTTTTTGAGCATATATACTTATGCTTCTTTGGGTGGGCGTTTTTAGACATGAGAGGATATATATATATTATAAAATGGGTACAAAAGATAACCTACTCGAGTTTCACCATAAGGATCCTCAGGGTTAAATCCACTGAATTAATCGGTCTCGATTAATTCAGTGGATTTAACCCTAAAGATCCTTATCGTGAAACTTGAGTAGGTTATCTTTTGTACCCATGTTATTAATATATATATATATATATATATATATATATATATATATTGTCATCCACACACACCGTTTTTCAACGTATCATCTCCTCAGTTTGGCTAGATATTGCAAGCTACCTTTGGCCGGGATAGAAACCCGACTTATGGCAGTCCGGCGTCTTAACCACTTGGCCATCAGCTACTGCAGGGAAAGGGTAGATTTTAAATGATAGATAGATACATAGTTATGTATTTTACAGTTATTAGAGAGCTCACAAAGAGTTTATAGGAGAGCTTTGTCATTTTTACCTTAATTTACGGCCGAGAAATCAATTCTTTTTACACCAGAGAGCTCAACCAACAAGGAGTTGGGAGCATATATATATATTGTCATACACAATTGGAATATGAATGTTTTCGTTTTGAATTCAAATTATTTTCAGCTCCTCTCTTGATGAGTCCGGAGTAAAAACAATCTCTGAAGATGATTTTTATAAATCGAAATATTGATCAATATTAGCTATGAATATGATATAAAATATTTTCATTTTAACACCATTGTGTGTTATCATATCCTTTTATCTATACTTATATCGTCGGATTCATTTCTTTTCTCTTAACTTATATTCTGTCTTTGGAAACACACATTTGAACGAAGACATCTACCATCACTACATATTATATATATAATATATATATATATATATATATATATATTATATATATATCTGTGTGTGTGTGTGTGTGTGTGTGTGTGGTGTGTGTGTAAGCTCTAACAGTGTGAAATTTGGTTTGCAAATAAAGAAATTTACAAGCTGATATCTGGCGGGGGGGGGATTAAAAAAGAAAATCCCAAAACACCGTGCTTCCTAAAAAAAATCATCTGTATTGTAATGAATTGGCCAAAAGAAAAAACACAATATAGAGTGATATATATATATTATATATATATATATATATATATATATATATTATATTATTTATAATACTATTATTAGACCCTTGCGGTAAGAAAAATCACCCGGGTAAAAATGAAAAAAAGGAAATGACCAAAAGTGTCGCACCAACGGAAAATAATCAATTATATATATATTATATATATATATATATATATATATATATATATAAACTGCTAGGATTATCTAAAGCTGAAATATAAAAAGTGCTCGATACCTTAGTAGAGCAAATTATAAAGTTAATCATAATGTGTCAGATATACCTACTAATAGTTTCGCTTAGTAGCTCATCAGGGCAATATATATATATATATATGTATATATATAGTGTGTGTGTGTGTGTGTGTGTGTGTGTGTGTGTGTGTACATAGATATATTTATATACGAACACAGAAAGTGGTTAATCGAAGCCTGATGAAGATACCAGATGATCTGAAAGACGAGAGTGATGGAAGAGTAAGTTTCAGTTGTTCCATTTTTTATTATACCCCCTCTGTTTCAAATCTTTTATTATACTCCCTCTGTTTCAAATCTTTTTATCTGTATTCTTATTTAGTTTCATTAGCATTTCCAATTTAATACAATATTTTATTACATTAAAACTTAAATACTTGCACCCGGAGGGTGCATATATTTGCTAGTATATATAATATAATGAATAGAGAATAAATGAGAAAAGTATTGGCATGAAAAGGTGCTCAATGCTAATAAAGCAGAGCAGATTTATAATCACTAATAATTATATTATAACTTAGTTTCATGATTGTGCAATCCTCAGATGAGTTAAATGGTTCAGATATTAAAAACCATTAGTCAAATGGTTGAGATTTTAAAAACCAGTTTAAAAAACTGGTTTTTAAAATCTCAACCATTTGACTCATCTGAGGATTGCATAACCATGAAACTAAGTTATGAGTCCAAATCCATAATATAATTACTATTGATTATATATATATATATATATATATATATATATATATATATATATATATATATATTTTACATGGCCAGCTCTGTGTTATTTACTTGCAGTGCCCTGTAATATCACCTTCGTGTATAACACTACTGCCCTCAGATATACCAAAATGGCGACCGCACTGAAAGATTTTCAGGTCATGAACAGGAAGTTAGAGCCAAAACACGATGACTTTCAATATTGTCTGGCAAAGACACAGACAAGGAAAATGAATCCTGAAATAAGATTAAAAGACTCAGGGCTGACATGATAACAGGAAAAACGAACGGATGAGCACAGGTCTTTGCAGTTCAAATGGCAACAACTATGGAAGTCGAGGGGGGAAATGGCGACAGAGGATGTGAGGGTTTTTGGCGGGAAGAGAAAAATGTTGGAAATGGGGAAAAAAGCTGAGTAAAGGAAAGGAAAACGAAATGCAGGCTGTAAAGGCCAGAGTTTGACTTTTTTTCTTTCTTCTTTTGCAATGTATTGTTTTGTTTTTTGTTTTTTTGGGGGTTTTTTGTTTTTGTTTCTTTGTTTTTTTCTTTGTCATTATTCTTATGGTCACCTTGACCGTCTGTCACTTTTTATCAATCATATTCTTTATTCTTACTTTTTAATCCCTATGTATCTATCTGTCTATCTGTCTGTCTATCTATCTATATTTCTATCTACTTATTTCAATCCATCTCGTTCTATGCATAGCCTTCTATCTATCTATCTATCTACTATTTATCAATCATATTCTTTATTCTTACTTTTCAATCTCTATGTATCTATCTGTCTATCTGTCTGTCTATCTATCTATATTTCTATCTATTTATTTCAATCCATCTCGTTCTATGCATATCTATCTATCTATCTATCTATCTATCCATCGACAATCTGTTTGTTTCAATCTATCTCGTTCTATTCATATATATATGTATCTATTTATACACACATAAACACACACACACACACACACACACACACACAGGTAGAGAATGATGAGATACTAGCAAGGTAGAAGGGAGATCAGAAGCAAAAGACGACGCATAATTTTTATCATCAACTACCATGGAATTTCTTATTCCTGTCGGCTGGAGCAGAAGAATTCACCGAATTTAAAGTAAAAAACAGTAAAGTTGTCGGGGTAGACTAAAGTCGGTATCAGCCAGAAAGTGAGGGAGTTTTTCCCCTTTTCACAAGTGCTAGACATAGGAGATTGTTTTTGGCATCCGAGGTGGCACGCCACACCTATCATCAGCTCCTCACTTTACCCCACAGATCCGTGTGCTACTCATACGCTGAATTGGCGTTGGCCGGTATCGAACTAGAAACCTTGTGGGGTCCCAGGCGGACGCTTTACCGACTGACCTAAACCAGTCCCGCATCTCTGCAAAAGGGGTAAATCATGATGCTTAATGATGGAATCCTGATGGCTGAGCAGTCCATGAAATGCAACACTTCACTTTGGCCCTTATTTAGGTTAGACGGGCGCTCTGAGAGGCCTCAGTCGATAAATCGTCTGGTCATGTCAAGCCCTAGCACCTATATGATTTTACCAACCCTATTTTTCTTCTGACAATCCCTAAAACTTTTTTATCATATGCACTAGAAGGCGGTGGATGAGGGTCTTAGTGTCCTGGGTATGTCGTTAAACTCTATGATGATGAGGTTCCTGTTTTGTAGCTCGGGGATTTTGGAGTAGACCTTCATCACCATTACTCCCAGGACAACTCTGACCCGGAGTGATAGTACCTGTTAGGGTCTCATCTATTTGATGAATAGAATAAATGTGTTCATAAAAGAATGAGTACCCATCAATAATTAATTTATTTCAAAACTTTGTCGGCATTAAATGACGCAGCGGGCTTGATATGCCGTGAAACAACAACGTCAAACAAACGAACAAACAATTGGAACCCAATGTGTTAACGGAGGGTCTTGTTCTTATCCTAATTCTAACTTTGTATCCACCTCTTCTTCTTCTTCTTCTTCTTCTTCTTCTTCTTCTTCTTCTTCTTCTTCTTCTCTTCTTCTCTCTCTCTCTCTCTCTCTCTCTCTCTCTCTCTCTCTCATAACAGATATATATGAATTAGAGAATTAATATCACTATGGACCGATATTACAATGGGAACCCAATGACATTACGGGTGGTCTAGTTCACATAATTTCTCCTTTCGTTCTCAAATTTTGATTCTCCTCGTTCTTCAACATCTCTCTCTCTCTCTCTCTCTTTCTCTCTCTCTTTCTCTCTCTATCTATCTATCTATCTCTATCTCTATCTCTCTATCTATCTATCTTAGTGCGTTTTGTTGTCTTCTCCCTTTTCTCTTTGTTTCTCTTCTCCTTCCTCTTGTTATTGAACCATTTTGGCTTATTATACGTTGTCGTCTTTCTCCCGTCACAATATTTGTATATCTCCGCCATTTTGAAAAAAAAAAGAAGCCAAGCCCCACCCCACACCCAGGCCAACTAAAAGTCATGATGAGCTGCAGAATATCAACATGTCAACGACTAAGCGGAGCCTATATTCCGGGACTCCTGGGGAGATGATGACATTCAAGAGACATTACCAAAACACAACGAAAAACGGCAAAAACATCTCTAGAGAAAAAAAGACTAACACATTCCCGCCTTCATTTGTGCATTTTTGGCATTTTCTAATATTGCCAAAAGTCAATAAATAATATGGGCTTCAGGGTAACCGACTGGCTTTTTGAGGTGACAAGAGGCCAATCTTGTTTGCTATATAACTAGCTTCTCCAAAAGTAATATTGTTATTTAGCCGAAAAGCTAATGGAAAAAGATATTCAGTTTATTTATTTCTCTGAAATAACACCCGAGATAAATTGTTGTAGATTTCTATTTGTATTTAACAATTTCCAACTCTTCTCATAAGCTATTGTGATGTATATAACATTCTCTTACTGTTACTTGATTTTCTTTTCATTCTTTTCTTCTCTTTCTTTCACTTCTCCGTCCTTAAGCATCATGGGTCGCCACCCTTGGTCAACAGGTGGGTGCCAAAAGTCAATAAATAATATGGGCTTCAGGGTAACTGACTGATTTTCTGAGGTGAAAAGAGGCCAATCTTGTTTGCCGTATAACTAGCTTCTCTAAAAGTAATATTTTTATTTAGACGAAAAACAAATGGAAAAAAATATTTTGTTAAATGGTGAATGGGTGCATTATTCGAGGGTCGTGGTTACTTCAGCTACCCCCGCCGACACCTAAAAGCTGTAGAAAATCCGACTCACACTCGACAAAGATACGGGATCAAAAGAGAATGTAGTATGATTTTTGCTTATTTTTCAGGTTGGCAACAATGATCGGTCCCGACCTTGAAGATATAAAGATATTCAGTTGAAGGCTCTAATCATTCAGGTAAGGTACCATCTCATTATTAATGAGCAAGTCCCTTAATTTAGAAGATGAGTTTATTTACCTCGATGAAAATATCTCATCTACTGAAACCGGTTTAAACATACGCATAGATAAAGCATGGGTTAACAAGTTAACAAGATCAGATGAGAATGTAGAGTTTTGTTTTTTTTTTCAGGTAGGCAACAATGATTGAAAATCAGCGATCAATGCTGACCATAAAGATTTAAATGTTTCTAATAATTTACATATAGTGTAAAATAATGTGTGTGGAAGTCAGTATGTGACGTTAGCAATGGGTTGACGTGGGATGAATGTGGAAATTAAAAGATTTTAATAATGGGAAAAAAACAGAATACGGATGACAAGGAGGCCCTTGACCATGGCTTCTGATTTTCCGAGCCCGCACAACAGTACGAAGAGTGAATGGGATGGGAAGAAAGCAGGGGGTTGGCTAAGGTATCCGAAGGAGACGGACGGAGAGACTTGGCTGACAAAAACAAAATCTCACAGTCATCAGTCCTGTGCTGAGGCTAGATGTCGTCTTGTAGACATTCCGAATAAGCGGAGAAATAAAATAAAAATTCGACCTACACAAGTACACACACATATAAATGAATTGAAATTCCATGAATTTCTTAACGGGCATCTTGACGATAAATGGCTAACATGCTGCTTTGAAACCAATGGTAATAATCACACCTTGAATGTATTGTACACTATAATGAATATATATATATATATATATATATATATATATGTGT
>CM042148.1:100630366-100675366 GCA_023376005.1 Doryteuthis pealeii
AGGGAAACTGTATCATCAGTTTGCTCCAGGTTCGGAGCAGGATTGAGGCTGTGATCGACGCTAATGGCGGTTATTTTGGGTGATACTTCTTGACAGTAGTGTAATTCCAGTGCCTGTTGAATTTTTTTACAATCCATTAAATTTTGTAGTTACCAAGCACTTTTTCTTTTTCCTTATAAAACTGTCGAATTTTCTCCCGAACATGCTGTGTATATATATATATATATATGTGTGTGTGTGTGTGTGTGTGTGTGTGTGCGAGAGAGAGAGAGAATGAGAGAAATGTAAGTGAATCTGACAATTATGTTGAAAGAAAATGTTGTATGGATAAAAATGTATTTATTGAAATGCCGACACATGTTTCGACCAAGAGTTTGTCCTTATATATATACATTGTATTCTATTTAGTATTATTTTAAATGCAAAATAAAATAAAATAATAATAGAGAAACATAAAATTTAAGTATACAAAAAGCGGCCTTCTTCAGGGCAGTATTCAAAATAACTGAAGAAGACAGCTTTTTGTATACTTAAATTTTATGCTTCTTAATTATTATTATCATTATTATTATTATTATTATTATTATTATTATTATTATTATTATATTTCCTTTTGTATTTAAAATAATACTAAATAGGATACTATGCATACAAGGACAAACTCTTAGTCGAAACACTGTCGGCACTTCAATGAATAAATTTTTTATCAATACATTTTCTTTACATTTATCTTTCAATATATATATATATATATATATATATATATATATTTACATATATATCGACTTATCACATTATATATATATATATATATATATATACCAACCCCTCCGCACGAGCAGGATGCGACACAAGGTCAATTTTTTAAGTGGAGTCCAGCAGGTTTGTATTCAGAGTTTGCCTTCTCCTTGACCGGTTGTCTAACCAAGTTAAAGAGCCCAGTCTGCCCTACTATTTACCCATAGCTGGAGGGAGAGCTGGATTTATGCCTTTCCCAAGAGTATTAGCGTTAAGTCAAATGCAATTACCATGTCCAGGATTTGAACTCAGGGCGACGAGTCCATTTCCCATGACTTTAACCATTACGCCACGCGCTCCCCCCTCTCTCTCTCTCTCTCTCTCTCTCTCTCTCTCTCTCTCTCTCTCTCTCTCTCTCTCTATATATATATATATATATTATATATATATATATATATACATATGTTGCAGAAGTATCAGAATGAAGCTGCACATATCTACACAGAAACTGTTGCGTAATATAAGCAAATGTTGTTGTTTAATTTTGTTTTTGGTTGATCATTAGACTGCCTGTCTGTCTGTGTGTCGTCGTAGATTGAGAGAGAACAAATTTTGTACTGAATGGCTTTAATTAGCTCATAAACACAGCGACGACCAAGAACGAGTGTCTCGTCACAGGGAAGTAATCAAATGAAGAAGAAAAAAAAATGTTATACTCGTTTCTATCGATGGAATAACAAAGACTTTGCCCTAAGTGCACATCGAGCAGATGCGAGAAAGAAAAAACAGAAAGAAAGAGTTAATAGACAGATGGTCGAAAAAAATATACAGATAGGTTAGATGGGTGCAAAATATAAGATAACTATGTGTTCGGAAAATACAGGAAAAACCGAGACGCCGATGTGTCGTGGTGGGTGGAGACTTGCGCAATGAGGGTGAATAAATGCTTATCAAGAATAGAAAATAATATATCCCAGAAAGTGGTTTTAATAATGCTAGGTCATCAAGGATTTTCTCTTAACAAAAAAATATAACCGTCGGTTCGTTTTGTGACTTTTGTTTCAAATTTAATGAACATCACCGACTCAGCAAGAATCATGACCGAGAATGTCATTTGCCTGGACAAGAATATAGCAATCGTCACCTTTACAGAACAAATAAAAATATTCCAATTAAAAGTTCAGAACTGCTATCCAAATGCTGACACGAAAATAAGTTTTTGCTAAGCTATGTGCCACACAATGATAGCAAAAATTTAATAACTACGAACAAAATTTTAAAACTCGGGCGTGACGAGTCGATTGGTCGGAGGGAGCATCTCTGACTGCCCATCTAGCCTAAGTAAGTGTCAAGGTAGAGTGTTGCATGTCATGGACTGCTCAGTCCCTGGGATTCTGTCCTTAAATATCACAGTCAATAGGTGGCTCCATTGGTGGACTGTACCCCTCTGCAGATGTGCAGTCAGTGTATACTAGAGCTGCAGCCGACAGGGTGGATGCATGCGCACGACATGCACTAAACACACTTGCTTTGGAAAATGATATGTTGAAGGCTTGCTTCAAAGATAGGAAAGTATTGCTATGCGAATTGCCCATGTTCTCGCGTCTGTAAGTAATTTGTGACTTTAGTTTATATGTCCGTTAACTTGAGAATCATGAAGTTAAGGAAAATTATTTTTACTGATTTGTTTACACATATCTATATCTATATTAATAATGGAGATTCTCTGTATTCTGTCTGTAACAAGAACTACGTCACAGCTTACGTCACAATATTCTTATGCTATATACACCCAAAATTTGAGTAAGCAATTTTAAAAATTGTTTTTTACTCTCGTCCCTTTTTTTTACAGTAACAAGAAGTTAACTAAAAATTTACAAATAAATAAATACCTACGATTTTGTGTAAAATTGATGTGGAAAATATTCAAAATAATTGTTTGATTATTACATGCACGCAACATTTTATTTGAGAGGGACGGGGCTCAGTTTTCATTTCAAATTGTTTTATTTTTGTTTTTTTACTCCTTTAATAAATATGAGGATTTTGCTTAGTTATGATACAAACCCTCTGACATTGAATTTTTAACTCCCACCCCCTCAGGCAATATCTTTCCAAAAATCATTTTTACAACGCCCGGAGGGTGTTTCCTGTTGCTAGTGAATATAATGAATGTGGAAGAAAACCAGAAGAAATGGGATAGAAAAAAACGATACCATATTCTAGCGTCCGAACTATTCGGCGGAAGAAGTATTGAAATACAGAGAGAGAGAGAGAGAGAGAGAGAGAGAGAGAGAGAGAGAATGAGAAAATCTATATGTTAATACTCGTGTTCCCTAAATGTACGACCGTTATCATCTTGCTAAAATCTTGTTAAAATTTCGCTGAATTCTTATTTCTTATGAGTTTTGTTACTCAGCTAAATAATGGACCCTTCCGTTTTATTGTAAAGAAAGAAAGGGACGAAAAAGACATGCTACACAGAAAAAATATAAGAAAGAAAGAAAGAGAGTAGGGGAAAGCTAGAGAGAAGGGTGAGCGTGCGGAAGCGATAACATTAATCTTTAGATGTAAGACTTTTATGAAAGGAAGAAAGAAAGAAAGAAGAAAGAAAGAAAGAAAGAAAGAAAGAAAGAAGGGATGAGTGGCTGTAGAGTTCTGAAGACAGAAAGAAAGAATGAATTAATGCACAAGATGACAATAAAATTATTAATAAAGAAGCAACATTCAGTTGATATTTTTCGCTGGAAAAGATAAGAAAGAGTGGAATTATTTTTTTAATTAAATAAAGAAAAAGAAGACAAACAATTACAAAATCCAGAAAATATAAACAAAACAGCCAATATGAATATGAAAGAAAGAAAGAAAGTTCCTAACTTTTCCAATAAAAAAAACGGCCAGGAGAAAGAAGAAGAGAGAGAATGTGTGAGTAATGAAACGAGGTTATGGAAAGGTAGTTATATGGAGTGGGACAGAAGAGAGATGGACGGAAACAAGGTCACGTGAAAAGAAAGAAAGAAAGAAAAAAAGAAAGAAAGAAAGAAATATAAGGAAATGATGAAAAACAGGCAATAGGATTTTTAAGAAAGAAACAAACAAAGCTAACTAAGAAAAATAGAAGAAAGAAAAAAAGAGAAAAAAATAAAGAAAGAATTAAGAAAAAAATTATACGAAAGGATAAAAAATTGGCAATGGGACTCCTAAAAAAATCTTTTGAGAAAGAAATATTTTAAGAAAGAAAGAAAGAAAGAAAGAAAGAAAGAAAGAAACAGTCAATCTAAATAAGAACGAAAGAAAGGATTATATAAAGAAACTAAGACGAACAATTACGAAATTTGGGAAAGAAAAGAAATGCGAAAGAAATGGCCAAAATTTTACAATAGAAAATCGGTCAGAGGAAAGAAGAAGAGAAGAAGAAGAAGAAGAAGAAGAAGAAGAAGAAGAAGAAGAAGAAGAAGAAGAAGAAGAGAGGGAGAGAGAGAGAACGTATGACAAATGAAACGGGATTTATAGAAAGGAATTTATGTGAATTGAGAGAGTTGGGATGAAAAAGATGTGGATGGAAACAAGGTCACGTGAAAGAGGCAAAAAACTGTTAAAATCTTCTTCCAAATTTATATAACGATAGCCATGACATATCAGCTATTGTTGTCTAAGATACAAGAATAGAATAAGACGGTATAAAAAAAATGACAGTATAAAAATAATGTCTACGATACAAAAATGAAAATGACGGTATAAAAAAAGAGAAGACAAAAAAAATAATTCGCATAAAAAAAAACATTGGAATGGGAATGGGTTTTTTATAAAAAAAATATTTATTTTATCAACTTCATGCTATAGAGAAATAGATATGCATTAGCACACCCACCCCAATTGCAACAGAGAAAGGCAGACAGACAGACAGACAGACACACACACACACACACACATACACATACACATACACACACATATCGTCGTCGTCGCGGCGGCCTAAGGTCGGTATCAGCCAGACTGCGAGGGAGTCTATCCCCTTTTCATTAGCGCTAAACAAAAGAGATTATTTTAGCGTTTGAGGTGGAATGCCACACCTACCATCTCCTCACTTTACCGCACAGATCCCAGTACTACTCATACGTTGATTAAATATATATATATATATATATATATATATATATATATATATATATATATATATATAAGGCCTTTTTATTCAAAAATAACTTTGCTCTATTTACAATAATTAAACATTGAGCTCTCATACTACTGGTAGAGAATAGGATCAGCCTAGAATCACCTTGTACCAAGAAACTTGATACCACACCAAAGTATATATACATATACATATACACATATATATATATATATATATATATATATATATATATATATATATATATATATATATTATATATATAAGTATTTCATTTCTGTATTATTTTTATGTATATTGCTGCAGACATTTTCCAAGCGGAATAGTCTAGGCAAGTACTAAAAATTGATGTGTATATTTAATCAAAGGACGATTTTTTAATCTGAAAAAGAATTACATTAGATTAACTGTGTGCAACATAGCAGATAAATATATTAGATTATACTTAAAATGTTATAAGGTGGATTTCTTTTAATTGAAGTAGAGCTTCAGCTTTTCAATACGAATCCTTAATAAGCCGAGCTGTTAAAAGGGTTTCACATATTAAACGGCAATAAAGAGAATAAACTTTGTAAACTCACAATTGGTTGATCAATGTCTAAAATCAATATCCAGTTTCAGTATTTACAGACATGAAATCGATCTTTCCGGTAGACAAACTTCAAATTGCTGACGTTAGTCAGGTATTTTATTATAAATAGCAAGAATCTACAAACTCCAGACGTAAGTATTTAAGTTTTGATATAATGAAACATATCAAATTAGAAAGACTAACGAAATTAAATAAGAACTCATATAAAAAGATTACACTAATCTTAATCATATTTTAATTGATTTCTATATAAAAGTCATTCATATGTTTGATTTTAATAAGTTGGACTATAAAACAATGATATTAGATATCAATAACACCAAGTAATCATTTATTAAAGCCAGTTTTGTTAAACCCAGTATGCAAATTGACTACACCATATATTACGTAAACCTTTATTTCATAATGATATATAAGACACATTGCAGGATTTTAAAAGCACTGAAAGCATGGGCTGTTTCGAGGCAAATATAACTCAGATTTTCATAGAGACATTGTTTATAAATAAGATTTATTCTATGTATTCATGATTTTGACGATAAATACTTCGATAAACTTACGCAAATCCTGAGGGTATTGTGACGTAAATAGTGCCATAGTTTCGGTTACAGAGAGACACCGAATCTCCATTATAATAAGATTAGAATATTCATTTCAGAATGCAACAATGAATTGCTGTATGTTTTAGACAGGAAGCTGTTTATGGCTTATACCAAGAGAAACAATTGAACATAAGCAGTAATGCTCAGATGGTAAAAACAGTAATTACCTGTTAGCCAATTTTAAGTACCCGTGTCCTGGGTATAATGTTAGACTGCATCTTGGCATCTACTTCGCGCTTTGTGTAACGGTTATCAGCGTAGATGATGGAATCGGCGTGCCAAGTTTCAAATCCTGGTCGAGACTGGTGGCCAGAAAGGTCCCCTACTGACCAGTCAGCTGGTCACATCAAGCCCTAGCACCTATATGATTGTTTCGACCCTATTGTTCTTATAACAAACACCCCAATCCTTTTATCCTATATGTTTAGATGGCGATGGCTAAGGGTCTCAATGTCTTGGTTATGATGTAAAACTGCATCTAGTGGTGAGGTTCCAATTCTGGAGTTCTAGGGAGTGCTGACTACCCCTTTATCGCCATTACTCCCAGGTCCACTCTCACTCGGGTGGTAGTATCTATTAGGCTACAATCTATAGATTAAATAGAAGAAAAGTGCATTTTAAAAAATGTGTTAAAAAATTTTGTTCAACAACAAAAAATGGAATACTCATCAAGCAAGGCATAAAATAACCCAACAAGGGTTGAAATGCCGTAAAATCCAACAAACTAACCAACCAACCAGCCAACAGTTATTCTCATCGTATATGTACCTATATGTGGCCGTATGTAGGTATGTGTATGAATGCGTGTATGTGTGTTCCTCTCTGCATGCATGTGTTCATATATATGTGTCTTGTGCAATCTGTAACAAAGTCTGTAAGTCAGCTTTTGGTCTTAAGATATATATTGGTCTTAAGATATATATGGTTATCATCTGATCCATCCGATACAATGGAAAAGACGTCCTTCCTACGTCATATTTTCATCAAACAATGGGGATCTGCAGTGGGATTGATGTCATTTGTGGGCACATGAGAGGAAAGGTTCTGATGGTGGGGTTATAGGATTGTGATGGACGTCAGTGATCTGTAAAGATTATGCTATGTCTATGTGTATACCTGTGTAAGTGTGCTTGTGTGTATATTTGCCTATGTGTGCGTTCCTATATGTGTGCGCCTATGTGTGTACCTTTACGCATGTGTATGTGTGATAGCTTCTATGTGTGTCGCTGGATACGTATTAGCCTGTGTATGGGTGCCAGTGTATGTGTTTTAGGGATTGGCGCTTGTTTTTGTGTGTCTGTGTGTATGTGTATGTACCTCTATATGTATGTATATACTTGTATGTATACCTTTATTCATATGCATCTGTCTGTCTATGTGTGCATCTGTTCATGTGTATGTACTCATGTACGTGTCCATCTATATTGGTGTATGACTGTGCGTATGTTCATGTGTATATATGTGTGTATATGAATGCATGCATGTGTGTCAATGACCGTAGGTGTGCGTCTCTACGTGCCTCTGTGTGCATCTCGGTATGTGTGTACCTGTGTGTGGGGGGTGTACAGTGGGGTAAAATAAGTATTTCACCTCCTGCTGATTTTCTGAGTTTTCTACCTTAAAAAAATAGGATAGTGTATAATTTTTAGGGTAGGTCCCTCTTGAAAGTAAGAGATAGAAAATTTTAAAAATCTAGAAAATAACATCATGTTAATTTTTGAACATTCATTTGTATTTTATTGAAAAAGTATATCTCAGTATTTGGCGAAGAAACCTTTGTTTGCATATCCTAATGGTTGGGATGGTGTTCTTAGGGTCCAAGTCAATTTTTCCCCTCCAAACAGGATTTCGTAGTGGACTGAAATCAGGTAGTGCCTGCAAGGTCCTCCTACTCAAGAAGGCACATGGACAGGCCCGTCTGAAGTTTTCAATTGAGCACTTGGCTGATTCAGAGGAAGGTTGGGAGAAAGTCCTGTGGTCAGATTGATTAAATTGAGCTTTTTGTCATCAATTCAACTCGCAAAGTTTGAAGGAAAAAAGCTAGCCCAAGAACACCATCCCAATTCTCTCTCTCTCTCTCTCTCTCTCTCTCTCTCTCTCTCTCTCTCTCTCTATATATATATATATATATTATTGTGTGTGTGTGTGTGTGTGTGTGTGCTTCTTGGTGTGTTCACCTGAATATTGTCAATACATTTTTCCAGTGTAACGGTTATTGTAGGAAGAGGAATCGATGACCAGTGTTTACATCCTGGATGAGACTGTTTGTGTTTCATTTTCTGCTAATGCCCTTGGGTAACGCCTGAACCACCTGTTCTCTCTCCACCAATCCCAGTGATAGGTAAATAGTAGACAGACAGAGTTCTGTAGACTTGATTAGTCTATGAGAACGAAAACTGATTTCAACCCAGCTATTTCTGGTGTGTGCGTCTGTGCATGAGTAGGTGACTATATGCGCACGCCTTTGTGTGTGTGTGTGTGTGTGTGTGTGTGTGTGTGTGATGCCCTTCTATCCCCTGAAGTGATTTGAAAACCAGACAGGATTTGGAGAAATACAGGTAAAAAAAGAAACGATTGATTAAACCCTTACAAAGGAGAGAGCGGATAAAGTCATTTTCGACACGGCCTTCTTTGGTGGCCTAAGTGTGAGTCAAGGGAGGCAACTCATCTGTCACCGGATATTGGCAGATGACAAAAGTAATTACATGATTTGTGGGGCTGTGTTTTTGTGTGTGATTTTACTTCTTTTTTTTTTTCTTTTTTCTTTTTTTTTTTTTCTAAGTTCTTTTTGGGAAATCAGGTGCTTAGACGTTCTTTATACTCATGAACAATGTTTTTTTTTCGTTTTTTCTTATTGTGTGTGTGTGTGTGTGTGTGTCTGTCTGTCTGTCTGTCTATGTGTCTGTCTATGTCTGTTTCAATGTACGTGTGTGTTTGTCTGTGAGTGTGTGTGTCTGTCTACTGCGTCTGTCTCTGTGTGTATGTATGTGCGTGTGTCTGTGTGACTCTGTGTGTGTGTGTACGTGTGTCTGTCTGTCTGTTTGTCCTCTCTCTCTCTCTCTCTCTCTCTCTCTCTCTCTCTCTCTCTCTCTCTCTCTCTCTCTCTCTCTCTCTCTCTGGTGTGTGTGTGTGTGTGTGTCTGTGTGTATGCATGTGTGTGTCTGTCTATCTGTGTCTGTGTCTGTGTGCGTGCGTGTGTCTTGGTGTGTGTGTGTGTCTGTGTCTGTCGGTGTGTGTATGTGTGTGTGTCATTGTCTGTATCTGTGTGTCAATGTATGTTGTATATCTGTCTGTCTATCTGTGTCAGTGTCAGTGTGTGTGTGTGTGTGTGTGTGTGTCTGTAAATCAGACCAGATTTTCTTGCCTTAAAAAAACAAAATCTTTTTCTTTTTATTATCCTGAAGCTGGTGTGGCTGGACGGCCAACAGTTGAGAAGATTTTAACAAAACCCTTAAGTGGAGGCTCACGTCTTGTCTACGGCTCTTGGCTTAACAAAAGCAGACTAAGTCAAATTACCAGACAGACATTATCAATGAAATACACAAGAAAAGAAAAGATGGCTTGTAAAACAGCTTTAGTAGATTAAAAAACAAAAAGCAAACACAAAACTGCGTTTGGGGCGGTGGAGAAATATCTGATATGTAAAATATAGAACAACGTGATAAACAGTTCTGTCTACTAAGTATTATTATTAGTATTATTATTATTAGTAATAGAAGTAGTAGTAGTAGTAGTAGTGTCAGAAGAGGCGTCCTTTTTTTAAATAGACATGGTTATGTTAAAGTGCGCCGTTGGTGGCTCCACTGGTGGGATCGGTGGCTCTAACTCTGACCCGAACCGTCGTCCGCAGTTTGACGGAGTGCCTGTTACCCGTACCTGCGTTGGAGGCTTCCTCATGCGTACGGTAAGATCGGCCTCAAAAATCAATGAATACAGCAAGATAACCCCCACCCCCTGTGGTTAGTCCGCAAGCATCTCCTGTTCTCTGGGGCGATGGTGGCACACTTTTGGAAACATAAAGGAAGTATTTTTCCAGCTTCCCACCAAACCAAAATTGATATAAATTGTTTTGGTTTGGTTTGGTTTAGTTTGGTTTCTTGGATTTTACGGCATGACAACGATTGTTGGGTTATTTTATGCTAAAGACGTTTTGTTTTATTCAGACTTGATGGGTATTGATTTTTTTTTTAAACTCAATTTTTTAATACATTTTTAAACACATTTTTTTCTATTTAACCCATAGAATCTAACATGTAAAAAAATAAACATAAATTCATCTAAAGATGAATAAGTATCAAAATTTTCGTGAAAATTTGAAAAATTAATTGATTTTTCATAGAATTTTAATATCTTTATGTAGTAATGACACTGACTATAAATTACAGATTCGTTGATAAAGTTACATAATTACTGAAATGACTGTGACGTAAGCAGTGACGTAGTTTCGGTTACAGATAAAAAGAGACTGAATCTTAAACTGTAAGAGATGATCTTTTATGCTATTTCCGTAAACAAGGGTGCAAGTAAAACATCTAATTTTTGTTATCAGTATTCAGTACACTAACACACAACTTTCGCATAGATGGACAGTTTGATATTTTTTTAAATCAAAAATCGACCTACCCTAGTGCAAGTGTATCAATTCAAGCGATGGCTTGGCCATGTCAGGAGGATGAACAAAGGCCGCATCCCCAAAGACTTACTGTATGGTGAACTAGTGGAGGGCCCCCGACCGGCAGGGAGACCTCGCCTACTCTTCAAAGATATCTGCAAGAGAGACCTGAAGACATGCCGCATCGACATAGACACGTGGGAGGCTTGTGCAGAAGACCGTGCAACCTGGCGCCTCCTCATCAAACAAGGAACAAAAAGAAGTGAAAAAGAGAGGAAAAACGCTGCCACAGAAAAAAGAGCTAAAAGAAAGGAGAAACAGCAGCACCCCCAACACCTACAGAAAGCATCACCTTTTGTTTGCAGCCATTGCACCAGAGACTGCCATTCGAGGATCGATGTTCAGCTACTCACTCGTCTAAAATAGACGGAAGGTTGCCAACCACCATCAATTCAAGTAGAAGTCGTTATCAAATGACACAGGGTAACAATGGCCACGCAAGACTCGTCTCACATTATTGGCTTTATGCCTGTACAAAATCTGATCTTTGTAAATAAGAATAGACATTCAATGCCAATCGTAAAATAGGACTACGCACAGTATGCAAAGCTTTCCGGTCATGCATTCACTGAATTATACGGTTATTTTTAAGCATCAGCTTCCTCGTAGGAGGAACATGCGTTCGCGTATGGACACCAAAATATGCACGAAAACAGTCGGAAATGCTCGTCACGAATACGCATGCGTGCAGAGATGAACACAAAGTGACGCCCAGACTTACATGCAGAACTGAAACATGCAGAGAGGACATGTATACTTACCCAGCAATTTATATATATATATATATATATATATATATATATATATATATATAAATGGACTCTCCCGTCGATTATCGACGTATGAGGGTTCATACACACAATGAACTCCCACACAGGGATTTGTTTATAGTGGTGAAGGCTTGTGTTGGACCATCCACATTTTTTGGCACAGTCGATTGGTGCATCAAAGGTTGCCACCAACCCAATCAACGACCAACCTCAGGAATTTTGAATTCAGAGTTATCCCTCTCCTAGACTGGTTACCTACCCAACCCCCTATATATGATATTTTGTTTTTATCATTCTTGATGGCTTTTCATTTTCTTAACTCGATTCTTTAAAAACTCATTTCTTTTATATTATCCAAAGATGGAACCATAACAGGTACTAACACTCCGGGTCAGAGTGGAACTGAGATTAATGACGAGGAAGGGGTAATCCACACCCCAGATTTCCATCATTAGATCTTAACTATTAGATGCCGTTTAACGTCATACAAAGAACACAACATGGGTTTAATAAATATGTCTTGTGTTTGTTACAAAAACAACAAACATAAAGATTCATAAATGGATAATGATGAATTTGTACAGCTGTGTGGGGGAGAAATTTGGAAGGCAAAGAGTTAACAATTTTTAAGGAACGTATTTTGAAACAAATGTATACGAAATACGGAATCTTTTGAGACCGTAGGTCTTTTAGATAATTGATTAAGTTCTGGCTTAGGATATAGGGAAAAAAACTGTTCCAATAGTGACGTCATTAATCGGGGGAAAATTCTACGCAATTTTTACAAGTCAATGTTAACCCCCTAAAGACGACATTTCAGCGGTAGAGTTTTCTGTGGGGAGAAATGAAAGAATAATTTGCGATTTCCCAAAATTCCCTGGGATTTCTTTTTATCTTTTTCTGAGAGAAATGTCAAAGTTAAATTTAGACATTTTTCACGAACCAAAATTTTAAATTATGAAAACGGAGAATCTTAACTAAAATCCCATGGGTCATCCCTGGGTCATTCCTGAGCTTTGGGAGCTTTATTATTATTATTATTATTATTATTATTATTATTATTATTATTATTATTATTATTATTAGGGGTGGAATTGAATGATGCACTTGGTTAAAGGTAAAATCTTAAAAAGTTGCACATCGGAGACTACACCCAAAAATGATTGAAAATCGTAGAAATCGCTTTCCGTGACTCTACAGACCTGCCCCTTTTAGATGAGGGAGCAAGTATTACCTGAGGAGATGCGCCCTCTTCCAGGAATTCAGAGTTGTGCGACTGTAAATGATATTTTGACAAAAGCGTGGAACGTCTCATTTGCTGGTTTCAAATGCCGTAGATTCCCCACTGGTTTAGAATGTCTAGTTCGTTTTCCGTGACTCTACGCCAGGCGCCCTTAAATGGCGGTATAACGTGGATGCCAATCGTGTATGGCTGCCTGCGTCCAGAACTATAATTGCGCGGTGAAGTGTAAGCTGCCGCTTGTGAAATTGTGGAACGGATACCCCGTTGAAGACGTTGCTTCTAAGAATGGCCAGGGTAAAATATTTGGCAGGAGTTCAAATCTAAAAGTAGTCATGCAGTCCACGCGCTTCGCAGAGAACCTGAGGCTAGATCTGCACATCAGTGAAATAATAGGTGTTTTCAGGGTTGGCGTGGTAGGGGGCGGGTGGGTCTTTTAGAGGTGGCGTGGTAGTGGGGGGGAGGCTTACGCACGAATCATTTGGAGCGCACGGCACCAACCGCATCAGGTAGAATCGATTGAAAAGTTGATCATGCCAGTATGTGTGGCTGTATGTGTGATGGTGTGGAGAGGGCTAACGATGAAGAGAAAGGGAGGACGGAGAAGAGAAATGATATAAGAGAGGGAGGTAGGGAGAGAGAGGGGGAAGTGACACACACATACACACCGAATGAGGTAGTTAGAAAAGTGAGTGGTAGGTGAGGTGTGGCTAGAAGAAAACGGATAAACATTTGACTATTTCAAGGAATTGTTGTAGACAAGTTACGAAGAAAGGTGTTTAGATTTAGCATTTTCGAGAAGGTTGCCCACTTTTAGGTTTGTCATTTGAAAATCAGCCATTATTTAATCTAGACCCCCAAAGTCTGAAATTGTTGATTAAATTACTACTGTTCTCTCTCCACACACACACACACACACACACACACACACATATATATATATATATATATATATATATATATATATATATATATATATATATATATATATATATTCTTTTCGGGGTACCAAGTTTCTTGGTACAAGGTGATTCTCGGCTGGTCCTATTCTCTAACAGTAGTTTGTTGTAGAGTTCAGGTTCCGATAAGAGCTCAATGCTTAATTTTTATAAACAGAGCAAATTTATTTGTGAATAAAAAGGCCTTAAATACCAGGGGTGTCGTGATTAAGGACAATTTCCACTCGTGGGTATCTGGGGCCCACCGAGCTTCGTCAGACCATAAGTCGTGGTCTGACGAAGCTCGGTGGGCCTCAGATACCCACGAGTGGAAATGGTCCATAATCACGATACACATGGTATTTATGGCCTTTTTATTAACAAATATATATATATATATATATATATATATATATATATATATATAATATACCAAACTTGTTGGTAAATCCTCGCAGTGAGAAAAAAAAACAGCAAATAGTTTGATTGTAAAAATATACTACCAAATATCAACCGGGAAGAAAAAAATTTTGTAAAAAAAACAAAAAACAAGATAATCGTACCAACGAAAAATAATCTATTAGTACAATATCTTTGCCAAAAGAAAAAACAATTTATATGTATATGTTATATATAAAATATATATATATACATACAAACCTGTCAGGAGACTAAAGCTAATAAGTAAAAAGTGCTCAATACCTAAGTAGAGCAAATAATAAAGATAAATCTAATGAGTCAGACGAACCTACTTGTGGTATACTAAGACCCGGAAGCACCGGTTATAACATTGTTGTATGAAACGGAAGTACTGTTTCAGCCATCTTGTATTATTTTAAATAAAAGGCGGAAGTGGGTTCTTCTCGCAGTTAACGTCAACTGGGCTACACGTCTTATTATTCGCTAAGCGCGTTATAACAATTGGCAGACGAGGATTTGTTTCACTGAAGAAATGCCATTACTCGGACATTTAGAAGAATTCTGTACGGAATCAGGAAATATTTCAACCTATTTGGACCGAGTAGAACAGTTTTTTATCGCAAACGATATTGGACATGAGAACCAAGTAAAATGCAAAGCCATATTACTGAGTACAATTGGAGAAAGGACCTACAGAATCTTGGAGGATTTATGTACCCCTCAAAAACCAAGCGAGAAGTCTCTGGGGGAAATTACCAGTTGTTGTTGGAACATTTTAAGCCTAAAAGACTAATAGTGGCTGAAAGTTTTCGTTTCCATAATGCAAAACAAGAGGAGGGTGAGTCAATTTCAAAATTTCTTGTTCGCCTTAAACATTTGGCTTCTACATGTGAATTTGGGTCATTTTTAAAAAGAGCATTGCGTGACAAATTTGTGTGTGGATTAAGGGACGATAAAATTCAAGAAAAATTATTGTCCCAAGATATGTCGTTAGAAGAAGCTGTTAAAATGGCCACAGCTATAGAATTAGCAATGAGTGACGTTGCACATATAAAGAAAAAAGAGTCGGACAATGCCTCCTATAAGTAATGGGAGTTCCGGGGAGGGACCTATGGATGTTTCAAGCTAAGTGGGGAGGGATGTGGTATACTAAGACCCGGAAGCACCGGTTATAACATTGTTGTATGAAACGGAAGTACTGTTTCAGCCATCTTGTATTATTTTAAATAAAAGGCGGAAGTGGGTTCTTCTCGCAGTTAACGTCAACTGGGCTACACGTCTTATTATTCGCTAAGCGCGTTATAACACTACTAAAGTTTCGCTTAATGCTCTTCAGGGCTAAGATCTTAGCCCTGAAGAGCATTAAGCGAAACTTTTAGTAGGTTCGTCTGACTCATTAGATTTATCTTTATATATATATATATATATATATATATATATATATATATCATCATGTCGCGCTATTAGCACGGATATCCATGACAATCTCTCGCCAACCTTTCCTATCATTCATTTTCCCAGGGAGGTCCTCTGCGCAGCAACCTGCATCTTTGCTTAGTTGGTCAATGTAGGTCCTTGATGGGCGGACCACACTAGCATGTCCGTGTGTTGGCTTCCACAGGAGAACGTCACTTGCTTGCACTCCTTGCAGATACACCACCACAGGCCGAGTCACTACTGCATAGCCTAGAGAAGGCAGCGAATAATATTGGCCTTCATGTAAACTCCGATAAAACCGAGTACATATGTTTCAAAAGGAAAGGAGACATAACCACACTCAACGGTAAGCCCCTTAAGCCAGTAGAACAATTCACATACCTAGGTAGTAATATCTTATCCACAGAAACCGATGTAAATACTCGCATAGGAAAAGCGTGGTCGGCCACAAACAAATTATCAGTAATATGGAAATCCGATCTCACTGACAAGCTAAAGCGACATTTCTTCCAGGCGGTGGTTGTATCAGTGTTGCTGTACGGATGCACCACTTGGACCCTAACGAGGCGCCTTGAGAATAAGCTGGACGGGAGCTGCACAAGAATGCTGCGTGCAGTCCTGAATAAATCGTGGAAGCAGCACCTGCCCCCATCTCACAAATCATTCGAGTGAGACGGACAAGACATGCCGGGCACTGCTGGAGAAGCAAGGATGAGCTCATATATATATATATATATATATATATATATATTGTATCTTTCTAGTCCCGCAAAATTTAATAGTTAAAACAAAGTTAGTTATTACTCCTATTCTTTTCTGTTTCACATATTCATGCATTTTAATTTTTTTTAATCTTTTACTCATCGCCATTAAATCGTACCCTGTTTGTCTGAGCTAAATTAATTGTCTTTATTTTATGGTATAACATCTACTTACCAGCAGGCCAATGTAATCCCTATGAATTATAAAAAAAAAAAAAAATCTGAGCCACGTAAGCCCGTTTTAATACCTACTCTGAATACTGATTGACTTTAGCATTAACCAATGATAGTCAGAAACCGAGGTAAGCGTTGGCAAAAACTCCATTTAAAGCCAGTCCTTTGCTGTGAACGTTGACTGATATACGGGTAGCGCTTTAGAGGGTGATCATCTCTAAAGGGGTCTAACTGGCGAGGGGGGTATTATGTTGGAAGACCTGAAACCCTCCAATGATACCAGTTAATAACATAACTCACAACGCTACCCAGCGCTATTTTTATTAGGCGTATCTCAAACACACATACGCACACACACACACACACACACATGTGGTCAGACATATATATAGGGAGTACGGCATTATGCTGGGCTAGCCTCAAGAATTATTAGCGTACTTCAGTATGACTTGTCTGTCTTATTGTACCTCTCTGCAATAAAACACTCTATCTTAAATCTACGAACGTGTTGACCGGTTCTTCCAATCGACTACAACCTTGTCTGATTGTAATCCCTTTTAAAGACACTACAGTAACGCAAATAGCCGCGCCCAGGATTTGAACTGTCACCGTGCCTATTTAGTAAGTCGATAACCGTTACACAACGCCCGCCCCCTTTTTGTGCGTGGGTCTTTGTTTATTTATGAAAAGAGGCACCGTTATTTTGTGGCTGTGTTTTGATGAACGACATAGACGTCCTTATGCACGAACGCCTCTAGGTAAACAAATTATTTAATGGGTGTCGCTTTGTTGTAATACGTTTGACTCTGGTTGATTGCGTCAACGACAAGGCATACATTCACGTGTTGGGGGGGGGGTTGCTCCCCTCTCACTATTGATAAGCAAATGTAATAAGTAATTATTTTTCTCTTTTTCTTTTCTCTTTTTGTCCTTCTTTTTGTTGTTGTTGTTGTTGTTGTTGTAGCTCTTTGTTTTATCATGTTGTTGTGTAAGCACAATTCTGCAATGTGCCCGTTGAGGCAGACATCTTTCTTTGATTGTGCATTTTCAGGCGTGCTCTGCGCAAACGAATTTTCAGAGCTTCCATTTGTTCTTGCTGTATTTCTCACTGACTTTAATCTATATATCAATACCCTAGTTCCTTAATCTTCCGATCGTTATCATCTTGCAACATCCTCTGGTTAAAAATAAACTTGTCCAAGATAAACCTGTCCAAGATGAAATGCAAAAATGTAAATCCTGATTATCTGCTGTCGCCTATCTGCCGAATTTGTATTTCTTAGGAAATAAGAAAATTGAAATTACAGCTAGATAATGGACCATTCCGTTTCCATTATAAAGAGAAAAGGGGAAGAATAAGGACATGCTACTCAGAAGAAATATAATAAGAAAGGAAGGAAGAGAGGGCGTGATCGCGCGTATTTGTTTCAATCAAACATAATGAAAAGAAGGAAAGAAAGAATAAAAGAAGAGAGGGTTAAATCAAGATTATCATACATATCAAACTATTTGGTAATAGCTCTTAAGTAAAAATATCACACTTTCTAATAATATTTATATAGGTAAATATAAGGTAAATCTATTTGTATATTATCAGGGACCGATTTAGCTCAGTCGACAGAGCACCTGCCTAGGAATTACAAAGTTTCGTGTTGAATACAAATCTCCACCATCTTAGTGCATTAATGGGATTTACATTGAAAAGAGCCAAATGAAAACAAGCATTAAGATTGAAACGATCAAGACGTGTGGACAATTGGATTAAAATGATATTCAGTGATGAATCAAGAATTTGTATTATCCAAGGTAATGATGCTGTTATTTTTCAGGACAATAATGCATCTTGTTACAAAGATAAAGGGACAAAAGCTTCTTTTTTTTCAGGAAAGGCATATAAAATTAATGATATGGCCAGCAAACAGTCTTAGAATGATCTAAATCTAATCTAATAATCTAAATCTAATTGAAAATTTATGGTGGAAATTTTTTAAAGAATATTCTATGAAAAGACTTTATTGACCAAAGAAGATTTATCTTTGGGTAATCTGATCTGTGTGGTAAAGTGGGGAACTGACGGTAGGTGTGGAACTCCACTTCAGAAAAAACAACAGCAATCTTCCTGGTCTAGTGCTCTCTCTTTTCTCTTGGTCTAATATCCACAAAAGGTGGGCTAGATGCGTGGTGTCTCCGTCCATTAAGTAAGGGGCTTTACCCATCAACTATCAGTAAGTGACTCTCATATTCCTTATGAATTCACTCATACTTCCAAAGGACTTTCGTCCTATCTATTTGTATCTCGTCATGTATGTCATGTTCCACGTGTTCAGACAATAAAGTCTGTATTGTTATTATGTTGTACTTCGGGTTCATTTATGTATATATGCACCAACTCTGAGCCTTCTAACATATTATAAGAACCACACATCCAATTCTTATATTATCATCAAAAATGTGATCATCTTTATTTTCAAAATCTGCACCCGAAAAGATAAAAATCATTAGGATGGGATATTCTTCCTCATTTTCCATACTCACCAGATTCAGCACCAACAGATTTTCATTTGTTTTGATCGCTAGAATATTTCATAAGTGTCAGAATATTTAGAAACGATCTTTCAAATCCCAGATGTTTACTTTATTCTAATTGATTCCAATATAAAATTATACATAGGATTGCTTTAATTATGTTTGAGAATAAATATTTACAACAGAAATTAATAACACCAAGTAATTATCTATTAAACATGGTTTTATTAAAACCAGTATGCAAATTATTCACACCATATAATATATAAACATTTATTTCTTAATGATATACATCACAAATTACAGGATTTCAAACACATTAATAACATGGGCTGTTTTGAGGCAAATCTATCTCAGTTAGCCCTTAATATAGACATTGTTAATAAATAAGATGCTAATTAAGATTAGATAATGATTATTCAATAACCACTGAGAATATAATATAAATAACTAAAGGAATTGTGACGTTGTTGGTGATACAGACACTGAATCTCCATTATAATACGATATAGGAATATCTATGTATTAGGGTGTAATTAAGTTTTACCAGAGATAATATAGAATAAAATGTAAGATAAATTTATTTAAATAATATCATTAATAATATAATCACCTTTCCTTTCAACAAGTGGCGCCCAACACAAGATAAGATCATTCGGACGAGAGATTCTTGCAGATCTTCCATATTCACCCGATTTAGCCCATCTACAGATTTTTCATTTGTTTTAATCACTAGAACATTTAGAAACCAAAAAGTTGAAAACCCAGATTTATTCAAATATAGAATCAAACATTTGATTTCCTGTGAGACTGCAGTCGTTGAAAATGAAAGTGATTGGATTTTTCTGATAATATTTAAATAAATTTAACTTATATTTATTTTTATGTACTCTCAGATAAAAAGTAATTACTTTCAAAATATCCTAATATATGTTAATTGAAAATATGGGTGTCAATATTTGTATACATAGGTATGTTTGTGTCTATATGTATATATGCATATATATATATATATATATATATATATATATATATATATATATAGGGCTGTGTGTGTATGTATATTTTTCGAGTGTGTGCGTGTATATATATATATATATATATATATATATATATACATCCAAAAATCTTATTCGCTTCGCCGAAGGGCATACGGTCTGTTTGTTGTTATTATTCTCTCATAAACGCCCCCCTTACCTATTATGGTAGAGGCGTGTAGTATCATTTGACAAGCTTAATTTCGCTGGGAAGTCAGCAGTGTACTGAGGCCGAGGCGATATAGTGTTTCACTAGTGTTTCACTGTGTCTGCTGAAGTCCCGGTTTCGATCTCTGTCGGAGGGAAATCGTTAGTATATACCGCTGATGAGACTTAATAAAGTCGAAACAGTCTGTACGGTATTCTACACACCGAGCCATCCTTTGCTGGGATTACACTTGTCAAGTTCATTTTCTATAAGAAAAAGTATCGAATTTTATGCGATACATGCGTTGTAAGTGCCTTCAAGTAAATATATAATATATATATATATAATTTTCAAAAAAAGAAAAACTTAACAAATCGTCATCCCATTATATTTTTATTTCGACCAGAAACTCAAAAAATTAGTCTAGCCTCATCTGACGGGTTTTACAAATACAGGGAATCTAGAAAAAAAATAAACATATCACCAGGATTAAATCTTAACAAATTTGAATTCCACGGCATTATAATAAATTCCGATTATTATTTCACCGGGTGACACTCCGTAACCGAAAATGTGTAAGTTGTAGCACCCGTAAGTCAAGGTACAACTGTATAGACATATGTATATTATAATTAACAGAACAGAAGCTCGCCCGTACCTCAATTTTTAGCTGCTCTCTATATAAAGTAAAAATTCCACCGGGTGACAGCTCGTAAATCGAAGCTAGAGCACTCGTATATTACATGTATATTTTTTATGAAATAAATTTTTGTGTTTAATCTTGCTGTTTTCTATATGAAGCATAGGAAAAATAGTGTGCTTGCATATGTGTATGAAAAGGGACACTAGGGATTTATTGGGAAACCATGGGTGGGGACTAGCCTGAAAAAAGTTTGGTAACATACTGAAACCAAAGAGACATATATATGTGTGTATCAACATAGGCATATCAGAAGCTTGCTCGTACCTCAATTTTTAGCTCTCAATATAAAGTTTTAAAAATCGTCTGCTCACAGGTCGTAACTCGGAAAGCTCGTAAGTTGGAGCAGTCGTAAGTTGGAGCAGTCGTAAGTCAAGGTACCACTGTATAGAAATTGATTTATTAGCATAGTATATTAACATAAGCGTATCAAAAGCTCACTCAAACCTCAAATTTTAGGTCTCAATATAAAGTAAAGATTTCACCGGGTGACAGCTCGTAAGTTAGAGCACACGTAAGTGGGAGCATTCGTAAGTCAAGGTACCACTGTGTGTCAAACAAATAACACAAACAATGTCTTAGTTCCCAAATTCTAAATAAATTCCGAATAAATATATAATTCACTATGATAAAATAACTCGACGCTTTTGATAAAAAAAGGGGCTTGTTACCCCCCCCCCTTTTTTTTCTTCTTTTCATTTAATACACATCGTTGGATATGTTACTTGGCAATTTTTATGCGCGTCTTTGCTGACGATAAAACCCGTACGTTGTCGTCGTCGTCGTCGGCGGCGGCGGCGGCGGCGGCGTCGTCACCGTCATTGTTGTCTTACGCTTACCAGCCAAAGAAATGCCAATGATGTTCTAATGGTGGAGAGCTTAAACAGTGAAAGAAACATTCCCTGTATCTCGGCAAATACGCTCGGCGCACATGACAACGTAAAGAGGATGAAACGCAGGAGGAGGAGGAAGAAGAATGAAGGAGGAGGAGGAGGAGGAGGGTGTGGTGTGTGGATGGAGTCGGGGGGAGAGGAGGGGAGGGTAAAACAAAGATGCTGCAAGTTTCAGCGTGCTTCTTATTTTCTTTTTTTTTTTTTTCTTTTTTTTTTTTTTTTGGCGACCCAATGCGCACAGAGAATTCAAAACACTCGCCACCGAAACATTTCGGGTTTTACGACATTCTTCGGCTGCCATAGGCTCGTTTACCATTGCTCGGGATTTCAATAGCATTTACTAGAATTTCTTCCTTCATATTCTAACCCCTACCCCCCCCTCTCTCTCTCTCTCTCTCTCTCTCTCTCTCTCTCTCTCTCTCTCTCTCTCTCTCTCTTTTTCCAAACTTTTGGTCCAATTTCTAAATTCGTTTACTTTTTAATATCTTCCTTTCTTCAATTTCTTCGGTCCGCCCGTCTTTCTTTCTTTTCTATTATAATTCTTGGTGGTTCACTCTTTCTTTCTTTCTTTTATTCTTTCTTTTTCTTTTTCTTTTAGAATTCTTCCTTCCTTCCTTATTTATTTTTTCTTACTTTCTTTCTTTTTTTCTTTCTTTCTTTTGTTCTTTTTCTTTTTCTATTAGAATTCTTTGTTCCTTTTTCTTTCTTTTTCTTTCAAATTTTTCATTCGTTCTTTCTTTCGTTGTTTCTTTCTTTCGCTCTTTCTTTCTTTCTTTCGCTCTTTTTCTTTTTCTTTTAGAATTCTTTGTTTCTTTTTTTTTCTTTCTACTTTTCTTTTTCTTTTAGATTATTCTTTCTTTTTTTTTTCTTTCTTTCTTTTTCTTTCTTTCTTTAATCGGTTCGTTTTTCTAAACTCGTTTACTTTTAAAAATCAATTTTTATCTGTTTTCCTTTCTTTCTTTCTTACATTCTTCTTCTTTTTTTTTTCTTTTTTCTTTCTTTCATTCTTTATTCATTCCCCTTTATATAATTCTTTCACTTTTCTTTCTTTTATCCATCCATCCAATTATCTTTCTTTCTTTCTTTCTTTCTTTCTTTTTAAACATATTCTCTATACCTATTTCCCCTTTTACAAATCTTGCCATAGTGCAATGGTTAGCTAGTTAGTTATTTTTTCACTGTCATTGTTGTTGTCAGTTCCCTCGTTTCTTGAACTTTGACCCCCATGACCTAGCACCAAACTAAGTTAAGTTTACTAGTTATACTAACTTTATCGCCGTGAAACAATAGTTAGGAAGCTGTCGTAGCTGTTATGTCATCTGTGCTGCTGTTAAATATCCATTTGGGTTTATCAAGCTCAGTAAAACTTAAATAATTAAATGTACTTTAATTACGCATTTTGGGCTGACTTCTGATTTAGGTCTGAAAATTAAAACGGAAAGTTTTTTGGTGGTACCCAATGACAGTTTAACTACAGTCTATGAATTAACATTTTGCGAATTGGGTTACTGTTTTAGGGGATTAAGGTAGTTTTTAATTACGTATTGCTTAAAAAAATAAACAACAAAAAAAAATTACTATACATTAAATGCTGAAAAATATTTTTTTAACTAAGTTTAATTGAAATTATACATTGCAATACTAACACAAACAACTGTCTCAATAATAGATTCAATAATTAATTTCAATGTTTAATTAAATGTATAGTAATTTGGGTTTTTTGTTGTTTATTTTTTTAAGCAATATGGGATTAAAACAACCTTAATCCCCTAAAACCGTAACCCAATTCGCAAAATGTTAATTCATAGAATGTAGTTAAACTGTCATTGGGTACCACCAAAATCTTTCCGTTTTAATTTTCCGACCTAAATCAGAAATCAGCCGTATTTTGTTATTGCTGTGTAGACTTATAAGATAAAAAAAATTCCAGACATCTCAGTTATTAAAATTACAGAAATTTATATTAAATAAATAAATGAATAAATTTACAATTATAGTAAACACAGCTTTCCGTTTCAAGATCCATTTTGATCCGTTTTTGAACTATAAATCATGAAATCATCAAATTTATTAAAGGAGTAAAAAAAAAATAAAACAATTTGAAATCAAAACTAAGTTCTATTAACTTTGAATATCTATTAAAATAAAACAAACTATATATAAATTTATGATGCTGGGGATGTATCTATTAAAACTTGTTTTAAAAAACAATGAGGACTGTCTAATGTTGCATGCTCAAATTTTGAGTGTATTTATTCTATGTTATGACGATTTCGGGTTTGTGACGTAAGAAGTGACATAGTTTTTGTTACAGACAAAAACCGGAAGCGAATCTCCATTATTAATAGATTCTATTTTATTTTGTATTTAAAATAATACTAAATATGATACAATGTATACAAGGACAAACTCTTGGTCAAAACACGTTTTGGCATTTCAACAAATAATTCTTATCGATACAACATTTTCTTTACATTTATCTTTCAATATATATATATATATATATATATATATATATATATATATATATATATAGAGAGAGAGAGAGAGAGAGAGAGGGGGGTATATATATATATATCATTCTATTTATCTATCACTCATTGTACTTCCTCTGCCTTTCACCTTCGTACCTTCCACAAAGTTTTTTTTTTTTACCCGGTTATTTTTCCTTTTAACTAAGCCATTCTTAGCAACGCATTTGCTACTTAAGCATTTTATATTCTGTCTTCCATCCTTTCACTTCTAACAGAACATCGATACCTCAACTTCCCAAAGTCATTATTTTCCCCTTTCTTGCGCTCCCTTTCTACCCCAGATTCTTCCATTTTTGTTTTTTACTTTTTCCCAATTCTTTCCTCATCAAATTTTTTAGTCTCCTTTCTCACTTCTTTTTTCATTTCCATTGTTACACGTTTCTTTCATTCGCGAGTTTTTTTCTTTATATGCACAAAGCTGTTATTTCACTCAGTCTCTATTTATTCTCTCTCCTTCACTCATGGTCTCTGTCTCTATCTCTTTCTCCCTTTCTCTTTCTCTCTATCTCTCTACCTCTCCCTCTCGTTTTCTTCTCTCTCTCTCTCTCTCTCTCTCTCTCTCTCTCTCTCTCTCTCTCTCTCTCTCTCTCTCTCTCTCACACACACACAAACACACTAATCTGTAACTTTTCTTTGCTTCTCTCTCCTCTCAGCCCATTGTCTTTGCTTTCACTCTATTATTAGAAAGAAAGAAAGAAAGAAAAAAGAAAGAAAGAAAGAAAGAAAGAAAAAGAAAGAAAGAAAAAGAAAATGAGCTATGACAAAATAAAGAAAACAAAGAATTTTAACTATTATCAAAGAAAGAAAGAAAGAAAGAAAGAAAGAAAGAAAGAAAGAAAGAACATCTATGACAAAATAAGAAAAAACAGACAATAGAACTATTATGAAAGAAAGAAAGAAAGAAAGAAAGAAAGAAAGAAAGAAGACCTGTGACAAAATATGTAAAACAAACAATTTGAACTATTATTAAAGAAAGAAAGAAAAAAAGAAAGAAAGAAAGAAAGAAACGAAAGAAAGAAAGAAAGAAAGAAAGAAAGAAGAAAGAAAGAAATTGGAAAATAGATATTTTTTAAAAAGAATAAAAAAGTTAGAGAAACACGAATAAGATACGGAGAGAAGAGAAGATAAAGACAGTGGGAAGATATGAGTAAAGTCGGTCCATAAACAAGGAATTCTGATGAAGGGTCGTAAAATGGCGGCGATCGCGCGCGTCTCCCGCCCAAACAAAACGCGCTCAACTGGCGAGTGATTCCAGTGGCTAGGTCGAGATAATGAGCAGGAGCAGTGGGACAAAAGTAGTTTAATTGGACTTGTAGCCAGTCCTTTACCAGATAAGAAGTGCCGGAGATGAGGGGGAGATAGAGAAGCGAGAGGGTGGTAGAAAATAAGAATGTGCTGCTCCAGTATCGGAAAACGTCATCGGTTGGCGCCACAATCTCCTAAAATCACGGAGAGGGTCCGCGCCTCAAATCTACGCTAACAACCGTTCCTTAAAATTAGTTTGCCAATTTAGAGGAACCTCGTTATCACAGCTTTCAATTTGGCTCCGTTTTATTAAGAAACTTAAATTATTGGCAGAAAATGGGTTAAATTTCTCGTTATTACAGATACCTATCTAAATGAATAAACTTCTCATCATATATATATATATTATATATATATATATATATATATATATATATATATATAAAAGTAATTGGTAATTTGCTTGAAGCATTGTTAAGTATGTTATAAAATAATAAAATTCGAAGGCAATACAATGCGTAAAAAATAAAGACAAAAAGATGTTTTATATGTCTAATCGATTTCAAAGCTAGAGCTTCATCCTCAGAGTTTATTTTCAGAAAATAAACTCTGAGGATGAAGCTCTAGCTTTGAAATCGATTAGACATATAAAACATCTTTTTGTCTTTATTTTTTACGCATTGTATTGCCTTCGAATTTTATTATTATTATATATATATATATATATATATATATATATATATATATATATATATATATATATATATATATATATATATATATATATATATATATATATATATATATATATATATCAGCATATGAGTAACACATATTGGCTAATCTGATCTATGTGGTAAAATTGGTAGTGGGAGTGACTCTCTCCCTCAGAAGTAAAAACAATCTCCTTGATCTAGTGTTAGCGAAAGGGGGATAGACTTTGTTGGAATATTTTGTTATATAATGTGTGCTGTACCCCACCCCTTAAACTTACAGACTCTACATGGGTGCGTAGCCAAATCGCCGGTCTTGAAAGACATCCATTTGCATGTATTCGTCACGGACGAACGGATCTGCAACGAAGGACTCTGCACAACCAGAGGTTTCTGCCTAACACTTTGGAATAACTAAGGATTCTTCACTAAGGAACAACCAAAGGATTCTGCCTAACACAGAGGACCAACTAAGGATTCTTCCCTAAGGAAATAACCAAAGGATTCTGCCTAACACAGAGGACCAACTAAGGATTCTTCCTAAGGAATAACCAAAGGATTCTGCCTAACAATAAGGAACACAAGGGGTCTCCAACTGTAAAGTGTTCTCACTTGCAGTCTAAAAATGGCCACAAAAATCGTAACAGACTCCCTCAATGGCCGGCTTTTATCGACAATAGACCACTCTCTGTTTTACATTTTACAACAATATAGGTTGTGTATTTGCTAGATCTTGGTTGCTCCTATATTTTTAGTGAGATATTTTGGGGAATTATCCTGGGTTTCCCACATATTTTTCTGATCATTTTCCAAATTGGATTTGTTTCGGTGGAGGAGTTAAGTTTCTCCACATAGTTTTGCCAACTTTTCTTCTTTTTTTTTCTTCCTTGACGATTTTGCTCCGAGTAATTTGAAAGGGTTTAAATTGATGGTAGTGGGTTCTTTATTAGATTTGCGTAGGGCGGTTTGCCGTAGGCGCGTTGCTATTTCGCAGTTGTCATTAAACCGGGGGGGGGGTATGTCTGTTTGAGGGTGAGTTTTTTTGGTATGGTTTCCTTTGCTATTGAGATTAGGGTTTCAGTGAATGATTTGAAAGGTCTTTGTTTTTTTCGGGTCTCGTATCAGTTTTTCGTTGTGTAGGACTTTGAATTCTTCAAATTTTGCTTTATCTGTTTTTCAACTGGGAAGTTTATTATTAGGAACAAGTTGAGGATTTTTTTATGATAATGGGGAAGTGGTTGCTGTATTATAATGCCATTGTTTAAATCGACGTATTGAGGTATCTCGTATAGTATACCTTGTAGAGTACATCCGTGAGCATATATAGACGTATGTTGTAGAGCAGCGCTTCTCATAGCCGGTCCGTAATATTCTACCAACCGGATCGCAGATGCCCCACGTTATTCTTTTTTTAATTTGTATAGTTTTGAAGTTTGGCAAGTGTACACATAAACTAAAATTGGAAATATATTCATAAAAATATCAACTTCCTGCTCTTTACCACGATGGCTATTTAACCATCCTTTTGACTAAGTTGTTTTATAGAAACTTAATTTTCTTTTTGTAAATTTCAGCACTGTCACCTTGATCTCGAAAGAGAAGGACAGCTATTGGGTGTAATTCCTCACCACTTACTGAAACTAACCTAAAATACGTGTCACTCTCTTCTATCAAACTAAGACTTGATAGATTGACAAATAAGAAACAGCCTCACTGTACCCATTGACTGTACACTTGGGCTTAGTTTATATTGATGATGAATTTCTGTATCAAATAAAGTTAATTTTAACATGCCTGCATAAATACGTTTTATTCAAAGTTTAACAAACCCTTGCATTTTATACATTTTATACGCGGAATCCTTAGACCCTTACTTAGGCTAGACGGGTGGTCGGTGAGGCCCCTCCGATCAATCGGCTGGTCACGTCAAGCCCTAGTACCTATATGATTACCCCGACGTAGGATTCTACCTAACAATAGGTCCGTGCGTCGATCTAAAAACTCGTACTCAACTCCAACATGTAACTCCTACACGTTCAATATTCTGTCCACTGAGATATTCTTAATGTTTTTAACCGAATATAAGTTGTTTATATATGTAAATTAACTAATATGACATATATAAAATAAGGTGTACTAAACACTTCTTAGATATTCAGAACTGGGGCCTCACCAACAGATGCAGTTTAGTGTCATACAGGACAGGGTGGGTAAAAATTTGACCATTGTGATAAAAAGCAACAGAATTTATGATTGAAGAAATTCTCGTTCATAAATTTTAAATAGTTGATAACCTATCATCTAAAACACCTAAAGAATACTCTTGTCTGAATTTTTAGATTACAAGGAACATCTGAAGAATGCCGGGGGGGGGGGTACAACGGCCGAAACGTAGAATGATAACGCATCATTTAAGCAATTTGAATAATACTCGTATCGTTCAATATTCTGTCGCTCTGTGATATTCTCAAAGTTCAGAACGGGATCTAAGATGTCAAGATATGTAAATTAGGTTAATCGCTATTTTCTCGAGACTTTGATATGGAACCTGTAATGTCCGAAATTCTTCTAAGATTGGCTCATGCATTTAATCATGCATTTATCATTTGTCGAGTGACAGAGAGATTGCTTTGATGACCAATAACTTAACCGTTTCTCCATCTGAGAGGCTCAAGATATTAAGTGTCCATTGTCCGCCATTGTGGCTGAAATGGTTGCGAGGACGCCAGTTGAGAGTTTGGACGGAATTTAGTATTTTAGTTCTCCAAGTAAGATGAGAGTCTTTCCTCAATTGGTAGAAACATGATCGTAAAATAATTTTTCTTTATTTTGTCTTGTGTCAAGATATTAGTGTCCACTGTGGTTGAAATAGTTGCGTATTTCCTGCGAGGACGCCAGTTGAGAGTTTGGGTGGTAGAATTTAGTATTTTAGTTCTCCTAGTCAGAAGAGAGTTTAGTTTTAATCTTTTTTTTTTATTTTGTCTTTTTACGGCATATCAACCTCAGTGGGTCATTTAATTCCGACAAAGTTTTGAAATAGATTCATTCTTAATGGATACTCAATTTTTCTATAAACTCAGGTTTTCTATTTAACCCATAGATGGGACCCTAACAGGTACTACCGCTCCGGGTCAGAGTGGACCTATTTAGTATTTTAGTTCTCCAAGTAAGAAGAGAGTTTTGTTGGGTTTTTTGTGGGTTTTTTAACGGCATATTAACCTCAGTGGGTCATTTCATGCCGACAAAGTTTTTAAATGAATTCATTCTTAATGGATACCAGTTTTTTTGTAAACAGACTTTTCTAGTTAACACACAAATGGGACACTAACAGGTACTACCACTCCGGGTCAGAGTAGATCTGGGATCAATGGTGATGAAGGGGCGCTCGATATTCCCCAGACCTCCAGAACTGGAATCTCACCATCAGATAAAGTTTAACGTCACACCCGGAACATGAAGATCCTCAGCCACCGCCTTCTAGCACCCATATGATAAAAAGGATTGGGGTTTGCCATAAAGGCAATAAGGTCGGGGTAATCATATAGGTACTAGGGCTTGACGTGACCAGCCGATTGATCGGAAGGGGCCTCACCGACCACCCGTCTAGCCTAAGTAAGGGTCTAAGGATTCCATCTTTAAATATCATGGGTTGCGACCCGCGGCGAACAGGTGATTCCATTGGGGGTCTTACCCCTCTGTAGAGGTGCAGTCGGTGTATTCTAAAGCCCTAGACGACTGGACAAAAAAGAGAGTCCTTCCTCAATAGGTAGACGATTGATAGAAACAGGATCTTGTTTGTTTTGTCTTGTGTCAAGATATTAGTATTTGAGGAAAGAAAGTGATGTACGAATTGATAAGGAAAGAATAAAACAAACAAAGAAACACAGAAAGAAACAAAGAAAAATGTTAGTAAAGAAATGAAGAAAGATAGAGTGAGAAAATGGGGGGAAAGAAAAAAGAAAGAAATGTCGAGGAAAGAAAAGAAAAGAAAGAAAGAAAGAAAGAAAAAAAAAAGAAAAGGAAAAGAAAGAAAGAAAAGAAAGAAGAAAGAAAGAAAGAAATGTTAGGAAAGACAGAAACAGAAAGAAAGAAAGAAAGAAAGAAAGAAAGGAAAGAAGAAAGTAGAAAAACAGAAATAGAAAAGAAAGAAAGAAAGAAAGAAAGAAAGAATGTTATGTAAATATAAATAGAAGAAAGAAAGAAAGAAAGAAAGAAAGAAAGAAGAAAGAAAGAAAGAAAAAAGAAAGAAAGAAAGAAAGAAAGAAAGAAAAAAAAGAAAAAAGAAAGAAAGAAAGAAAGAAGAAAGAAAAAAGAAAGAAAGAAAGAAAGAAGGAAAGAAGAAGAAAGAAGAAGAAGAAAGAAAGAAAGAAAGAAAGAAAGAAAGAAAGAAAGAAGAAAGAAAGAAAGAAAGAAAGAAAGAAAGAAAGAAAGAAAGAAAGAAATGAGCTAGACAGAAAGAAAGAAAGAAAGAAGAAAGAAAGAAAGAAAAGAAAGAAAGAAAGAAATGTTTGGCTAACAGAAAGAAAGAAAGAAAGAAAGAAAGAAAGAAAGAAAGAAAAGAAAGAGAAGAAAGAAAGAAGAAAGAAGAAAGAAAGAAAGAAAGAAGAAAGAAAGAAAGAAGAAAGAAAGAAAGAAAGAGAAAAGAAAGAAAGAGAAGAAAGAAAGAAAGAAAGAAAAGAAAGAAAGAAGAAGAAAAGAAAAAAAAAAGAAATGTTTGGCTAGACAGAAAGAAAGAAGAAAGAAAGAAAGAAAGAAAGAAAGAAAGAAAAGAAGAAAGAATTTATTAAAGAAAGATGTTAATGAAGAAAAAAAGGAAAAAATAAGAGAGAAACTTACTAAAGAACGGAAGATGTTCATAAAAGAAATTAAACTAAGGGAAATTTCATAAAGACCGACAAATCAATGAAACTGAAAACTCCCGAAAACTGATTTTTTGTCTCATTCCAAATCAAAGAACCTGGAATATCCCAAAACCTGATTCTCTTACAATAAAAAGAAAAAAAAGTCACAAGTGCCTGTTCCCTTTTATCCTTTCGTTTTGGTTTCGAAATCTGACGGAAGTTGGAATTGGTAAGTCGATCTTTAAGAGTTCTTTGCATTTCAGAGCGATTTCTCTCTCTCTGCTTCTCTCTGAATTCCGGTGATCTCACTGTCGAGGTTAATGGGTGCATACCGCAGGTGCTCGTGACAGTGAAGAGTTGTCAGAAAGTGAGCGAGTTGATCGTCCTGCTGGCAGCCGTTGGGAGATGCGAATTAGTGGAAGGAAAGAGAAGCAAAAGAAAAAAACTCGCGCATGCGTGACGCGAGTTTTACTACGGAGACAAAGAGACTGTTTATTTTTAGCATTGATTGTATCGGTCGGTGATAGCAAGGAGAGGGAGAGAGAGGACCCCTTTTTCCTGTATTCGATAATTTAATTTGTTTTCAAAGCCCCAACATTTCGTATAATACGCTTACCGCTACGTATCTATAAAAATAATGTGCAGTGTATGAGACTATCTACAAAATACGAGGTGTGTTGATATATATATATATATATATATATATATATATATATATATATATATATATATAAGAATGGAAAGGGAATTGAATCCGACAATATGAGGAAAAAATGAGTAAAGAAAAGAAGTGTAGATGGATAAAAATGAATTTTATCGATATCACTTTTAATCGATATCACTTACACATGTGTTTCGGTCCGTTTTTAACGGTCTCTGCGTTCCAAATGATTAAAAAAATATTCTTTTTTCGAGCATTTTAAAATTCTGTTTTGTTACCAACGGACTTTTGTCTCTACTCAAAAAATAAACAATTCACTCTGATGAAGGTCGTAAAAAAATCTCTCTGTGTACGAAATATTTTTACATTTTTCTTCTTATTATTATTATCATCATTTCAACATCATCTGATTATTTTAATAATAATAATGGCATAAATCCGTATACATTTTGATAAACGGACCGAAACACATGTGTAAGTGATATCGATTAAAAGTGATATCGATAAAATTCATTTTTATCCATCTACATTTCTTTTCTTTACTCATTTTTTCCTTTTATATATATATATATATTATATATATATATTATATATATATATATATATATATATATATTGGTTAGGAGGTTGATTTAGAAGGCTATCACAATGCAGTTTGGAATAAATAAAAAATAATAATACGGTAACAATGGTGTTGTGTGTTGACCTGTATTTTTTATTATTATATATACAGGTCAACACACAACACCATTGTTACCGTATTATTATTTTTTTATTTATTCCAAACTGCATTGTGATAGCTTTCTAAATCAACCTCCTAACCAATATATACACAAATGCTTCAAGCAAATTATGAAACTCTCTTATATATATATAATATATATATATATATATATATATATATATATATATATATATTTATGGGAGTAAAATGGGGAAATTAATCCGAGAGTATGTGAGAAAAAATGTAGAACAAAATACGGGATGTTACAACGGATGGAAATGTATTAGTCATGGTGTCGATGTTCGAACATTTCGGTTTAAAAAGAAACTTTTTTCCGGACATTAAAACTAGTCAAGGAGAAAAAAGGATTTATGTTGTTAAAAGATGATGTATGTTTTGAATGCGTTGAGTTAGGAATATATATATATATATATATATATATATATATATTATATATACTAGCAAATATATGCACCCTCCGGGTGCAATATTTAAGTTTTGATATAATAAAATTCATATTAAATTAGAAAGGCTAATGAAACTGACTAAGAATGCAGATAAAAAGATCTGCAACAGAGGGGGTATAATTGAAAAATAGAACAACTTTGAAACTAACTATTCCATCATTTTCCATTACTCCCCTGTTTCATTGGTAAATTTTCCTAATTTAACTATTTAGTTAAAATAGGAAGTAAAGGATAATATTACAGTTATTTCTTCTTGTAAATAAATTTCTTTTAAGATTTATCCACGAGATTTTTGTTTATATTTCTTAAGATAAAACCAAACAATTAGAAATCAATAATACCAAGCACATATTTATTAAAATAAAATTTTAAAATTCAATATGCAAATAGCCTTCTCGTTTCAAACTGTAAACCGCTATTTTGTTGTATATATAAATACAATTGCATGTTTAGTACGTAGATATGATCAACAGTATTAATAATGTAAAACAATTTTTATTAATAACTGAAGGTTTAAAAGAATGAAATCATGGAGAATTTGACGTAAATAATTAAGGGAATTGTGACTTGAGTAGTAATATAGTTCGGTTACAGACAGAAAAACACACAGTCTCCATTATAATAGATATATATATATTATATATATATATATTATATAATATAATATATATATGAGGTAAAATAGGAATGAGAGAATAAAACTCAGGCAAAAATGTGTAGCATATTTCGCTGGAATGTTAAATTCCGCTTCCTCATCCTTTATTGAATCATTAGGATCATACAAGTGTTTTATAGAAGGGAGATGTAGGTAAGTGGGTAAGTTTTGTGGTGAGGAAAACATTTGATTGGTTATAGGTGACATCTTTGGGGGAAATAAGGTGAGAGATAGAAGGGAAAGGTAGAAAAATAAATGGTACATTATTCTAATGATTCAATAAAGGCTGAGGAAGCGGAAATTAACATTCTAGCGAAATATAACTACACATTTTTGTCTGTGTTTTGTTCTTTCATTTCTTATTTTACCTTATTCTGTCGGATTCATTCCAATCCCATTTTCCTCATATATATATATATATTATATATATATATATATATATATGAAGTGGTCAAACAATGTGTTTGAAATGGCGAAGGCAGACAATTTTTTGGGAGATTATGTGCTTAATTAAAATCATACCTAATTTTCTAATTAATTAATTATAATTAAATGAATTAGGCGTGCATATCGGTTTAAATGTAAAGCGTAAACAAATCGAGAAAAAGTCGATCTCTGTATGTACATTTCAGCCTGTTAGACCTCATCAGCAGAGCACAAAGCACTACCCTGTCTATAGCTCTGCTGATGAGGCCTAATAGGCTGAAATGTACATACAGAGATCGACTTTTTCTCGATTTGTTTACGCTTTACATTTAAACCGATATTGCACGTCTAATTCATTTATTATAATTAATTAATTAAAAAATTAGGCATGACTTTAATTAAGCACATAATTTCCCATATATATATATATATATATATATATATATATATACTTTCAACGAAAGAAAGACTTTAAAAATCGTCATTTGGTTATTATAAATTTATTTCGACCAGAACTCAATATGAGCCTAGTCTTGAGTTTGTCTTTCTTTGAAATTATAAATATTTCTCTGTATATAATTAGTTCATTAGTTATTATACATTGAGCTCTCTTAGGGATTTGTAAAAATCCTTGTATAAATATATAAGTTTGCATCAACTTGAACATGCATTAAGGATATACAGGAGATGTTGATGATCCTAAATAGAATTATCCCCTACATACCAGTCAGTTGGATATATATATATATATATATATTATATATATATATATATATATACTTTCAAAGAAAGATTATTCCAATCATATATATATATATATATATATATATAATATATATATATATATATATATGTGTGTGTGTGTGTGTGTGTAAAGAGGATTTGAATGAATCCAACAGAATGTGGTGGAGATGTGAGGAACAAAAGAACAAAACTCAGACAAACGTGTGTAGGATATATTTCGCTAGAGCTTCGAGCTAGGCATCATCAGTCGTTTTAATGAATTATCAGGTCATCATACAAGTGTTTTATAAAAACACTTGTATGATAACCTGATGATGCCGAGCTCAAAGCTCTAGCGAAATATATCCTACACACTTTTGTCTGAGTTTTGTTCTGTTGTTCCTCACATCTCCACCACATTCTGTTGGATTCATTCCAATCTTCTTTCCACACACACACACACACACACATATATATATATATATATATATATATATATATATATAAATATTAATAAGTCATCCACAGACACGCGTTTCGGCATATCATGCCTCTTCAGTGTGGCTAGACACAACTATCCTTGGGTAGGGTTCGAACTCAGACTGACCGCATGGTAGTCCGATATCTTATCCCCTCGCCCACTGACAGCTGATGCGGGGACTGGTGTTTTTAAACTATTAAATACATAGTATGTATCATTCGGTCACTGAGAGATCAAATTTCCGGAGAAATGATCATTGCTTATTTGCTTAGTAGTGAGAGTTAATTTAAATTACCAATTAGAGAGCTCATTACCAAATTTATGGGAGCATATATTAATAAGTCACCCACAGACACGCGTTTCGGCATATCATGCCTCTTCAGTGTGGCTAGACATATATATATATATTATATATATATATTATATATATATATATATATATATATACTATGGTGATCCAAAATTATTAGCACCAATAGTAGATTATTTGATAGGTAGAACTATGTTTTCCATTACCATCTTTCGACCTTGCTGAATATTCTCATCAGTGGTGGAGGTTAATGGATATCCTGCTCTCTCTTCGTATGTCATACTTGTTCAGCCATCTTTTTTAAATTCTCAATTCATTCATACACACGTCTACGCGGTAGTGCAAGTCTCTGCATTGTGCTAACAGCCTTGACGAATTTCATCCCTGACACTCCTTTCGACCAGATAAATCGGGTCAATGTTATTTGTTATTCCGTGGTACATACTGTAAGTAGAGCGGACATGTTTATACTGTAAATAAATCAAGCAAAATGGCGCGATCAGGCTCAAACTTTGAACACGTGACCACAATAGTGCCAACATGCACAGAAGGCGGGGCAACAATAATAAAGATACATTATAGAAACCAAGTAAAATATAATTAAAATTAGGCTAATCTTTTTATATGATTTCTTATTTAATTTCGTTAGTCTTTCTAATTTAATATATTTCATTACATTAAAACTTAGATACTTGCGCCCGGCGGTGGCTTATTCTTGCTAGTATTTTTTTCAAATGTCTGTCAATGCAAGAAAACCGCTTAAGTCTTAGATATTGGATGGATTCGATGGATTAAATCAATTCACTTCGGTCTTAGTAAACAGCAAAAGCAACAACCAGTCGGAGATCTTTTCTATCAATTGTCATTGTTGTCATATATAAATATCCAGTGAGGATAGAATCCTTCAAATCTTTCGTTCTAATTATAAAGCGGGAAAAAACTTCTCTTTGCAGTGCGGGATCTAATTCAGTCTCGTTCTGACAGGCAGTCACGTGGCACTAAGAATGGAGAAAACCAAGTCGACAAGTGCCCCAGTTAAGCCAACGTCGATATGTCTGTCCCGGGAAACACGTACGGTGTCGGGGATTTGTGTAATCCTTTTGAAACGCTAATCCTGCCGAAATGACGTAGGGGTTGGGGGTTTGGGGTTAGGATTGGGTGGGGATGATAGAAAAACCTTGGGTCGTGTGTTTCTGACTATATTTAAACATGTTCGGGCAATATCGAAAAAGAGATGAGAGAGAGAGAGAGGGGAAGAGAGAGAGAGAGGGGGGAGGGAGAGAACAAAAAAGCCTGAAACAATAAGAGACTATTTGCAGAAAGTATAACGACAAATATGGCGTCTAATCCACTTCCGGATTGCGTGATAGGCGGGCACTTTCGGACAGCAGGGAATATTGGTGAGTGGATCTGTTGCTAAATTAGTGCAAGTTTGGGTAGGATTAAGATGACAAGGAAAAGCAAGAGAAACTCGAAAGAAGGAAAAAGTCAGGTTGAGTGACTGATAGAAAAAAGAACAGCAAGGGGAATGGAGAGAAAAGAGAGAGAAAAGAGAGAAGGAGATGAAACAGAGAACGGAGAAAGGAGGGTAAGAAAAGAAAAGCTAGAAAGGAGAGTAAGGTGAGAAAGTAGAAAAGGAGAGAAAAGAGAAAAGAAAAGAAGAGAAAGGCGGGAAAGGAGAGAAAGAGAGAAAGGGGTAAGGTGAAAAAGTGAGCAAGGAGAGAAAGAGAGAAAGGAGAAAAGGAAAAAGGAGAGAAAGAGAGAAAAAGAGAGGAATGAGATAAAAACAGAGAAAGGCGAGAAAGAAGAGTAAGAAAAGAAAGCTAGAAAGGAGAGTAAGGTGAGAAAGCAGAAAAAGGTGAGAAAGTAGAAAAAAGGAGAGAAAATAGAAAAAGAAAAGGAGAGAAAGGCGGGAAAGGAAAGAAAGGAACGAAAAGAGAGAAAGGGGAGTAAGGTGAAAAGTGAGTAAGGAAAGAAAAGAGAGAAAGAAGAAAAAGCAAATAGGAGAGTAAGGAGAGAAAGGAGAGTAAGGAGAGAAAGGAGGGAAATAAATGAAAATCCGTCCCATGTCCAGAAGTGGAAAATTAAAGTGCTATACTGGACTGATATGACAATGCTTGACGTTCGGGTTTTTTAATAGCATTGCAGCCAGCTGGGAAAGTAACTTGGTGACGCCCATCTCCTCCCCAAACTCGCACCACTTGGTTGCAACAATCAAACTATAATACACCGCTGTTATTGACAGTTGGAGGTCTTCTTTCTAAAAAAAAAAAAAAAAAAAAAGAGGTTATCACCGTTGGAAATGGACTCTGTGACTCGAGTTCAAATACGTGCCGAGCCTGTTTATATTTCACATAGTACTAATACTCCTGGGAAAAGTAGGTATTTACAAAACCCGTTCGCCACTCGTAATTGTGCGGTTGTTGGAATGTTTTATCATAGTTATTTACTAAGCTTAGGTTAGATGTGGCACAAGGCCAGAAATATGGGCCACCCAATGAGAATCAAACTCACTAACAATGGTCTGAAAATCGAGCTTGCTTACGATCACACCACGCGAGGTGCCCAAATTATTTACTAAGCGTAGCTTAGATGCAACACAAGGCCAGAAGTATTGGACACCCAGTGAGAATCGAACTCACTAACAATGTTTTGCTAATCTAGTTTGATAACCATTATACCACATGAGGTGCCCAATGTTTTGACATATAGTTATTTACCGAGCTTAGCTTAGATCTAGCACAAGGCCGGAAGTATGAGGCACCTAGTGAGAAACGAACTCACTACCAATGTCTAGCTAATTGATTCTCTAACTATTAGACCACGTGAGTGCCCATTATTTTGACATATAAGGGTGCTGTGGTCCACCACTTAAACTTATAGACTCTGCGTGGGCGCATTGATTCATCCAGCCAATCAACAGCTCGATAGATGGTTAGTTAACGATTTAATCATCGATGTTGAAAGCCGTTCATTTGCACGTATTCGCCACGGATGAATGGATCGGCAACCAAGGAACACCGAGAAACAACCAAAGGATTCTACCCAACACTAAGGACTGACTAATGATTCTTCACTAAGGAACAAGGGATATCCACAGTAAGGGCTCTCACTACAGCCTAAAAATGGCGATAAAAATCATAACAGCAGCAGCCAACGAGAATCGAACTCGCTATTCAACAACAATGGATCTGACACAACGTTACCAAAACAGCATCTGATACTGTAGACAATCTAAATCCTTTGTTTATGAAACTGACTTGATCCGGCATTATATGACCCGAACTCGATTGATATGCCGTAAAACAAAACAAACCAGACATCAAGATCGCAAGTATGGGACATCCATCGAGGATCGAACTCTCTGTTCAAATCTGCGAGTCTAGCTTGCTTATCATTACAACATGATAGGCTTCCGTACATCTGGGAGAGTTATCAATCCAATTAGTATATCTCCAGCTATGGGTAAATTGTGGGACAGACTAGGCTCTTTAGCCTTGGTAGCTCAGTTTGGGCCTGTTTAGCTCAGTCAGTAGAACACTCGACTAGCAATCGCAATGTTCAGAGACGATGCTGATCTCTCCCAACTCAACGCATGAGTAGCACAGATTGGTTAATCTGATTTGTGCGGTAAAGTGGTGAGTTAGCGCTAGACCAGGGGAATTGTGTCAGTTGAAGTGGAGCACTACACCATCAACAGCTCCTACTTCACCACGCAGATCAGATTACCCAAGCTGCGCTACTCATACGCTGAGTTGTCGAGGACCGGTTTCGAACGGAATACCTTGTGGTTGCTTAGCTGGGGCTCTACCGACCTAAATAAACCTGGTACTATTTGATCCATAAGTGGGCAGATGAGAGGTTCCAGACCTTTCCCAAGGGTATTAGTCCGAAAGTCAAAGCAATAACGCGACTGGAGATCGAACTCGCTTCCTATGAAGTCGCACTCCAGCACGTTAGCCATTATGCCACGGGGATTCCCCAAAGAGACAAATAAAATGAGCTAAATAATTGAATAGTTGTGATGTCAAGGAAAGTAGATAGAAGAAAATGGCAGAAGAAAAATGGAAAAATATAAATATGTGAAGAGATGATTTAAATGGGGAATGTGAAAAGATGGAGAATATACAAAGAAATAAAGAAGAAAATGATGTGGACAAAGGAATGAGAAATTAATTGAAAAGAAAGAAAGAAGAAAGAAAGAAAGAAAGAAAGAAAGAAAGAAGGGTATATTAAAGAGAAAAGAAACAAGAAGAAAATAACATAAAAGTTAGTACTTAACTAGAAGAAAGAAATATATCATGAAAGAAAGAAAGAAAGAAAGAAAGAAAGAAAGAAAGAAGAAAGAAAGAAAGAAATATATCATGAAAGAAAAAAAGAAAGATAGAAAAAAGAAAAAAAGAAACGGAATATTAAAGAGAAAAGAATAATAGTGTGAAAAATATTTAACAAGAAAGAAAGAAAGAAAGAAAGAAAGAAAGAAAGAAATATATCAAGAAAGAAGGAAATAAATATATCACGAAAGAAAAAAGAAAGGAAAAAAGATGAGGAAAGGAAAAAAAGGAATGAGACAAAAAAAGAATGAAAAAGAAAGAAAGAAAGACAGAAAGACAGACCGAAATGTTAGGAAAGGACGTTAAGAAAGAAAGAAAGAAAGAAAGAAAGAAAGAAAGGATGTGAGAAAGAAAATAGTAGGGTTACTTCTGTCTGTGTCAGTTTCACTTACATAGTGTAAGTGAAACTGGTGGATGCTTGCGTATTTGTAAAGAGTAAAGAATTACAACAGGATACTAAGAGAGAGAGAGAGAGAGAGAGGGGGGGAAGACAGAGAAAGGAGAGAAAAAAACAAGAGAAAACAAAAGAGCCGATTGCTCGTTCATTCATAACGTTAATCCTCTCTGTGAAGGTCGTCCCCCCTACCCCTACTCCTCATTCCACCACCACCATCCTCATGGTCCTGATTCCCCCAACACCATCACCTCTCCTCCTCATCCTCATCCTCCAACATACACCATGTCGGATGAATTGGATGTCTACTCTTTCTTGGCGAAAGACACACTGTCTGCCCGACCGCCGATTCTTCGTCTCCCTCCGACATTGCTGCTTTTCTCAGCACCCCCCCCACCCCACTAGTTTGTTTTTGTTGTTACTTTTTGGGATTTATTTTGGGGTCTTTTTTTTTTGGGGGGGGGGTAACTGTGTAAGAACACAATTATTCGGTGCAAAAACAAAATAATACAATGCCACTCTCAAATTCCTGACTATTTTTTGGTATTTGGTGTGTGTGGGGGAGTGTCTTTCTTTCTTTCTTTCTTTCTTTCTTTTTCATGCATTTTTGTTATTGTTTTTTATCATCTTCACTTCTTGTGACCACCAAACTTGCATTTTCGTCATTTTCCTGGTTTTGTTATCCTTGATTCTACCAGTTTTTGTTGTTGTTGTTGTCTTTTTGGGGTTTTTTTTCTATCTTTTATTTTTATTTTTTACTTCTGTTTTATCTATTTTTTATTGTCTCTACTTTTAATCTTTTTCTTTTTTCTCTCTTTTTTTTTACTGTTTATTTTTGTCAATGAAATTATCTCATATTTCTTCATTGTTACTAAACATTTTTCACTGACTCTGCATTTTTTGTGTCCTGTCTATAACACTGCATCTGATGGTGAGGTTCCTGTTCTGGAGAATCTGGGGAGTACTCCTTAATTTACATATTTTTGTTTATATTTTTTAAATATTTTGCTCTTTTTTATGTGTAAGAATATAATTATTCGGTGCAAAAACTAAATAATACAATGCCACTCTGAAATTCCTGACTATTTTTGTGAGTGTGTGTGTGTGTGGGGGGGTCTGTCTTTCAGTCTTTATTTCTTTTTCATACATTTGTTATTGTTTTTTATCATCTTCACTTCTTGTGACCCCCTAACTTGCATTTTCTTTATTTTCCTGGTTTTGTTTTTCTTGATTCTACATTTTTTTTGTTTTTTTTGTCTTTTTTCTTTTTTTTTTCTTTTTTCTTTTTTTAACTTTTCTGTTTTTTATTTATTTATTATTGTCTATAGTTTTAATCGTTTTCTTTTTGGTGTTTTTTTGGGGTTTTTTGCCAATAAAATTATCTCGTATTTCTTCATTGGTACTAAAAATTTTCTCTGACTCTGCATGTTCTCTGTGTCCTGTCTATGACGCCAAACTGCATCTAATGGTGAGGTTCCAGTTTCGGAGATCTGGGGAGTACTTCTTGATTTACATATCTTCGTTTTTACTTCTTTTAACTTTTTTTTTTAAAAAAATTATTCGGTGCAAAAACAAAATAATAAAATGTCCGTCTGAAATTCCTGACTATTTTTGGTGTGCGTGTGGGGAGTGGGATCTATCTTTCAGTCTTTTCTTTTTTATGCAGCTTTTATAGTATTTATTATCTTAATTTCTTGTGACCACCTAACTTACATTTTCTTCATTTTCCTAGTGTGCATGTCTTGCTTTTCTTGGCTCTATCAGATTTTTTCAGATATCCATGGGCTTAGCTTTACGCTATTAGGCATGGCCTCCCTTCAATAGTAGTTTAACAAAAATAAAGTTTTTTTTTTTTACTTATTCTTTATAACTTGTACCTACTATTGATAAATAAATACATTTCTTTCTTAAATTTCATTTCTTTCTTTCTTCCCTTTTTTTTTTTTTTTCCTTTTTTTTCTTTTATACTTTTGCTGTTTTATTTATTTATTTATTTATTTATTATTCTCCGTATTTTAAATATTTTTCTTTTTTTACTGTTTATTTTTGCCAATAAAAATTATCTCGTACTTATTCCTTGTTAGTAAAAATTTTCTCTGACTCTGCATCTACTCTATGTGCCCCTCTATGCCACTAAACTGCATCTGATGGTGAGGTTACTGTTCTGGAGATCTGGGGAGTACTCCTTAATTTACATATTTTCGTTTATACTTTTTTGATTTTTTGCTCATTTTTTTAACTGTCCAAGAATATAATTATTCTGTGCAAAAATAAATTATACAATGCCACTCTGAAATTCCTGACTATGTTTTGGTCTGTGTGTGGGAGGTGAGTGGGGTCTGTCTTTCAGTTTTTCTTTCTTTTTTCTTTCTTTTTTATTGTTTTTATTATCTTCACTTCTTGTCACTACCTAACTTGCATTTCCTTTATTTTTCTGTGCATGTCTTGTTTTTTTTTTTTGTTTTTTGTTTTTTATTCTATCAGATTTTTTCTCTTTGCAGTTTTATCTATTTATTTATTTATTTATTATTCTCTGTATTTTTAATCTTTTTCCTTTTTTACTGTTCATTTTTGCCAATATAATTATCCCATATTTTTTCATTTTTACTAAAGATTTTCTCTGACTCCTGTGTCCTGCATAAGATGGTGAGGCTCCAGTTATGGTATGGTTGGACTAAATGTATTCTAATGAAACGCTTGCAGAAAAAGCTAGATAGGTATTACATAAAGATACTGCGTGCTATTTTTTAACATATCCTGGAAGCAGCGCCCAACAATACATTGTACGACCACTTACTGTAATATATTGCCTGATCAACAAATTGACCGCCGAAAGACAGGTGCAATGACCGACGCGTAGGCACAGGAAATTTGTGGGTGTCAACATGGGCCTGCGATGAAAACAGGACATTGCATTGACCTGATTAAATAATGTACACATGGATAAACTCCTGACCGAAACACGTGTAATTTAAATTAACTAAAATAATCCTATTTTATCCATTCTATACTTTCTTTCCTTTATTTCTCTCCTCAGCATATATATATATATATATATATATATATATATATATATATATATATATATATATATATATATATAAATTTTGGCACAAGAGAATTTATAGAGTATTACAAGTAGTGGTATCATATGTATGCTGGAAGATCATACGAAAATGAGGGATGGAGAAATAAAACGATGTTTTATTACAAAAATAAAATATGGGGGGGGGTATGAAATACAAGGGCCCTTTCGTCCGGTTTTTTCAAGTATAATCACCGGTGGCAATTAAAAGTCAAATTGTATTAGAGAAATATTCTTGAAACGAATGGAAGGAGAGTGGGGAGCCAGAGGCGGAAAAAAATTTTTTAAATAAAATAAAAAAATTAAATAAATTTTTTTGTAAACCCCTCAAGTCACACCAGGATTGGAAATATCTCCCAGTAGTTATAAGGAGTGTCTAGGTCTCTGTCTACACAGGGCAGGACGATGGAATAAGATACAAACAGTTTCATATATATATATATATATATATATATATATATATATATATATTATATATAATGGATAAATTTATATATATAAATTATAAATTTATCCATTATATAAATAAATTTTGCTCTACATTGTATTGAGGACTTTGTATTTGTTTTTTCTCAGTCTTAACCCCTGGATACTGTGCGTTTCCAACGATCGTACTCGTACCCACCGGTAAGCTACTACTCATACATTAACGCATATATATATATATATGTGTGTGTGTGTGTGTGTGTGTGTGTGTGTGTGTGTGTGTTGTAGCGTGTTGTTTGTCGGGCCCAGTGGCAGTATATAACATTACCTTCCATCTCGAAAACCAAACAAGGAGAGCAATACATACTGGGCACTATTGGGGAAGTAAAGACGAACTTTTAAGCGACGTTCTCCGATGAACTCCTACTCAGGGACATACCGAGGTTGGCCGACCATAAAACTTACATTGATAAACTCTGTGCAAACATTGGGTGTTGTCTAAAGGACTTACCGAGGGAGATGGTCAATATGGACCGATAGTGACAGATAAGTACAAAATACTGACATTAAGAAGTTCGTAACTTGTTAAAGATATTTTAAAACGTTAAAATGGAAAATTATCTATCTACCTATCAATAATCTAACCGTACAGATTTTTAAATTCAACGACATTTTAATTCAAAATAATTACTCTCACCCTCCAAAGAACAACGCTTTATCAGTATATAATATTAACCCTCTGTAGAGGATACCGACAGTGTCGTCTAAGCCCCATGGACAGGTTGGGTTTATTAAGGTGAGTATTAAACAAGAACAAGATATAAAGTTCAGTAGAACTGATCTGAATTCAGAATCATACGAAGAGGGAAAGTGAGAGAGAGAGAGAGAGAGGAAGAGAGAGTGAGAGAGAAAGAGAGAGAGAGAAAGAGAGAGAGAGAGAGAAAGAGAGAGAGAAAGACGTTTTAGATATGTTGCTGAATGAATGTAGGAGAAGAATAGATAGACTAGGCTAAATGAAATCTAACTCCCATCATACGAAGAGGGAAAGTGAGAGAGAGAGAGAGAGGAAGAGAGAGTGAGAGAGAAGAGAGAGAAAGAGAGAGAGAGAGAGAGAGAAAGAGAGAGAGAAAGACGTTTTAGATATGTTGCTGAATGAATGTAGGGGAAGAATAGATAGACTAGGCTTAATGAAATCTAC
>CM042148.1:100687866-100695366 GCA_023376005.1 Doryteuthis pealeii
AGGGGCGGGGACTATGTGGCCTGGGCGGGTTCATATGGAGGATTAGCTGTTGCCCAAGCAGCAAATCCCACTCTCCACACTACCGCGGTGATCAAAAGGAAAGGTAAGGAACCAATGCAGTTTGACAGCGACAGTGTCGCAGTTGATGGGCAGCACTGGATTTCGGCATCACACCATCTTAGGGATTCCGGCTCCTGGTTTGTTTTCGGGGTTTACTCCCCTAGCCTTTCATTGGCATGGGGTAGAATCGCTAAGCAGAGGGTTTTGTTTCAGACTTTCCCTTGTCCTAGATGGGTTGCCAACCAAGGCTAAGGAGCTGCTTCTAAGCCATTTAGGGATTTATGCGAGAAGTGAATATTCCAATCCTACTACTGTCGGTGTCCCGAGATACCTGCAACGGGATTTACCATAGTTTAACTTAAAAACATGATATTTACTATCAAAATCTTAGGCTATTAATATCTAAGGTATTTGCGTCTCACCCCACTTATGAGGGCGTGACAAAAGGACATTTTTATGTGGGCCCACCCACAAGCCGAAGCTCATGGGTGATAGACACAAAAAATGAGTCGATCCCGTCGGCATTCCACTCGAGAGGAGCGCCTCGGGCGCTGTGCAATAAACCCAGCCCTGCCCATTTAAATCGAGGGGGTAGGTGTTGCCAGGGGGCTATCCCCCTGGATCAACGCTGTTAATTTACATTAACACAGGCCTCGAAAGTCCCGTGCTATTAATGCGTTAGGCTATTAATATTTAATAATATAAATATTATATATATCCATAAGAAAAACTCAAAAGAGTTTGAAGTAAAAGTGTATAAAAAAGGTATCAAAAATATTCAGGATGTATTCCAGCAACAAAAGCAAGTTTAATTAGTAAGTCCACAGCAGAACTTTCCATCCTCCTCAATTATGCTGTGGACTTTCTTTTTAAACTTGCTTTTGTAGCTGGAATACATCCTGAACACACACACACACACACACACACACACACACACATACACACACACAATAATATATATATATATATATATATATATATATATAAAGACAAAACATGCTATAAATCCCAAACCACAAAAAAGCACAATTATGTTCCAAAGTGCACAAAGGAGTGTGATATAAAAAAGGTTTGAATGCACTTAGAGATTTTCCATTGGTTGGGCTGCTCTGAGAATAGAGGATACATGTGCTTATTTGCTCAAGGACCAAGGACCGAGAAAGGCACACATTTTCTTCATTTATATTTGAGGTGTTAACAGATGATGAGTTAAGGGCTTGAAATGTCACGTAACCAACGGACACATGATATGGAAAGCCACGCCAACTCTCCCAAAGGAAAACAATTATATTTTGTGTCCCTACAATAGCTACCAAAGGTTTAAAGCAAGTATTGATTAATAAAAAAACGTATTTTCATTTTATAGTGTTATTTCTTAGTATCAATTCATTGCTACAATTTCTAAATAAAACGATAGTGTAGGGATTACATTCCTAACTTGCAACTCCTATTTGATGTTAGGGGACATGAAAGATAATTACCTCCTAGTGTCTGCCAGTAGAACAAAGCTGGGACACATGTGCTTATTCATTCAGGAAGCGAGGACCGAAAAAGATGTGCGTTTTCTTCGTTCACAGTCGAGTCGCTAAGAGAGAAAAGATTAAGCGTTAGAACTGTCACGTGACCAACAACAGACACGTGACGTAGGAAGCCCGGTCTATGATACCAAGGAAGTCAATTATATTTTGTGTCCCTACAACATCATCGCTTTATTATATAAGTATATCAAGTTGCTCAGCTTCAGTTTTAATACTTTTCTTTCTTTCTTTCTTTCTTTTCATGCCTCGTAAATGTGGCTTATTCGCTCTGGGAGCGGGAACCGAAAACGCGCATGTTTTCTCCTTTCACAGTCGAAAGGGGTTGAATTGCCACGTGACCAACGCACACGTGATATGAAAAGCCTCGACTACAATCCCAAGGGAGACAATTATATTTATGTCCCTACAACATCATGGCTTTATCATAAATGTTGCCCAGTTTCGTTTCTAAAAGAATTTTATTTCAAAATGAAATAAAAATGTAAAGCTTCCGTCTCAATACGTTTTTTCTTTCTTTTCTTTTTATCACGTTTTCGTATATGTGATCTGCCTCGAAAGGAATGTAACTATGAAAGAGAATTTTATTATCTGTTTAATTAGAAATCGACTTTACCTCTTTCAAAAGAAAAAATCCCCCATGAGAATTGACGCTGACTAGTCTAGACATCATCACTTTATGATAGAAGTTGCTCAGCTGTGAACTCGTCATTATTCAAGTCGAACGTTTTAAAAATTTAAAACTTCAGTCTCGATTATTCTCTCTCTCTCTCTCTCTCTCTCTCTCTCTCTCTCTCTCTCTCTCTCTCTCTGTATATATATATATATATCAGTCTACACCCCCCCTCTCTCTCTCTCTCTCTCTCTCCCTCTCTCTCTCTCTCTCTCTCTCAGTCTGCACTTCTCTCTTTCTCTCTCTCACTCACTATCTATCTATCTATCTATCTATCTATCTCTTTCTTTTTTCTCTCTCTCTCTCTCTCTCTCTCTCTCTCTCTCTCTCTCTGTACTTCTCTCCCTCTTAGTCTTGACTTCTCTCTCTCTCTCCTCTCTCTCTCTCTCTCTCTCTCTCTCTCTCTCTCTCTCTGTACTTCTCTCCCTCTTAGTCTTGACTTCTCTCTCTCTCCCGCTCTCTCTCTCTCTCTCTCTCTCTCTCTCTTTCTCTCTCTCTTTCTCTTTCTCTTCTTTCCTCATTTTTGTCCTTTACTTTCGTGACTATCGTTCTCCATTTTCTTCCCCCACCACCCCTACACACACCACTACTCTGTCTCTTTCTCTTTATACATTCTCTCATCTTTTTCTTCTTTGTTTCTACCTTACTCCTACTCCTACTCCCCATATTCCTTATCCTCTTCCTTATCCTTATCCTCCTCCTCCTCCTCCTACTACTACTCTGTTTCTTTCTCTTTATTCAATTTCTTATCTTTTCTTCTTTATTTCTGTCCTATTTTAACTCCTACTCATACTCCCCATTTTCTTATCCTCCTCCTCCTCATTATCCTCCTCCTACTACTACTACTATTACTACTACTCTATCCTTTTTCTCTTTATACATTCTCTCATCTTTTCTTCTTTATTTCTGTCCTACTCCTACTTCCCATCTTCCTTATCCTCTTCATCCTCCTTCTTCTTCTCTTCCCCCTCCTATCACTACTACTGCTACTACTACTCTGTCTCTTTCTCCTTATAAATTCTCTCATATTTTTTTCTTTGTTTCTGTCCTACTCCTACTCCTACTCCTACTCCCCATATTCCTTATCCCCCTACTTATCCTTATCCTCCTCCTCCTACTACTACTACTACTACTCTGTCTCTTTCTCTTTATTCAATTTCTCATTTTTTCTTCTTTATTTCTGTCCTATTCTAACTCCTACTCCTACTCTCCATTTTCTTATCCTCCTCCTCCTCATTATCCTCCTCCTCATTATCCTCCTCTTACTACTACTATTACTACTACTCAACCCTTTTTCTCTTTATACATTCTCATCTTTTCTTCTTTATTTCTCTCCTACTCCTACTCACCATCTTCGTTATCATCCTCATCCTCCTTCTTCTTCTCTTCCCCCTCCTACCACTATTACTGCTACTACTACTCTGTCTCTTTCTCTTTATAAATTTTCTCATCTTTTCTTCTTTATTTCTGTCCTACTCCTACTCCTACTCCCCATATTCCTTATCCCCCTACTTATCCTTATCCTCCTCCTACTACTACTACTACTACTACTACTCTGTCTCTTTCTCTTTATTCAATTTCTCATTTTTTCTTCTTTATTTCTGTCCTATTCTAACTCCTACTCCTACTCTCCATTTTCTTATCCTCCTCCTCCTCATTATCCTCCTCCTCATTATCCTCCTCTTACTACTACTATTACTACTACTCAACCCTTTTTCTCTTTATACATTCTCATCTTTTCTTCTTTATTTCTCTCCTACTCCTACTCACCATCTTCGTTATCATCCTCATCCTCCTTCTTCTTCTCTTCCCCCTCCTACCACTATTACTGCTACTACTACTCTGTCTCTTTCTCTTTATAAATTTTCTCATCTTTTCTTCTTTATTTCTGTCCTACTCCTACTCCTACTCCCCATATTCCTTATCCCCCTACTTATCCTTATCCTCCTCCTCCTACTACTACTACTACTCTGTCTCTTTCTCTTTATTCAATTTCTTATCTTTTCTTCTTTATTTCTGTCCTATTCTCACTCCTACTCCCCATCTTCCTTATCCTCCTCCTCCTCATACTACTACTACTATTACTACTACTCTACCCTTTTTCTCATCTTTTCTTCTTTATTTTTGTCCTACTCCTACTGCCCATCTTCATTATCCTCCTCGTCCTCCTTCTTCTTCTCTTTCCCCTCCTACCACTACTACTGCTACTACTTTCTCTTTATAAATTCTCTCATCTTTTTTCTTCTTTGTTTCTGTCCTGCTTCTTCTGCCCATCTTCCTTACCCAACTACTTCTACAACCACTACTCTGTATTCTACGTATTCACAATTTCCCGCCATTTCTTTATGTTGTCCATGCATTTTTTTTTTCCTTTCTTTCTTATTTTTATTTCTTTCTTTTATTTTCCACTTTTTTTCACTTTATGCCCAAAAACGCCTTTAACAATAATATTGAATTCATCGATGTTGAAGATGGAATCTGAGATTCTTGCCCAAGGAGAAAATCGCGACACACATAAGTTGACTGCTTCTCCCCAACCTGGCGCCTAAAAGGAAATCACCTAAATAGCCGAAGAATTAACATAATAAACAGGTGGTCGTTCGTTTCATTATTCACCTGCATAGATCCCGTCAAAAATTGCAGAATTGTGTACGTATGTACGGATTTGCAACTTCTGCCTAAGATCAGAGTGTAGTATCTGTGTGATCTGCCTACGATCAGATAAAGCGGTTATTAATCCGTTAATGTTACATAATCTATGAACAGCTTATAAATTATGAACGTACTTGTAGTTAGAATATTTAAGTAAAGTTCGTTAAATTTAAAATCAGAAGGGGGATCTTCCATACCCGTTGGGATCATGAGTGACATGACGATAATCCCAACTGACGTTTCGGTACAAGTGCGTGATTGGAAACCGTGAGAATAAGTCTTAGTCTAGTTTAGACTATGACACACGGTATATAAACTCTCTCTCTCTCTCTCTCTCTCTCTCTCTCTCTCTCTCTCTCTCCATCGAATAAGTTATCGACGCTGATGTAATATATATATATATATATATATAATATATATAATATATATATATATATATATATATATATATATATATGCCCCTCAGCTGGATTTGACACAAGGTAAATCTTTAAGCTTCGTACTGCTGGGTTAAATTCATATTTTACCTTCTCCTAGCATTTTATAAATTATGAACGTACTTGTAGTTAGAATATTTAAATAAAGTTCGTTAGATTTAAAATCGGAGGTGGGGAATTTTCCATGCCCGTTTTGAATTATGATTGACATGACGATGATCCCAACTTCACCTTCCGGTAGAGCAGTGAGAATAAGTTTTAGTTTAGTTTTTCAAATGTGACTCGATTTTCGAGGAATGCAAACGCTATTGTCGGTTCTGATGGGTCGGTCTCACCTCGGCGGAATCATGGGCTGGGTTCTGAAAATAAAGCTTTATTAAAAAACAACTAAGTCTTGTTAAGTAATTTATTTAAGATCAATGATCAGCTCAGCACGAAGAAAAATCAACAGAAAGAAGAAGGCCAACTTTGAACAAGAAGCCCACTAAATCGACAGAAAAATGGCCGACGAGTTAGCAGGAACCAGTGGCAGCAGTAAACATCGAGTCAACAAGCAGACTGCAAAAAGTTAGAACCATCATCTCATCTCCAATCTATACTCTGTCTGTCTGCCCATATATGATGAACTCTCCCGTCGATCAAAGTATGAGTGTTCATACAGCGATTTGTTTATAGTAGTGAAGGCTTGTGTTGGACCATCCAAACTTTTTGGTACAGTCGATAGGAAAGAATTGGTGCATCAAGGGTTGCCACAAACCCAATCAACGACCTACCTCAGGAATTTTGAATTCAGAGTTATCCCTCTCCTAGACCGGTTACCTACCCAAGGCTGAAGGACCCAGTCTGCCCTACTATTTAACCCATAGCTGGAGGGAGAATATATGGATTTATACCTTTCCCAAGGGTATTAGCGCTATGTGAAATGCCAACAGCTTCGTCTAGGAATTAAACTCGAATTGACGAGTCCATTTTCCACGACTCTAACCACTAGCCCACGCGCCTCCATATATACACCCGAATAAAGGGGGTATATATCATTTAATCCTCATTGGCTGAAAATTGTTATTGAAACATTTATGACCGGTACTTCAGAGTAATGATCATAAAGACAAATAATAGTCCTAGCACAGCCTGTGGATATACCACAGTATAATAATTATAACCTTTGATATGTTTACTTATGAGCTATTGCTAAATAATTCAATATGTAAAAAGTATGATCATATTAATTTAACTCTACTAGCAGGTCCACAGTATAATAATTCAATTATTACAACGTTTGATATGTTTGCTTAAGAGCTATTGCTAAAGAATTCAATATGTAAAAAGTATAATAACATTGATCTCTGTCTTACTCCTTTTTTCTTTCTCTCCTTCTTTTCATATTTTCATCATGTTTGATTGAAACATATTAGCGTTATCATTTCCGCGCACTCGCCTCCTCTCTATCTTTCCCGAACTCTCTATCTTTCTTTCTTTCTTATTATATTTTTCTGTGTAGCATGTCATTTTTCTTCACTTATGATAAAAACAGAATGGTCTATTATTTAGCCGGGATGACGACACTCATAAGAAATAAGAATTCAACTGAAAGGCAACATCAGATAATCAGGATTTACCTTTTGGACGATCTCATTTAATCAGAGGGCGTTGCAAGATGATAACGGTCGTACAAATAGTTATTTACCACGCTTAGCTTAGATGTGGCACAAGGCCTGAAGTATGGGGCGCCCAATGAAAATTATCACATTATCCAAAATCGTCATAACATAGAATAAATACACTCAAAATTTGAACATGCAACATTAGACATTCCTCATTATTTTTTAAAACAAGTTTTAACAAATACATGACTGGTATTATATATCTATATATAGTTTGTTTTATTTTAATACATATTTAAAGTTTACATTTCAAATTGTTTTATTTTTTAATCCTTTAATGAATTTGATGATTTTACTTACTTAGGGTACAAACTCGCTGACATTGAATTTTTAACTCCCACCCCTCAGGCAATATGTTTCAAAAATCTATTTATACATCGCCCGGAGGGTGTTTTTATTTTATACTAGTATAGATAATATATATGTTTGTTATAGATATTTAAACACGCATAAAATTTGGGGGATTATTTTGCTTTGAT
>CM042148.1:100700366-100785366 GCA_023376005.1 Doryteuthis pealeii
CTCTCTCTCTCTCTCTCTTGCACAATTGTCAATTTTATTCTATTTCTTTTTTCTATTTCTATATATTTTGTTACCTCTGCCACCCCCTCTCTCTCTCCTCTCTCTCTCTATCTCTCTCTCTTTCTTTCTCTCTCTCTCTCTTCTATCTATCTCTATCTCTCTCACACACACACATTCTCTCCTCCTCTCTTCCTCTTCCCCCTTCTCTCTCTCTATTTCTCTCTCTCCCCCCCTCTCTCTCTCTCTCTCTCTCTCTCTCTCTCTCTCTCTCTCTCTTGCACAATTGTTAATTTTATTCTATTTCTTTTTTTTTCTATTTCTATATATTTTGTTACTTCTCCTACCCCCTACCCCTCTCTTTCTCTCTCTCTCTCTCTCTCTTTCTCTCTCTCTCTCTCACACACACACTCTCTCTCCACCTCTCTCTCTTCCTCTTCCCCCTCTCTCTCTCTATTTCTCTCTCTCTCTCTCTCTCTCTCTCTCTCTCTCTCTCTCTCTCTCTCTCTCTCTCTCTCTCTTTCACAATAGTCTCCGTCTTCCTCTCTATCTGCCTCTTCCCCCTTTTTATGAACCTATTATAATTGGTTTTATTCTATTCCCCCCCCCCCCACACACACACACACTTTTTTAAAACCACTGCTACATTTTAATATGACAACTCGGAGTTATTTGAAAGTTCAAAGTATGTTTTTGTCTATTCAAAACAGATAGATGCGTGCGCACTTATGCAGATAATTCCTACCAAAAACACAATACAAAATCTTTATTGGGTTGAAAGAGAAAATCTATGCGAGGTTTACAGTTTCCGTTCTTTTAAATTAAACAGTGTTATGCGCACAAATTAGCATTTTGAACTTGAGCTTGTTTTATTTCAAAAATATTTAATGTCAACTTAGATTATTTTAAGTTAATGTGAATCATAAGAATGAGTTTAGATTTGATCCATTTGAGAAAATGACTACAAAGGTTCATTACTTTCAGAAGTTGATGAAAAATGAACGTCTCAGGAAACTGCATTCTCACATGGATATCAACGTATGCTTCAGGCTCCAGCATAGACAGCTGGGTTGGTTGGTTGGTTTTGATTGGTTGGTTGGTTGGTTAATGGCAATGTCAACCCTTATTGGGAAATTTATGCCGAAGACGTTTTGTTCTATTCATATTTTGTATTCAAATTTTTCTTAACTCATTTTTTTTAATTTAACCTATAGATAGGACCGAACATAGACAGTTGGTTGGTTGGTTGGTTGGTTGGTTGTTGGTGGTTTGTTGTTGGTTTGGTTAGATTTTACAGCATGCCAACTCTTGTTGGGTTATTTTATGTCGAACACATGTGGTTTTAGTCGTTCCTGATGGGTATGCAACATTTTTTAACTCAATTTTTTAGACACATTTTTCAAACTCATCCTTTTTCCTATTTAACCGATAGATCGTACCCTAACAAGAACTACCACTCCGGGTCGGAGTGAATATGGGGGTAATGGTGACTCCCCACAGCTCCGGAACTGGAACTTCACCATTAGATACAGTTTAAAGTTATACCCAAGACACTAAGATGCTCAGTCACTGTCTTCTAACACATATATGATAAAATGGGCAATAGGGTTGGGACAATCATATAGGTGCTAGGGCTTGACATGATCAGCCGATGCATCTGATTTATTATATATATATATATATATATATATATATATATAGAGAGAGAGAGAGAGAAGAGAGAGAGAGAGAGAGAGTGTGTGTGTGTGTGTGTGTGTGTGTGTGTGTGTGTGTGTGTGTGCTTTTTTGCAGAAATATAGATTTTATTTATATTCGTGATGATAATTTAAAAGATTAAAATGATCATTAGCAGCATGGATTATTTAGGCATTTAATATTTTAAATTGGATTCACTGACTTTTCTTTTCAGAGTGTTTGCGCCCATTTTTTCTAATGTCCCACCAGGCCGGGTTAATAGGTCATTTTTACGTAGGGATTTTAATGGGACATCCTGCAAGGATTCAATTTGGTATTTTACCCATTCAAACATTGGTATTTAAACCATCCAAACTTTGGCCAACCTAATCCATTTCAATCCTGTGTATTCTCGGTTTCGCAATATTTATCAACCAAACGTAATGATATTGTTGGCTTTTGGGGATTGTAGACTTGGGAAATCTCATATTAAATTCCGGGAAATAAGAGAAATAAGACCAGAAAACAAATTTGGTGGTGTGCTCAAATATCTATTATTACTTACGTTTCGCTAGTAAGAGCTTCGTCGGATAATGATTTATTAAATTTTTAGGAAAAACGTTCTACTACTGTTTGATGGCCGGGTTAGCACAGTCGGTAGAACGTTCGGCTAGAAACCGCAAGGTTCCTAGTTCGATACCAGCCCTCGCCAACTCAGCGTATGAGTAGCACAGGGATATGTGCGGTAAAGTAAGGAGCTGATGGTAGGTGTGGCGCTCCACCTCGGATAAAGACAATCTCCTTAGTCTAGCGCTAGTGAAAAGGGGATAGACTCCCTCGCTGATTGACTGATACCGACGTTAGGCCACCCCGACGACTTTTACTGTTTGATGGGTTGCTATTGGCAACGCGATAAGGAAAAGTTGATCGTTAGGAAACTTTCAAAGCTGGAGACAAAAATTCGAACTGTACCGTTATCCAAGGTATGAATTGAGGAATTTGAAAATACTGTTACTATTGCAGTGATGCTGATAGCTTTTTGATTTAGTGCGTCCTGGGATGAACATTTTTGCTTTGAGTGAGTCCCCGGGACCCTTGTGACGAAAAGTGACTATTCAGTCAAGAAAGGGGTCATTGGTGTTACGCAAACTGAGCATCGAGCACACTTCAAACCGCTTAAGATTTTGGTGCTCATTGAGCTTATGAGGAACCCATTTATCGAGTTTTTTCACCTTTCCAATACTCTGTAAATGGCGGGAAACTGTTGCAATGCTGATACCAAGTGTCTGAGACATTTCTCTGACAATTTGTCGAGGATTTTGCTCAACAACTGCCTGCAATTGTTCATTGTCAAGATTGCATGTCCGTCCTCTACCTTCTTCATTTTCAAGATTCTCATCTCCACTGCGGAATTTCTGGAACCACCTTCGTACAATCCGATCACTTGTGGATTCATCTCCCCGTGCTTTGTTATATATGCAAAAATTCACCTGAAATAAACAACAAATTCTATGTTAAAATGACATTTCAAAACCGAGCACTTCAATCGGCCATTATTTTTGTAACAACCTAATAGTTAGCTTGAAATGATGCGGGAATAAAAAAGAAAAACACTGAGACGCATAGATATGATTTTACTGCGTCATTTTTAGATTTTTGTGCCGAGGGGACGCAGGACGCGTACCTATCAGCATCTCTGCTATTGTGTGTGAAGGGAAATTTGTTGACAATGTATACAAGAGAGGTTCTGTTTGTCTGTCTGTCTGTCTGCATGTTTGTTTGTTTGCACAGTGTATTTTATAAAGGAAAATTGCTGGAGACCAGGAAGGACCAAGGTTAAATTTAATTCACACAATATTTTTGTTCGAGAAGTGTTAAAATACTTCACCCTTCATTTTCCATTAAAAAAAACTCGATAAAAATATAACAATGTTATGAATCAGTAATATATTAAATGATATATTCAGAACTTTTGTACAACATTGTAAAGTTCTTAAAATCAAAGATCATGTCTACATAATGAATTGTCTGCTAGTCCATGGACAAGTGACTGGTACATTACCCTTAACATTAAAAAAACTATTTCATCCCTAAAAACTGGTTACGTCAAGCCCTAGCACCTATATGATTTTCCCAACCCTATTGCCCTTATGGCAAGCCCCAACCCCTTTTTATCATATGGGTGCTAGAAGGCGGTGGCTGAGGGTCTACATGTCCTGGGAATGACGTTAAACTCTATCTGCTGGTGAAATTCCAGTTCTGGAGTTTTGGGGAATGTGAAGTAATCCTTCATCACCATTGCTCCCTGGTCCACTCTGACCCGGAGTGGTAGTACCTGTTAGGGTTAAATAGAAAAAACATGAGTTTATAAACAAAATTGTATTATGCATTAAGAATGAATTAATTTCACAACTTTGTCGGCATTAATTGACCCACCGAGATTGATATGCCGTAAAACAAAACAAACCAAAAACTTCATCCCAAGAAAAGAATTATACACTGTCTCTACTAGGGGATCAACTGAAGGTGAACTCTTCAAACCATTTGCCAACACTAAAACATATGACTTTAAATCTATCACAGGATCCTGCATTAATGATTGGAATACAAAAAAAATTCCAAATATTGATTTCACCAAAATGTTTGCTCACCAACTCAAGTTATTTATCAAAATAGAAATTGTTAATACATATAAGTAATTATAATCAACTTTCAAAATATGTAAAAAAAAATTTTTTTAATTTAAATTTAAAAAAAAAACAACTGAGGTGGTTATTACTAGAATAGGTCCAGTCCTAATTAATGATCATCCTCCACACATTACTATAACAACCAACGTTACGATTTTTGTTTTGAGTGACATTGTTTATATTGTGTAATGGGTTAAATCTAACTGAATGGACTAAATTCCACCATCGTATGTCGCCTTGCTAAAAGAAGAAAAGAATACCAAAATCAAGGAATTAACCGAATTTAATGAAATTTTCAGTGTTGATATATTAAAGAATAAAAAATATAATGCACCAGTTATTTTATTCAAAAACTTTGACATTTTTCAGGTCAGTTAACTTTGAACCACGTATCTTTAAGTCGTAACACAGATTATCAAGTTACTGTTTCCTTGGAGGGCAGTATGCTAGTAGTATTTGCTCCATTTTCCCTCCGTGTGTGGAATCAAATGCCTTGGAGAAATCTACAAATAGTAGAGTTGCATCAAGATTCTTTACTCGGACCCCTTCTATGATTATATATTTTATTTATTTGAATAATATATAGTTTATTTATTATAAAGGAATGGATTCAAACGTTGAATTTTAAGGAACAGCTTTTATTTATTTTATTAATATTAATTGTTATTCATTATATATATGGATGATTTTGGTAATTGTGAGGTAGCAGTGACGTAGTTTTGATTACAGACAAATACAGATCGAATCTCCATTACTATTACTAGCAAATATATGCACCCTCTGGGTGGGAACATTTAAGTTTTAATGTAATAGAATATTATAGTAAATTAGAAACACTAATGAAACTAAATAAGAATGTAGATAAAAAGATTTTAAACAGAGGGGGTTATAATCGAAAAATAGAACAACTGAAACTTATTCTTCTATCACTCCCGTATTTTATGGCTAAATTTTCAAAATTTAACAATTTAGTTAAAATAGGAAGTAAAGAATAAAATAACAGTTATTTTTTCTTGTTAATGGATTTCATTAAAATTTTTCCCAGAGATTTTGCTCATATTTATTAAGATAAAACCAAACAATTAGAAATCAATAATATTAAGCACATATTTATCAAAATCAAATCTTTAATATCAATATGCAAATTAACCTTCGTGTTCACACAATAAACTACTATTTTGTTGTATATATAAATACAATTGTATATCATTAGTGTGTAGATATGGTCAACATTATCAATGATACAAAACAAATTTATTAATAATTGAGGTTTAAATAACAATAAAATCATGAGGAGTGTGACATAAATAATTAAGGGAATTGTGATTTGAATTGTAACATAGTTTTGGTTACAGACAGACAAACACACAATCTCCATTATAATAAGATTATCATTTTGTTTATTTTTTTATCTCTGTCTGTCTGTCTGTCTGTCTGTCTCTCTCTCTCTCTCTCTCTCTCTCTCTCTCTCTCTCTGTACGTGTGGGGAGGGGAGGTGAAATTGCGGTAGAAGGTTGAAATTCTTAGGATAAAGCGATAAAGCATCTTGTAATTAACACGACGATTATTTCAGCGCCAAAGGCAAAGACAACGTTTTTCTTTGGTGATTTGTTTTGTTGTTTTGTTTTTTGTTGGTTTTTTTGGCCCCTAAATGCTTCGTGCTGTTTGTCAACTCCCCAAAATGAAAACGTCGTCTTCATGGAAAAGGCCGACGCCCTTCGCCCCGACAAGAGATGACATCATTGATAAATGATTTTGGAATTAGCGAATAATTAGCTTAATTCAATATCAGACTAAAGACAAAAATAAATTCTTCACATTCTCCGCCTCCCTATCTTTTTTATCCTATTCCTTCCACATTCTTCTTCTTCTTCTTCTTCTTCTTCTTCTTCTTCTTTGGCTATATTCCGCACACTTCTCCTCACTTTCTACCCTATGCCACTTTTTCGCTTTTTTCATTTCCATGTCTATTTCATACTCTTCTTCTTTTTCTTTCTCGCACATTTCTCTTTTCTCTATTTTTCTTCTCTTCATCTTCTCTTCTTCTTCTTCTTCTTCTTCTTCTATTATTATTATTATTATTATTATTATTATTATTATTATTATTATTATTATTATTATTCTTTTATGTTCTTCTCTCTTTTTTCCTTTCTTATCTCCTTCATTTATCTTATTTTCACTTTCACTTTCGTTATCGTTATGCTTTTTACTCTCTCCTCCTGTTTTTCTTTCTACGTGCTTCTCTTTCTCTTTTTAGACGACGTCAACGACCATCGGCATTCATTTTCGTCGTTTATTTCGATGGGTTCTTCTTCTTCTTCTTCTTCTTCTTTTCTTCTTCTTCTTCTTTCTTCTTCTTCTTCTTCTTCTTCTTTATATTTATATATATATATTGATAATATAGTTTATATATATATACATATATGCATTGGTAATATACATATATATATTATGATATATTAATAATTTGAAGGCCAATACAATGCGTATGAAAAATAAAAACAAAAAGATGTTATTTTTGTCTTATCGATTTCGAAGCATGAGCTTCATCATCAGAGTTTATGGACGTGCTTATGTTTTCATTTGTGTGGTTACAATTTCTATTCTTATTTCCTTTTCCTCTCCTTTTCTTTCTCTTTCTTCTTCTCCTTCTTTATGAATGAAATGGGCGAATAACTGTAATTTCTTATTTCTCTCTCTTTTTTTTAAAGTTTGTGGAGAACAAATATTCCTAATATCGGCTGTCATCCGGTTAAATGTTGCAAGTATATATAATGTTGCAACATATATATATATATATATATATATATATATATATATATATATATTGATAATATAGTTTGCTATATTTTTAAGTAAAAGGTCCTCAATATCATTGATAGAGGATGTATCTTTAAGTTATAATAGCGGAAACAGGAAGTCATCGCCGCTTGGTAACTTTCTTTCCTTTATGATTTTCAAACCAAATAAACCGATGTAACATGGAATGTGCACATAAATCTCACTGTGTAGCAATTTCAAATTCACCAGTCCACCAGCAAATGCACCAGCAAGTGCACAATTTTCACCGGTCTAAGCCATGATCGTAACAGATCCTATCTGAAAAAAAACAACAGTTCAGTTCACTTGTACCACACAGATGACTGTTTAAAATGTGAAGAATTTCTGAATCAAAAAGGAGGTAATACTAACACCACCCGATCCTCAAAAACTTACACTCCTCGAATCAACCTCGCTTTCAACCTATCCGCTTGAGGTATTTTGCTGAAAGAGTGCCGCCAAGGAGAAGAATAAAAGTATTTATTTTTTACATGAATCGGTCAGAGAATGTAACTAGCTAGCTAGAATCAGATAATTGTATGACCATTTTTGTCACCTTTCATGACAACAAAACTTCCGGCTATATGACGAGATGGGGTGCTGTAACCACTTTTTGTAACCATTTTTGTCACCCTTCTCCCAACAAAACTTCCGGCTATATGACGAGGTGCGATGATCTAACCACTTTTTGTAACGATTTTTGTGACCACTTTTTTTTTTTTTTTGAAATAAAAAAAATGTTATTTGAAGTAGGAGCAAAGATGTGCCCACATCAAATAACTTATCCGTTTGTCAGAACCGCCTGCTAACGACTGAAGCAATAAGAAATAAGTCCCAATTTATGTTTTTAGTTTCGTCTTGTATTTCTAACATCTCCAGGTGAAATGCACGTCATATAATATTGCAACTGAAATTGAAATACAAAAAAAAAGGATGTGAAACGGTTACATCTCAGGTACATGTCAACAGCCCGGATGTCATCAAACACGAACAAATATTAATACTTCAATTCGGAATTCCTGTTGAAGAGAATGCGACAATTTCATTCTTATTGCCATTTAAAGAGGACAGGATTTTTCTCGAAATAGAGCAAACCTTTTGTTTATCTATTCCTTATGCTTCGTTTCCAACGGACTTAATGTAAGTATATTATATTTTTCAACACTTTCTTTTAGTTATTACATATATAGACTAGGCACTGCCAAAATGTTGACTCCTTTTCATTTTAAAATCGAATTCAAATGAATTAAATCGATTATTTAAGGTCAAATTTTTGTCTAAGTCGAAAAGTAGTAACATAATGAGCATCAGTAAAAAAAAAAATTAAAAAATTAAAAAATAAAATAAAAAATTAATATTACATATATGATTTATTTCTAATACATTTTAAACTATTCTTTCGGTCCATTTTGCTCAAATATACCGTAAAGATGACCATAAACATTGCCAAAGATGACGTTAAATCCGTATTTTACAAAATAAATTTACCCCCCTCCCGATTTAAAAAAAAATACGAAAAATCAGAATTATCCGATTTTAATGGAGTTTTCAGAGTTGATTTATCAATGAATGAATTTTATAATGCATCAGTTATGCCTAATGTAAGTATATGATATTTTTCAACAATTTCTTTTAGTTATTAAATGTATAGACCATGTCATTTTCATCATTTATATAAGAAGAATACATAGAACCAGCACTTCATTGATAAGTAACCCACTTCCGTATATTAAGAAACTTATAATTTATTTCTGAATCATTATTTTAACAAAACCTGAATATGAGAACACACATAATATTGAGATTTATTCAAAATTCGATATGGGCATCAGCATTCACCTCCAGCCTCTCAAGCCACTCGGGAATTACATCAACCCAAGATTTGGAACGGCAGAAATAAATTCTCGCATTCATCCTTCAAGTTCTTTGAAAGTCACCAAAGAAATAAGTCGCACGGATTGAAATTTCAAACTTGTGACACACTGATTTAGAGTTTGACGTCCAGACATCTTTATAGGGTTTCAAATTTTCAAACAAGATTATCTGTTATATACTCATATATTGTTGTATACTCTTTTTTTTTACTTTCTTACTTATATTATTCTTCTGTTCATCTTTTCTATCTCACGTTCTTCTTCTAGCGCCTGGACTTCGTCTTGGGGACTTCGTGCCTGGTCTTCCATTGGGGATTTCTCTTTATCAGAAGCCCTGTGTCATTGGTAGTTTTTAGATAATAACACAAGACTTCGATTTAACTTAGATCATATTTTATTCTGAAATACCCACCAGACTACCTGCGCAGATTGAGTCGGCAGCGTGCATAACACGACTTACCACTGTCGTGGTTTTGGCCGATCTAACTAAAATCTCTTTCTAATCTAAACCGGAAGAGGGTATCCACCGAAAGGAGGATCGGGATTGAGGTCAAGCCTTGTCATTCAATCCTTCAAGGCCACCGGCTGAACTTATAACAGCCATTTTGGTTTCTACACTACTGTACATAAGTATTAGGAATCTAATAATTATGTAACAATATGCCTTTCTAACATATTCAGGTTATATAATGGAGGAGAGACAGACAGTTTATTAGAGGATAGAGATGATAGGTGATCTTACTTGGTAATTTCTGCTTACTGCTGATTACTGCTAACTCGTTGCCATTTGGCCTGTTGGGCTGCTTTTAAGGGTTGGTTTTTTCTTTGAGATGGGCTGGCCATTCTCTTTAATATTTAATTAACAAAACAAGACTTGTTTATAGCTTGATCAAGTTTTATTTCCTTAATCCATGATTGCAGCGCGGGTAAGTTGCGAACTCTTAGAGACATCCTTTCTCCTAGGGTGCCAGCTCGCATCTCAAACCAAACTAAAACTTATTCTCACGCGTCTGTAATGGCGTGTTTTCAAGGGGTCAAAGTAAAAGGTCATTACCTGTCACAACTGTGGGTAACTTTCTATGGACCCGTCATTTTAAGTTAATGGACTAATTCAAAGTTCTAACTACAGGTACGTTCATAATTTATGGATACTCATAAATGTTGTAACAAATCAATATGAAAAGAAAAAGAACAACACAGAATTAATTACCATATTTCAAGGAGCAAACATTAAAGAATTGATAAAAATGTAATATCATATAAAAGAAATTATAACTAGTATTATCTGCGTTATTCGGGCTATTGTCCCCATCTTTATTGTTATTTGTACAACGTTTCGGCCGATATGCCCTCCGGCCTTCTTCAGGTTTTTCTTGTCGGACTCGGGAACCTACTCGGACTCGGAACCTTCTTTTCGAACTCGGGAACCTTCTTTTCGAGCTCGGGAACTTTCTTGTCGTAGTCGGGAAACTTCTTGTCGTAATCGGAGCCCGAGTCCGAGAAGGTTTCCGAGTCCGACAAGACATACCTGAAGAAGGCCGGAGGGCATATCGGCCGAAACGTTGTACAAATAACAATAAAGATGGAGACAATAGTCCGAATAACGCAGATAATACTAATCATCAAGCCTCATCTCAAACATTCAGAGAAATAAATTATAACTAGTTTAAAATAGAAAACTCTTTTTCAATCACTCTGTATTGTGTGTACGTGTCGACTTATAAATCATTGACCATCAAGATCGTGCATACGCATTAATATGTGTTAGTAATGAAAAATATCAAATTAATTCTTGATCTTTACTGATTAAATGATATAATTCAATAATTAAAAATCCATGGATTTGTGGAACTCTTCAAAGTCAACTTTAGAAAAATAAATTTTTATCCATTCATAATTTCCTTTCCTTTATTTATTATTTTTTGGCAGTCAGGGTTTGAATCACACACAGAGCGGTCTTCTGTCTATAGCTCTGCTGATAAGGCATATGAAATGTACATACAGAGATTGATTTTTTCTCGATTTGTTTACGCCTTCACATTTAAACAGCTATGCACACCTAATTTATTAATTATCAATTAATTAAATTTCAATTAGGTATGACTTCTATTAAGCACTTATACTATCGCCATCTCAAACAGCCTATAAAACCCTGTTTGTTCACTTTCATATATATATATATATATATATATATATATATATAATATACCAAGCGTGTTGGTAGATCCTTGCGGAGAGAAAAAACCGGCAGAGAGTTTGATTGTAAAAATATACTACCAAACATCAACCAGGAAGAAAAAAAATTTTTGAAAAAAAGAAAAGACCAAGATATTCGTACCAACAAAAAATAATCTATTGGTATAGTATTTGGCCAAAAGAAAAAACAATTTATATGTATATATATGTATATAAGATATATATATATTCATATAACCGCTAGGAGAAGCTAATTTGTAAAAAGTGCTCGATACCTAAGTAGAGCCAAGTAGAGTCAGATTTTAGCCCTGAAGAGCTTTATGCGAAACTAATAGTAGGTTCGTCTGACTCAGTAGATATCCTTATATATATATATATATATATATATATATATATATAGTTATAGTTATAGTTATAGTTATAGTTGTTGTCTTGACAAACGTAATAAAAATATGTGCAGTGTCTGTGTTTCGTTCCATTTAATTAATAGTATTTTCTGATTTCGCTAACATTTCTTTTCGTTTCATTAATCGGCCATGCTGACCTTGCGAACATTCCTAAGCTAAACTTTTAAAAATTTGAATTATTTCGTAACTTCATCAGGTCAGTCTGCCCTACTATTTACGCATAGCTGGGGGGGGGTAAGAGATGGATACATGCCAACGGCATTAAAGCTAAGCGAAACTCAAATAACCTCATCCAAGATTTGAACTCTGTTCGCCGATTTACTTCCGAGGGTAACCGTTACGCTAGACGCGTTCTTATTTGGAGCTTTTTGAATATATTTAACACTAAAAACTCTGTTTCATATGCGTATGAACCCATTCAACCCAGTTTGTCGGTTATTTTGTTTAATGGCATATCAAAACTTGTGGGCTATTCAATGTTACGGACCTTCCAGCCACAACGATCGTGTCACCACTCGCAGACAGCAGATATCCCCATTGAGATGGTCTTACTCCTCTGTAGAGATGCAGTCGGCGCATTTTTTTAGAGATATGTAATGTCACGGGGAGTCGAAGTTGAGCATTGCATTGAGTGTTCGAAAAAAAAAGCAATTGCAAAATCGTTCAATATGTAAAAAGTACGATATTCTTGATTTACCTAAGATCGACCATTGATACAATTGAGAAAGTGTAATGTAGATGTTTCAAAGAATAGCACGAAGATTTCCATATTAAGTATGGAGACAACTCTGGAGTTTTATTCCTTATTCTTTTTTTAACTTTCTCAAAATGTGTAGATATGATACAGAAGCATTTAACACGAATAAACCAACGAAGAAGGTACAAGCGAATTAATATATAAAGTATAGTGTTTGTTTGTTTGTTTATTGATTTTAACGGCACATCAACCCGTCTGGGGTTATGTTATGCCTAACGGTTAGGAAGTTATACATATCGTGTCTTTATATTTATACTTTTTAGTAATTGGTTTTAACAACGTGTTAACATTATTGGGGATTATGTTGTATGGTATTGATTTGTTTCATGTCTATATTCTATGGTATAATTTTAATTTCCCTCAAAAAAGAGAGCATATCCTCCATGTTGACATTTTCAAAGTATAGTGTCCTCCAATTCATTGAAAATTGGTCTACACGCTAGGTGGGGGACTTCTTCAAACCCTCATCTGTTGCTACGAATATAACAGTTTAGGTATGCATAACAAATCATGTGCTGTGACATAGCTAGAGTGTGTGTCGCCCGGGGCAGCTTTTGAGTTTGTCGTCCCACCCGCTGTTACCCAAAAGTGGCGCCCTGGGCGGACCCTTTTTTCTCACCCTTTCCTGGATACGCTACTGACTGAATGAGAATTGTTTTTTGGTATCCAAGTGTCTTGAACTAACTATTTTATGATATGGTCAACAGCTTGTGGTATATACCCCTTTTACTTGGGTATATATAATCGGTATGAAGGCGCGTAGGCTAGTGGTTAGAGTCGTGGAAAATGGACTCGTCGATTCGAGTTCAATTCCTAGACGAAGCTGTTGGCATTTCACATAGCGCTAATACCCTTGGGAAAGGTATGAATCCATATATTCTCCCTCCAGCTATGGGTTAAATAGTAGGGCAGACTGGGCCCTTCAGCCTTGGGTAGGTCACCAGTCTAGGAGAGGGATAACTCTGAATTCAAAATTCCCTCTAGCTATGGGTTAAATAGTAGGGCAGACAAGGTAACCAGTCTAGGAGAGGGATAACTCTGAATTCAAAATTCCTGAGGTCAGTCGTTGATTGGGTTTGTGGCAACCCTTGATGCACCAATTCTTTCCTATCGACTGTGCCAAAAAGTGTGGATGGTCCAACACAAGCCTTCACCACTATAAACAAATCACTGTGTGGATGTTCATTGATATGAACACTCATACGTCGATCGACGGGAGATTCCATCATATAATCGGTGGAGTTCTCGAGTATATAATAGAAACAGACAGAGACAGAGACAGACAGTTTGTGATGATAGAGATGATAGTTATTACTCTTTTAACTCTTCTGGTTACTGCTAACTGGTTCTTCGACTAACTTCTTCTACTTTGACCACCATCTTTTCTGTGCTGACTTCTATCGGCTGGAGCTGATTTTCTTCACTAGTTCTTCTATTTGGAAAAATAGATCCCAAGAGGATATTGAGCTTTTTAAAAAGAACCGGTCTCTTATCAATGTAAGTTCATAGACCTACAAAAAACATCCACTCACTCTCTTGATGTTAAAATTTCAACAGAAAACTTGATTACAGCAAATAAACCCCTATACATTTTTTGAATAACTAATTACCAATATAAGTATTCGGCATAAAATAACCCAAGGGGTTGACATGCCGTAAAACCCAACCAAACAAACCAAACCAAACTAGTTCTTCTTACAGGGCTGGACTGGATCGGGCTGGTCATTGCCTTAACATTGAATTAATAACAAAACCTGGTGTTACTTGATCAAGCTTTTATTTTCAACCCTGCCCATACTTCCGCGCGCGTGGACAGACCCGAGAGCCAACATCACGTCTCCGCTCCTCTTGGACACATAATGGAGAGACAGATAGTTTAGATTAGAGATGATAGTGATGATAGGTGGTCTTACTTGGTACACTTCTGCTTCTACTGGTTCTTCGTCTAGTGGTTCTCTGTTGATCTGTTTGGCTTCTTTTAAGGGTTGGTCTTCTTCGGGCTGGGTTGGACATTGTTCACTTAACAACAACAAGACTTTGCATTCTTAATAATAAAGCTTTATTTCCCTAGACCATGATTTCGCCGAGGGTAAGATGGACCCTGCGAGCTGAAAACAACATCTACGCTCCTTGAAAGCCCGGTCGAATTTGTCTAACTAAACTAACTTATTTTCATTGCGCCCAATCGCGCGCCTTTAGGGGGTTAATGGTTATTAACCTTCATAACTGTCGGTAACTTTCCATGAACCCCGTTATTCTAAATATAATTGACCCTAATTCAAAATTCTAACTACAGGTACGCTTATAAGTTATTACTGATCATGAATTATATAACACTGACAATATATTTGCTTGTGAAACTTCTGGCTGGTTGGTTGTATTTTAAGGCATATCAACCCTTGTTGGGTTATTTTTTGCCGAAGACATTTTGTTTTATTTATACTTGATGGATATTTTTTTTTTCACTCAATTCTTTTTAACACATTTTTTAAAAACTCATTTTTATCTATATATCCCATAGATGGGACCCTAGCAGGTACTACCACTCTGGCTTAGAGTGAACCTGGGAGTAATGCCGATGAAGGGGTACTCAACACTTCCCAGAGCTCCAAAATTGGAACTTCACCATTAGATGCAGTTTTCCGTTATACCAAGGACACTGGGGAAATTCTTCTTTTTATAAAATAATTATGATCACATGATATATACCGTATACGAAACTTATTTTTATGTCTTCATTTTGATGCGAACTCTGGGTTTTTATATGTGTCTGTGTTTATACATGTGTGTGGGAGAGAGACAGACAGACAGACAGACAGAGAAAGAGAGAGACAGACAGACAGACAGACAGAGCGCATCTGTTAGTAACAGTGAGCTAAAATAGAAACGTTTCTCGTGTGTGCATCTGTATGTGCGTGATATTGCAGATTGATAGCATTGTATCCGTAAATGTGCACCAAGAAACTTCTGCGCATGTCTGTTATTTTGAAAAATTTCAGCCATTAATTTGCATCTTTGTTCAGATGTGTGCGCATGCGTAGACATCAAATTTGCAATCAAAAATCAAACGAGCCAAATCACAAAGTATTCCATTAATGACCGCCTTGGAATCAAAATATCTCTATCAATATAAATACGTGAACTGCATAGACGCGTGTACATGCGTGTACATGTGCGTGTGCGGGGTGGTGTACGGGGGTGGTGTACAAATATAAGCCGTGGTAATTTTGTAACAGTATGAGTATTTTTGTTATTTTCTCTTCTTTTTATTCCTTTTTGTTTATTCATTTATTCTTTTATTTATTTATTTATTTTTGTTATTTTCTAATCTCTTTTTGCTCTTTCTCCGATTAGCTGCCATTTTTCAAACATTCGATGCGTAAATAGAGAAAACACTAATCAATTTTTATATAAAACAATGATATTATTGGACAACTCGAATGCCCTCCTTTAGAATGTATGTTCATACGTTCAAAGCTTTCTTAAGTGTTGATTTAATTTTGAATTCTTAGTGTGTTCCTCCTATTAGACTAGTTCCCTAGTCTAGGTTAAAGAGCTCAGTCTTACCTACTAGTTACCCATGGCTGGAGGGAGAATAGTTAGATCTATACCTTACCCAAGAATTTGAATTACTTAGTTTGGTATAAGGCCAGCTGTATATATATTTACAAACCCCTCGACACAATTAGGATGCGACACAAGGTCAATTTCCTAAGTGGAATTTAATCGTTTGAATTCCGAGTTTTTCATCCTCCTAGACTGGTTCCCAAGTCTGTTAAATAGTTCCGTCTTCCCTACTATTTAACATAGTTGGGGGGAGAATAGTTAGATCTATACCTTTCCCAAGAGTATCAGTGCAATGTGAAATGTAAACAGCCTCGACCAGGATTTGAATTCAGGTCGACGAGTCAATTCCCTACAACAATTACACTATGCGCCTTTAAGGCCTGGTGTATTGGGTGCTCAGTGAGGTTCGTTAGTTTGTTGATAGGATTTTACGGCATGTCAACCCTTTATGCTGAAGATGTTTCTTATTTTATTCATTTTTATTGGGTACTGAATTTTTAAAAACACATTTTAACACATTTTTTCTTCTATTTTACCCATAGATAGGACACTAACAGGTGATACCACTCCGGATAAGAGGAGTAATGGCAATGAAGGGGTTCTCCACATTTTACGGCATGTCAACCCTTTATGCTGAAGATGTTTCTTATTTTATTCATTCGTATTGGATATTGATTTTTTAATCTCATTTTCTTAAACACATTTTTAACTCCTTTTTTTCTATTTCACCCATAGATGGGATACTAACAGGTGATACCACTCCGGATCAGAGGAGTAATGGCAATGAAGGGGTACTCCACACTTCTAGGAGCGTCAGAATTGGAACTTCACCACAAGACGCAGTTTAGCGTTATGCCATGGGCATTAAGTCCCTCAGCCACAGCCGTCTAGCACATATATGATAAAAAGGAGGTGTGTGGTGTAATGGTTAGAGTCGTAAGAAATGGACGGGAATGTTTGCATTTCCCATAGTGTTAATACCATTGGGAAAGGTATGTATATAGCTACTCTTCCCCACAGCTATGAGTAAATAGTAGGGCAGACTGGCTAGCTAACCAGTCTAGGAAAGAAGGAGAATTCTGAATTCAAATCTAACAAACACTTTTTCATTAAAATTTAAGTCAAGATTGAGAATATATTTTTTCCTTACAAAAGAAACGAATATTGAATATTATATTAGTCAAAATAAAAATTAAAATATTAATGAATTAATAAATAAATCAGGTTATCTTCATTTAAAGGTTTGAGGGAGAGATTACTTATTAAAAAACATTTTAATTTTCTAAATTTAAACAACTCAATATATAGCCTTTAGAACTGTTTATTTTAATTTTTATGGGTTGCTCGTCAGCACTCATCACCTCCTGCCCGGAAGAATTTCACCACATTTGTTTTCCCCCTTTTTTTTTCTTTTTGTTATTTAATTTTGAAAAATCATTTTTTGACAGGGTTGGGGGTATTTTAATTCTATCTTTTAATAAAAAATATATTAGCAATAATCTAACATACAACTTTGACTATACACCGAGAAAGTTAAGCCACTACAAAATGCATGAAAGTTAAGTCAAGGTTAATCTTGTTAGACTATTAAGAGATGAAATGAAAATATCCCCCCGTCAAAAAGAAAAAAAGATTTTTCAAAATTAAAAGTGGGGGGGGGCAAATATTGCGAATTCTTCAACACCGAGAATGCATCCGGGACCTTTGGCAAATATTGGTTAGACATGCCATGCAACGCAGACAATTTGAATCGGGTGATGGCGAATGTTTATCCACACAGGTCTCCGTTCCACCAGAAACAGAAGACGTATCGTGATGCCGTCTAGAACTGTATCATCATCATCATCATCATCATCATCATCATCATCATTATCATCATCAGGTCGTGCTTATAGCATTGATTCTCTTGACTCCCTTTCGCCATTCGTCCCTATCGGACCAACGTGTCCATTTCTACGACCATTACATACGGACGCCACAAAAAAACATCAATTAATTTTTTTGGTGAGGTGCTGATTGTAACAACCTTTTAAACAGCCAAAATTTGCTTTTAAAATTGACCTTGTGCCACATCCTGCTCATGGCAGACGGTTTGAGTAAATACATACGTTAGGATTTTCAAATTCAACTGGTGGATACAGAACTGGATTAAGATTTTAAATTTTAATGACATGAAATTCCTTTCTTCTTCTTCTTCTTCTTCTTCTTCTTATTATTATTATTATTATTATTATTATTATTATTCCTCTTCTTCTTTAAGTCTTCTTCAAGTTTTCTTCGTCTTCTTCTTCCTCCTCCTTTTCTTCTTCTTTTTCTACTTCTTATTTCACTTCCTTCTTCTTCAAGTCTTCGTCATATCTTCTTTTTCCTTTTCTTCTTCTCCTTCTTCTTCTCCCCCTTCTCTCTTTTCTCCTTCTTCTTCTTCTTCGTCATGTCTTCTTCTTCTTCTTTTTCTTCTTCTTCTTCCCTCTCGTCTTCTTCTTCTTCTTCTTCTTCTTCTTCTTCTTCTTCTTCCACCAATAGTGAAAGTGGTCAGTCCTAACCAAATCTGATTTTCTCGTAGCCATAGCCGCCAGCTGTAACATGACTTTTATTACTCCAAAGATTTATCCAACAGACTGACAGCATTAGTTCACAATTTCACTCCAGGCCAAATATTTCAGAGTTCAATTGTAAACACCCACTTTAAATTGAGAAATAATATTAGTGAAAAAGATTTTCTTCCAGAAATTCATGAAGACGAAGCGGCAATTCTATCGATGGAACCGTAAGTAATGGTCAGTATACAGTAGGGAGTCTTGGAAACGTTTTCAAAACATTGTCCAATGCCCACAGAGAGAGGGTGCGAGAGAGAGAGAGAGAGAGAGAGAGAGGGTGAGTGAGTGAGTGAGAAAGAGAGTGTGGGTGAGTGAGTGAGAGAGAGAGAGTGTGTGTGTGTGTGTGAGAGAGAGAGAGTGTGTGTGTGCGCCTGTGTGCGTGTGTATATATGTGTGTGTGTGTGTGTGTGTGAGAGAGAGAGAGAGAGAGAGAGAGAAAGAGAAGAGAGAAGAGAGGATTTCAATATTTTAAAGTAATCTTAAGAGATTAAAGTTTAATATCTTCCCTGGCTTTTACCCGTTGTAATTTTAATTTAAATATGTCCGTACGGGGAGGCACTCGTCACGTGACGGTTATGGTCGTAGAATCCAGTGGACTCGTCTACCCGAGTTCAAATACGGAACGAGGTTGTCTGCTGTTGGATTATTTTATTGTGTAGTTATTTACTAAGCTTGGCTTAGATGCGGCACAAGGCCAGATGTATTGGGCACCTTGTTAGAATCGAACTCGCTGACAATAACCTGCGAATCTAGGTTGCTAACCATTACACCACAAGAGTTGCCCATGATTTTATTGTATAGTTATTTACTAAGCTTAGATGTGGCACAAGGCCAGGCGTATGGTGTGCCCTATGAGAATTGAACTCACGAACAATGGTCTGCAAATATAATAACCATTACACTACATTAGACGCCCATGATTTTATGGTATAAGGTGTGCTAATGACCAAGACTTATATTTATAAACTATTCCAAAACAACGGTGACTGAATCGGCCAATCAAAAACGTGCAAAAATGTATTTAATTTATTATTTAAAGGCGTTGATAAAGTGTCCCAGAATTACTTACTGGAATGACAGACCAACAGACGAGGATTATACAACTCTCTACTTCAAGATAAGATAAACTCTGATACAACTCTTACTATAAGGACGGATCAGTGGACAAGGATTAAAACTGATACTACATATTTCTACTTCAACAAAAGTTCGAGCGTTATGCCACAGTAGCACTCCCAACGACGAAGTCAGATTACGGGACCAGTGAGTGCGATCATCGGTACACGATATGTCTTTTTTTTTTTCTTTTTCAAACATAAATTTTTCAACGTAAAAACATACAGCCCTGTCGTCTAGGGCTTTAGAATACACCGACAGCACCTCTGCAGAGGGTTAAGACCCTCAACGGGGCTACCTGTTGACGGTGGATAGCGACCTGTGATGATTAAAGGTAGCTAAGCAGTCCATGACATGCAACACTCCACTTTGACCCTTACTAGACGTCAGTCGGTGAGGTCCCCTCCGATCAATCGGCTGGTTACGTCAAACCCTAGTACCTACACAATTATCCTAACCCTACTGACCTTATGGCAAGCCCCAACCCCTTTTATCATATATGTACTAGAAAGCCGAGGCAGAGGGCCTTCATGTTCTGGGTATAATGTTAAACTCTATTCGATAGTGAGGTTCCAGTTCTAGAGGTCTGCGGTACCCCTTCATCAACAGTACTCCCAGGTCCACTCGGAGCTGGTGTGGTAGCACCTGTTAGGGTACTTCCTATGGGTTAAATAAACAAATGTATTTAAAATAAATTGAGTACCAATCAAGAATGAATAAAACACAATCATCTTCGGCATAAAATGACCCAAGTGTTGACATGCCGTAAAATCCAACCAACAAACCAGCTAACATAAAAAAACACAGGTTTGAATTTAGAGTCTCCTTCACCGGTGGCCATACCAAGGTTAAAGAATCCAACCTGCCCTACTATTTACCCATAGATGTAGGGAGAATATTTGGATGTATACCTTTCCCAAATGTAAGACATCCCATCGTGGTGTAGTGGTTAGCAAGCTAATCTCACAGATCCATTGCTACAACATTGCTATTTTGATCTTTACAGGATGCCCCATACTTGCTAGTTTGTGTCACATCCAACCAATCCTGAACGGGTTGGGTAAAAAGGCATCTCATCGTTGTGTAATTGTTAGCAAGCTAATCTCACAGATCCCTTATTACTGTAAAGCAAGTTCTCGCTGAATAATCCTTACTAACGAGCTTGCGTCCAACCTACCCGTGATGAATGGTTAGGGCAAAATGGTGTCCCATCGTGGTGTAGTGGTTAGAAAGCTAGTCTCACGTATCCATTACTACGGAAAAGCAAGTTATATCCTCGCTACATACCGTACACTCACGACCTTGTGCGACATCCTACCCGTGGCAGACGGGTTTGGAAAATACCTAACTTTCCAAAGGGTATTAACGCTAGGGATTTGACCAAGTCACACCGTGCCCATTATATATATATATATATATATATATATATATATATATATATATATGAGGTGAATCAAAAAGTAATGTCATTTTGTTTAGGACAGGTCAGGGGCCGGGTCAGCTCAGTCGGTAGAGCGTTCGGCTACAAACCACAAGGTTCCTAGTTCGATACCGGCCCTCGCCAACTCAGCGTATGAGTAGCACAGGGATCTGTATGGTAAAGTAAGGAGCTGATGGTAGGTGTGGTGCTCAACCTCAGACGCTAAAATAATCTCCTTGATCTAGCGCAAGTGAAAAGGGGGTAGACTCCCTCGCTGACTGGCTGATACCGACTTTAGGCCGCCCCGACGATTTTACTTACTTTACTTATAATTACTGTACACAGAAACGTGTATCATACATCAAAATGAAGCTGGTCCTTTGTGGATTACATTCCTACTCCTCCACATAGTCACTGTTTCTCTCAGTAGCAATATTCCACCTTCAAATGAGAGCAAATTCTGCTGACTGTTCTTTGAGCCACTTCTACACAACAGAATTACTTCCTCGCCACTGTAATAATGCTTGCCTCTCAAACCCTCTTTCATGTGACTGAAGAGATGATAGTCTGAAGGTGTAAATCTGGTGAGTGTGGAGGATGCGGTAAAGATGTCCACCCGAATGAGGATTTTCTCCCTTGTCCTGATGCTTGTGTGTGGTCAAGCATTGTCATGCAGAAGGAGGACATTATCCATTAGCAAGTTGGGTGTTAATCGTCGGATTCTTGCTCTGAGCCTCGTTAGGGTCTCAATATAGGCCTTAGTTTTATAATTTTAAAAAATCACACGAAATAAAGAAAATGGCATTACTTTTTTAGTCACCCTCATATATATATATATATATATATATATATATATATTCTTATTATAATGGAGATTGTGGGTTTTTCTGTCTGTAACCGAAACTATATTACTATACAAGTTACAATTCCCTTTGTTATTTACATCACATTCTCCATGACTTTATTTTTATTTAAACCTCAATTATTAATAAAATTGTTTTCATCATTAAGACTGTTGACCATATCTACATACTAACAACATGCAATTGTATTTATATATACAACAAAATAGCGGTTTACAGTGTGCATGGAAAGGCTAATTTGCATATTGATCTTAAAAATTTGATTTTAATAAATATATGCATAGTATAATTGATTTCTAATTGTTTGGTTTTATCTTATTGAATATGAGCAAAAATCTCGGGGATAAATCTTAAAAGAAATCCATTAATAATAAGAAATAACTACAATTTTATTCTTTATTTCCTATTTTAACTAAATAGTTAAATTAGGAAAATTTACAAATGAAAAAAGGGAGTAATGGAAAATGATGGAAGAGTTAGTTTCAAAGTTGTTCTATTTTTCAATCATACCCCCTCTGTTACTAATCTTTTTATCTGCATTCTTATTCAGTTTCATTAGCCTTTCTAATTTAATATGATATTTTATTACATTAAAACTTAAATACTTGCACCCAGAGGGTGCATATATTTGCTAGTATATATAATAAGTGAATCCAGTACTCCATAACATCGAGTTCCTTCATTTATTTTTAAATGCTTCATAATAACGCCAAACTTCAACATAAAAAAACATAAAAATATATACAGAGAGAAGCATATCAAGACCCCGGGTTAGCTCAGTTGGTAGAGCGTTCGGCTAGAAACCACAAGGTTCCTAGTTCGATACCGGTCCTCACCAACTCAGCGTATGAGTAGCACAGGGATCTGTGCGGTAAAGTAAGGAGCTAATGGTAGGTGTGGCGCTCCACCTCAGATGCTAAAAACAATCTCCTTGGTCTAGCGCTATTAAAAAGGAGATAGACTCCCTCGCTGACTGGCTGATACCGACTTTAGGCCGCCCCGACGACTTTACTTTACTATATATATATATATATATATATATATATGCTGTATGAAAATGAAGACAAAAAAATTGTTAGATGGAAGATGCTAATTGGCTGACAATCCCAATTAAAATGTAATCGAATAAAAAGCTAAGGTGTCTGATGATTGTAACACAACAGCTGCATGAAACTTGCATTAGGACTTTTAGATCTTAAAGTAAACGTTTTAAATCATTTTAATTCATTTTTATAACAATAATTGATCTCTGCCTCAGCACATCGAGTGCTTTCAAGCATTTTAAATAATTACTAACGAATTATTGTCGATTTACAAGTTGGGCCTTATTCGTCGGACTCTTGCTCTGAGTCTCGTTGGGGTCTTAATGTAGCCATAGTTTTATGGGGGAAAAAAGCCTTCACATGAAATAAAGAAAATGGCATTACTTTTTGACTGACTTTCGTATATTTAAGCCAAACTGTCGCGGCCTTGTTTATCACCAAGTACAAATATAAAAAGCCGGTCAAAATAATGAATTTTTGTAATTAATTGTTTTTTTGTTCACATTGTTAGTCCGATCTAAGCAATAATGCTATGTAATTATTTTACATTTCCTGACAGATTTCCTACCTATAAACCTAATTAAATGTGAATAATTATTTTTGTAGGACAAATAAATATTTTTTTCATTTAATGTTTAGAAATATAAATTCTGTGTGATCAGTTTCATCTATTTACATGGCTCCACGCTGGTTCTTGTTTATTACTTGAGCCAAAAGAATAGAACAACACTCTCTCTCTCTCTCTCTCACACACACACACACACACACACACACACACATATATATATATATATATATATATATATATATTATATATATATATATATATGGTATTTGTGGAAAAATTGACTTACCAGTGAAAATGGTCACATTGGTTAGTTGATTTAAGTTTCACAATGATAACACAGCGATATAACAAATATAAAGTGCTCAATACGTTAGTAGAGAAAAATTATTATCATAAAGGTACACGGTAATAACCTACTCGAGTTTATTACCATGTACCTTTATGATAACTAGCAAATATATGCACCCTCCGGGTGCAAGTATTTAAGTTTTAATGTAATAAAAAATCACATTAAATTAGAAATGCCAATGAAACTAAATAAGAATGTAGATAAAAAGATTTGAAACTGACGGTGTATAATCAAAAAATAGAACAACTGAAACTTACTCTTCCCTCAATCCCGTCTTTCATTGCTAAATCTTCCTAATTTAACTCTTTAGTTAAAATAGGAAGTAAAGAATAAAATGTCAGTTATTTTTTCTTGTTAATGGATTTCTTTTAAGATTTATCCCTGAGATTTTTGCTAATATTCATTAAGATAAAACCAAACAATTAGAAATCAATAATACTAAGCACATATTTATTAAAATCAGATTTTTTATATCAATATGCAAATTAGCCTTCCCATTCACACTGTAAACTGCTATTTTGTAGTATATATAAATACAATTGCATGTTATTAGTATGTAGATATGGTCAACAGTATTAATAATGTTAAACAATTTTATTGATAATTGAGGTTTAAATAAATCCTGTAGAATTTGACGTAAATAACTAAGGGAACTGTAACTTGAATAGTAATATAGTTTCGGTTACAGACAGAAAAACACACAATCTCTATTATAATAAGATATATATATATATATATATATAACAGAATTTTAAAAGTCTTAACCTTTTTCCAAAATCTAGATATAACTTTAAAATATGAGGTAGTTAAATAACTTAGGAAGAAACAACTTACATTTCGTAAATAAACAAACAGTAAGCATAAAATGTGTACATGATTCTAATGTAAGTTACTTGAATATGAAAATTTGCTATTTGATAAAGAATATAATTCAAATAATGAATGAATAGACAGATTTAAAAAATAAATAGACCCATTTTTTAAAAACTCATCACTTTCGTTATTTTCTTTAAAAAAAACATTAATATCATCGCTTCCTAGAGCAACAAAAAAAGAAGTCCGTTTAGTTCAATTGCCAAAGTTCTATATATATCAAGCCACATAAAAACTAACGACTCCAACTCAATAGAATAATTTTTGTTGGCATTCTTCAGACAGATTGACCAAAAGACTTTGAAATTAATGACTGCACAATGCTTTGCACCCTAGAGACGATAGAGATATGCTGTAAAATCCAACCAACCACCCATCCAACTCTATCTTTCGTTAGGCAACCGGTCTAGGAAAAGAAAAACTCTGTGGATATACCACAATATGATAATTTAATCATTACAACGTTTGATATGTTTACTTAAAAACTATTGCTAAATAGTTCAATACGTAAAAAGTATAATTCTCTCTCTTCTCTCTCTCTCTCTCTCTCTCTCTCTCTCTCTCTCTCTCTCTCTCTCTCTCTCTCTCTCTCTCTCACCTTGGTCCCTTAGAAGGCGTGTTTTAAAATATCTACACTAATTTGCCGACAAAAAGTAACAAAAACACGACTCGGAAAATATCTAAGTTGGGCTGGAAATTCACCTGACGCTGGCTTGCTAAAACATAGCGTAAATTAAAACAGGAGGCCGAGATGACATAAGATTAGAATTACTAAAATACATTCCGTAATTCCCAATTTCAATATTACAAATAAAACAAATTTTTTTTTTTTCAATTCATTTTAATTTTACGTTTGGGCATTTAAGCGACGCAAGACCATTAGGAATGTTTCCTTTTTAAAAATTGGTGAGATGAAATAGAAAAATATGAAATCTGCGATTAAGTGACACTAGATAATCCGGATTTACATTTTTGCATCTTGAACAATTTGGATGGTTTCATTTTTAACCAGAGTGTGTTGCAGGATGAGAGAGTGTTGCAGGATGATTACGGACGAAAGATTTAGGAACACCAGTATTAATATATAGATTTTGCTTTTAAAAAATTGGCCTTGTGTCATATCCTGCTCGTGCGGATGGGTTGGTGAATATATATCGAGGACAGACAGACAAACTTTCTTGGCTTATCTATATAGATGTGGAATGAATACTTTCACAGAAATAAAAGAGTTACGGATTGGCTCACAAACGCAATACCTCAGAGAATGAGTCGAGAATGGATACTGAAGGTTGGTAATACACTCAAACTACGAGGCAAAAATAGAGCATTGCTATCTTTATTTAGTTTGAGCAAACTGGACTAACATTCACGTCAGCGTTGATCGAGAAACGTAAGGGGAAGGAAGAGGGGGAGAAGGAGGAGGAGGAGCAATTGCTAATCGCGTGTATAGGCCAAGAATTTAGCGCGAATCGTGTGCGAATCGAGCGAAAGGACTACGAAAATGAACGAAGGTGTGTGACGGAGGCGCTGGAAGTCTCATGACCACTGGGTCCAATCTAAGGCTTAGTTGATTGCATTTCAGATGTGCCAATCACGTCTCTTGGACGAGTTATTGTAATCCCGAATGTAATCACAGCTATAATGAACTGTCGGGAGGGTTGCCAGCGAACCAAATTTGGTGCTATCACGACACCATCTATATCACAGGAAGATACACACCCATGTCGTCGAGTGGGGGGAGGGAGAGGTTAAGATTACCACGATTTGAGAAGTAGGATGTTGAATACAACCTGTTGGGAACGGGTTTTTTTTTTCGGAAGTTGTGGGGTCTGGATTCAGGATTAAACACCACAAGTGTTGGTACCGATTCTTAAGATGTGTCTGTGTCTATTTGCAAAAGGCAATCAAGTTGAATTTATTGAATGATTTCAGTTAAGTCTGCGAGTTGAAAGTTCAATATCAAGGAAAGATACGTCCTTATACATACGCTTGCGGATATATCTCAGGTGTTAGGGTTAATACATTTACTTAGATAGGTTTGATATTTTCAATATATATATATATATATATATATATATATATATATGTGTGTGTGTGTGTGTGTGTGTGTGTGTGTGTGTGTGTGTGTGTGTGTAAATAAATGAAAAAGTTAAATAAAAGTTAATCCGACAGAATGAATTTAACATTTTGAAAAATTATTATAATTACTAATTGTTTTTCAAAATGTTAAATTCTATATATATATATATATATATATATATATATTATTATTATAATGGAGATTGTGTGTTTGTCTGTCTGTAACCGAAACTATATTACAACTCAAGTGACAATTCCCTTAATTATTTACGTCATATTCTCCATGAATTTTATTTTTATTTAAACCTCAATTTATTATTAAAATTGTTTCATATTATTAATACTGTTGACCATATCTACATTCTAATAACATACAATTGTATTTATATATACAAAAAAATAGCGGTTTACTGTGGGAATGGGGGGGGGCTAATTTGCATATTGATATTAAAAAAATGATTTTAATAAATATGGGATTAGTATAATTGATTTCTAATTGTTTGGTTTTATCTAAATGAATAAGAGCAAAAATCTAGGAATAAATCTTTAAAGAAATCTATTAATAAGAAGAAATAACTGTAATTATATTCTTTACTTCATATTTTTAACTAAATAGTTAAATTAGGAAAATTTAGCAATGAAAGACGTGAGTGATGGAAGAGTAAGTTTCAGTTGTTCTATTTTTTGATTATACCAACCTCTGTTTCAAATCTTTTTATCTGCATTCTTATTTAGTTTCATTAACCTTTCTAATTTAATATAATGTTTTATTACATTAAAACTTAAATACTTGCACTCGGAGGGTGAATATATTTGTTCGTTCAATCGTTTTGGACCCATCTTCATATCTATATTTTTGTCTTGTTTCTTTCTCTAGCGTTCTTCAGGTGTACTCTTTTTTAAGCACCTGACAAATGATGAAGGTTGAAAAAGGAACTGGCATCACAAGTCGCTGTGCAGATGCTCTTTTGTGAGGTACTACTTCTAGGATTTATTCAAAGCAGCACGCAGCATCCTTGTGTAGTTTCCATCTGCCTTTTTCTCCAAGTGCTCTGTTAAAGTCAAAGTAGTGCAGTTATAGAATAGTACTAGAAGCAGCTATCCAGCGTCGACTGGGTAGAGGAGGTTGGGGGCAAAATCTCTGGTGTATTGATTTGCTTATTTTTGAGATTTACAAATTCTGGACATTTTTAAGTAGAATATTAATGCTATTTCTATGTATATTCCAATTTTTAGATATCTTTAAATATAAATTAAATCTTCATAATTTTTGCACAAAAAGCAAGAACAGGTGTTAACAATGTATATATATATATATATATATATATATACTTTATCCTTAATTGTTTTATTTTCATAGATTCATCCGGACATACATACACACCAACTGCCTTTATTTATGTATGTATAGATGACTACAGCTTGGAAGAATTCCTGTTTTATTTCTATTTATTTAAAAAAGCTTTGCATAATATACGTGTACGCACACACACACGCACACACACACACACATGTAATTTGCCTGGATTGAAGCGCGTGGTGTAATGGTTAAAGTCATGGGAAATGGACTCGTCGCCCCGAGTTCAAATCCTGGATTGCATTTCACTTAGCGCTAATGCTCTTGGGAAAGGTATGAATCATACTCTCCCTCCAGCTATGGATAAATGATAGGGCAGACTGGGCTCTTTAACCTTGGTTTGGCAACCGGTCTAGGAGAAGGAAAACTCTGAATTCAAACCTGTTGAACTCCGCTTAAGAAATTGACATTGTGTCGCATCCTGCTCGTGCGGAGGGGTTGGTAAATATATATATATGTATAAGATTTTTTTGTTTGTTTATAGAAGAATTGTTGAATAAATTATTATTTATATTTTGCTTGAAGGCAATTATAATGCATTTATAGCATAAAATTCGATAATTATAGAAAATAATCTTGACAAGTGAATCCCGGCAAAGGATGGCTCGCTATGCAGAACACCGTACAGACTGTTTCGACTTTATTAAGTCTCTTCAGCGATGTATACTAACGACTCCCCTCCGACAGGAATCGAAACCGGGACTTCAAAGGCATAGTCAGAGACCATATCCGTTCGGCCGCCGGTACATAGCGAACAATCCCTGCGAAATTAACCTTGTCAATGATACTACTACACGCCTCTACCATAGTAGGTAAGTGGACGTTTATTGTGTAGTAACCCAGCCGTAAGCTCTTCGGCGAAGTGAATAAGATTTTTGGATGTTTGTTTGTTTATAGAAGCATTGTTGAATAAATTATATATATGTAATTTGCCTCAGTGGAGGCGCTTGGTGTAATGGTTATATTTAATAAGCTTTGTTGAGTTGTGGCAAAAGGCTAAAGAATATAGAGCCCCTTGTGAAATTTGATGGTAAGCTTCCTCGCCAACCACTTCAGCAGGCTGGACGCCAACCTCTGCCCGATAAGAGATCGGGTCAATCATTCACACTAGAGGCATACCACCACAGGGAATGTCAACAAGGCTGGACAGTTGTCACGACAGTCCTGTCCCCATGAGAGGTCATAGGTCATGCATTAAATCTGACCTCATGTCACCTCCAGCTATTGTAGTTGAATCGGTCGGTAAATCAAACACCGCCTTTGCCATTCTCCGAAGCAAGAATTGCAGGTCACAAATAAGGGACCGTCCTTTGACATCATGTCCCTTATTCTTCGTAACCTGTCAATTCGTAACATCCTCAAGCCAATTTGGCCCCTAGGTCCAACTGTTGCAAGTCATTTAAAGTTAATCAAAATTAGTAATACTTTACAAAGAGTTATTTCTCTGAATGTTTGAGATGAGGCTTGATGATTAGTATAATCTGCGTTATTTGGACTATTGTCCCCATCTTCATTGTTATTTGTACAACGTTTCGGCCGATATGCCCTCCGGCCTTCTTCAAATATTTCTTGTCGGACTCGGGAACCTTCTTTTCAAACTCGGGAACCTTATTTTCGAACTCGGGAACTTTCTTGCCGTAGTCGGGAACCTTCTTGTCGTAATCGGGAGCCATCGCGGAACTTCGAACCCAACCCTTTATTCAGTCCTCGGGGCTATCCTGTTCTCATTCCGCCAACCATAGCAGAGGCAGTTGTGTTAATTATTTATTTTACTGCCTCTACTCAGGATTGAACCCGGGATCCAAAGATAACAGTCACTTAGAAATGTCTTAACCTATCTACTAGGACAAAGTGTTGTTCGAGAAAATCGAATACTGTTATCTACAAGAAAAGTTCCTGGACTGGTGTCACAAAAGATGTGAGGGGCATCGCCCACTGCGAGTTCTTGCCACAGAGCTAGACAATCAACCATCATGTCTACAAAAGGATACTGCGGCGTTTGCTTCGTTCAATGCGCGAGAAGAGGCAAGAGATGTGGCAGGACAACTCGTGGGTGCTTCACCATGACAACGCACCTGCCCACACTGCCCTGTGTATCCGAGAGTTCCTGGCCCAGAACAACATCACTGTGCTGGAGCAATCTTCCTACTCACTTACAAATATATTTATTTGGCGTAATGAATTTGGAAACTTGAATGTTTTAGTGAACTTATTAACATAACTAGAAGTGGCTACCCGGTGTCACGGCGATAGAAAGGAGGATTAAAAAAATGTTAGTCTCGCAGATCCACTATTACTGAATTGTGAGTTAGAACTTCACTGGATGCCCCATGATAATCACTACGTAAAAAAGACTTTATATATATATATATATATATATACATTATATATATATATATATATATATATACAAAGCATATTTTTGGCAAATGTGAACAGTATGTCTTCGGTAATCCTTCTTGGGGAGCCGTACAACCCCCACCCCCCCCTCCGCTTAATCCTGATGCATTCGGTTGTCGCTTCTAATCTACGATTATCTCATCACACCGTACAGACAGCGCTTTTGTGGAAATTATTACCTGCGAAAAATGCAACATATTCTGACAAGAGAAATTTACACAAATTGTTTATTTGTCACCCCCATTTCCGTTTGCCAACGAGATCCACCATTTTCTTTTATTTGAAGATTGACGTTTCGGTTGGGATTTGGATTTTAGTGGGACATCAGGCGATTTGTTTCTCCCCTTTTATTTTTATGGGTTTGCTTCTTCGCAATAAGTGAATTGCGTCTAAGTGACGAGCAGAATACGACAAAATGTACGGTTCGCGCTTTTTCCAACGCATATATATATATATATATATATATATATATATATATTCTATTATGGACGAAAGGCTGCATTCTCCCATTCCCCAAAAAGGGAGATCTCGGAATCGCTAAAAATTACAGAGGCATAACTCTTACGGCTATTGCAGCCAAGGTATTTAATGCCCTTCTTCTTAATCGCATCCGACCCGAAATAGAAAAAATCCTTAGGAAAAACCAAAACGGATTCCGCAGAAATCGATCCACTACCTCTCAGATCCTGACTATTAGACGGATCATAGAAGGGTACGAGCAAAGATCTAGAGGCAACGCTGCTATTCGTAGATTTCTCCAAGGCATTTGATTCCATACATAGAGGAAAAATGGAACAAATACTACTAGCATATGGTATCCCAAAGAAACAGTTGCAGCTATGATGATGCTATACAAAGACACTAAAGCGATGGTACGATCACCTGATGGTGACACAGATTTCTTTGACATCGCCGCTGGGGTCCTACAAGGAGATACATTGGCACCATATATATTATAATATGCCTAGACTACGTACTCAGAACATCATTAGATACCATAAAAGAAAAAGGTTTCACACTGAAAAAGGCAAGAAGTAGGCGATATCCCGCACAAACAGTCACAGATGCAGACTATGCTGATGATCTTGCACTTCTTGCAGATACACCAGCACAGGCTGAGTCACTACTACATAGCTTGGAGGAGGCAGCAGAAAATATCGGCCTCTGTGTGAACTCCAGTAAAACGGAGTTCATAAGCTTCAAAAGAAAAGAAACATCACCACACTCAACGGCACACCTCTCAAGCCAGTAGAACAATTCACGTACCTAGGTAGTAATATCTCATCTACAGAGAGTGATGTTAATACACGAATAGCAAAGGCATGGGCGGCCACAAACAAATTATCAGTCGTATGGAGTCCGATCTCCTGACAAACTAAAGAGACGGTTCTTTCAGGCTGTGGTTGTATCAGTGCTGCTATATGGATGCACCACATGGACCCTAACGAAGCGTCTTGAAAATAAGCTAGATGGAAGCTGCACAAGAATGCTACGTGCAGTCTTGAACAAATCGTGGAAGCAGCACCCCACGAGGAGACAACTGTACGGTCACTTGCCCCCCATCTCACAAACTATCCGAGTGAGACGGACAAGGCATGCGGGACACTGTTGGAGAAGCAAGGACGAGCTCATAAGCGACGTTCTCCTGTGGAAGCCAACACATGGACATGCAAGTGTGGGGCGCCCAGCAAGGACCTACATTGACCAAATATGCGAGGATACTGGATGCTCCGCAGAGGACCTCCCAGGTGCAATGAGTGATAGGGAAGGTTGGCAAGAGATTGTCATGGATATCCGTGCTAATTGCGCGACATGATGATGATGATGATATTATATATATATATATATATATATATATATTTGTGTGTGTTTATATATATGTATATATATATATATGTATATATATATTTTTTTATATATATGCATGTTTATATATACACGTATCTATCTATCTATCTATATATATATATCTGTGTGTGTTTATATATGTGTTTTTATATGTGTATATATATATGTATATATATACATGTTTGTGTATATATATATATATATATATATATATATATATATATAAATATATATATATCCATCAGTTTCACACTTGAAGATGGCAGATGGACATACCGAAACACTCGTAAAGAAACATTTGGTGGATTGTTACACCAATTCCACCCTGACATTAAAAAGATGGCCAGAAAGTTAGAACGGATCGAACAAAAACTCGTCCGACAAGAATCGTCAGTAGAGTTTAACGAAACATGTTTCAAAGAAAAAATGCTGCCAAAATACACTTATATATATATATATATATGTACATATATATGTATATATATATATATATATATATATATATATGTGTGTGTGTGTGAGTGTATCTATATGTATACATATATGTGTATATGTAAGTATAAATATGTGTGTATATATATGTATATATAAGTGTATTTTGGCAGCATTTATTTAAACATGTTTTGTTAAACTCTACTGACAATTCTTGTCGGACGAGTTTTTGTTCGATCCTTTCTAACGGCCTGGTCATCTTTTTAATGTCAGGGTGGAATTGGTGTAGCAATCTACCAAAGGTTTCTTCACGTGCGCTTTCGGCATGTCTATTTTACCATCTTCAGGTGTGAAACGGGTGGAATGTTTCAGCTGTCTCGTTTTTAAAACGAGTAGTAGCGTAGGAATTGGTAGTGAGAGGTAGTAGGAATTGTTAGTCGCTTCAAACAAAAATAGCGTATAAATTTTTGTAGGAGGGGGGGTCATAAGTTTGTGAGAATGAAAGGGGAATGGTGAAAGGAGGATAGGCGGGAAATTATAAGCATTTGAGGACATGTTGACTTGTATGTTAAAAATTTCAACAAGAGAGAAAAATACAATTAGAGGATAACGATGCTCTTTCTCTGTATCAAACGTTGTTTAATTATGCTTTTCTTTTCTTTTCTTTTTTCTACCCTAGTGATTCTGTCTTCAAGACTTCTCTTTGTAGTCTTGTCTAAAACACTGCTTAATACTTCATCAGCACACACACACATTGTATATATATATGAGATTTGATAATTTGCTTTAGAAGCATTGTTGAGTAAAGTATATTATTACTTATATTTTTTTTGCTTGAAGGCAGTTACAATGTATATTGTATAAAATTTGATCATTATTGAAAATACTCATGACAAGCGAACTCGCCAAATATCACGCCCTATGTAGAACATCGTACAGCTGTTTCAACTTTATTAAGTCTCATCAGCGATGTATACTTACGATTTCCCTCCGACAGAAATCGAAACCGGGAACTCAGCACGCAGAATCAGATACTCTACCGCTAGGCCACCGATACATGCGATACATTAGCTTGCCAAGGATAAATACGTCACTACTACTACTACTACTACTACTATACAAAATAGAGTGGACGTTGAGAAGATCGCAAATTAGGCCTAAGCTCTGGCGTAATGAATGAGATTTGATAATTTGCTTTAGAAGCAGTGTTGAGTAAAGTATTTATATATAATTGTAACTGCCTTAAATCAAAAAAATATAAATAATAATAATATATATATATATATATGTGTGTGTGTGTGTGTGTGTATATATATAATTGTAAGCTATCCAAATGACTAGTTGTAAGAGATGGTTCGATTTGAGATCTTCAAAACCTCACTGTATAACTATACTGTATGCTCTCGTAGGTGCAAACATATAATTCATACAAGGATTTTTATAATAAATCCCTAAAAAGAGCTCAATGTATAATAATCAATACAGAGTAATATTTAACTTTCAAAGAAAGAAAAGCTTAACAAACTGTCATTCCGTGATAATTTATTTCGACCAGAAACTCAAAAGCTTTAAAAGACTTTGGTTTTTTGATTCTTAAAAATCCTAAAGAGGCCAGCCTCATCACACGGATTTTACAAAATAAAGGGATACCTAAAAGGAGGATTCATATAACCAGAAAATTCACAAAATTTATATCAGAAGGCAAGTATAAAGTTAAAATTCTAAGTCTAAGAAAAAAATACAATGTATATCCAGTTTCCTGTTTTAAAGATTGACAGTTATATATATATATATATATATATATATATATGTGTGTGTGTTGTGTGTGTGTGTGTGTGTGTGTGTGTGTGTGTGTAAGATATGTGCTTAATTGAAGTACTGCCTAGTTTTGAAAATTAATTAGTTAATAATTAATGAATTTAGGCGGGCATATATGTTCAAATGTAAGGCTAAACAAATTGAGAAGATGTCAATCCATGAATGTACATTTCGACCTATTAGGTCTCATCAGCAAGGTTATAGACATGGGAGACTGTTCCGTGTGTGACTCGATATCGAGTCACACACGGAGCAGTCTCCCATGGTATGACTTCAATTAAGCACATATCCTCCAAAAATAGTCGGTTAAAAAAGCCATATCAAATAAACAGATTGTTTATTTACTCACTCTCATATATATATATATATATATATATATATATATATATATATATATGAAAAATAGATGGAAATTAATCCGACAGTATGAAATTTAACATTATGAAAAAACATATGATGTTTGTTATGTAATTGCTGACAGTACTGTTTCGATTAAATCGATAAGTTGGTCTTCATCAAAGAGCGACATAGATGGGAAGAGAAGATATCCGTTAAAAAAGACTGTTTACAGAAACGAACGCTGAGTTCAACCGCTGAAATTTTTGAAAAATGCATGTTCTGTTTTAAAAATAAAATAAATTTTTATCTATTTTTCATATTTGTCAAATGAAAAAACATTATATCTGGGACTTTTACACCTTGAAGACTTTCATCTATAACAACGCCACAAGTAAATTTTGGAGCTCTAACATCTTTTTTCAAATTACCATGTGGACTTGTATATTTTTTTAACAGCTGAAAAATATATACTATACTATTTTGATACCCACTTTACATTTTTATATAAACTCTTTTCAGTTTTTCTATAAACTATAATGCTTCTGATTTTTAAAAATTAAAAATAAAAATTTATTTTATTTTTAAAACAGAACATGCATTTTTCAAAAATTTCAGCGGTTGAACTCAGCGTTCGTTTCTGTAAACAGTCTTTTTTAACGGATATCTTCTCTTCCCATCTATGTCGCTCTGTGATGAAGACCAACTTATCGATTTGGTCGAAACAGTACTGTCAGCAATTACATAACAAACATCATATGTTTTTTCATAATGTTAAATTTCATATATATATATATATATACATATATATAACTTTCAAAGAAAGAAAAATTAACTAAATATAATATTTATTTCGACCAGAAACTCAAAAAATGAGTCTAGCCTCACAGGTTTTACATTAAGATTCCCTGTATATATGTAAAACCTATCTGACGAGGCTAGACTTTTTTTTTTTTTTTTTCTTTTTTTTTTAGTTACTGGACGAAATAGATATTATGACGGGGTGACAATTTGTTAAGTTTTTCTTTCTTTCAAAGTTAAATATTGCTCCGTATATAATCTAATTTATTGATTATTATACATTGAACTCTTTTTAGGGATTTATAAAAATCCTTGTATGAGTATATATGTTTTGCACCTAGCTAAATTTGAAATAGAATAAAATTAAAATCCAGTCATGCTGGCTATAATAAATATCTATTTTAACCAGCCTACATTTAAAAAGAAAATGTGTCTAATATCTTTATCTTTGCTGTGGACCTTTCCTTTGACCTAAACAAATATTATTGTATAGATGTAAATTAGGTGTTTGTATTTTGTGTCAATGAGTTGTTAGTGGTAGGGGCTAGTTCAAAGCCCTCTAATATATCTGTATATCTTAGAAGGCCTTGGCTAGTTACTGTATATATTTTAATTGTGAGACAGCTTTTAAGTATCCATTAACCAATCTCATATATATATATATATATATATATATGTGTGTGTGTGTGTGTGTGTGTGTGTGTGTCTGTGTGTGTGTCTGTGTGTGTCTGTGTGTGTGTGTGTCTGTGTGTGTGTGTGTCTGTGTGTGATGTAAGAAGATCTCTGTGTTTTCTTTAGACAAGAGTAATAATAATTGTAATACACTGATCGTATATACAGCAACAAACTTGATTTCTCCTTCATTGTTTATGACGATGGTTTATGTAATATATATATATATATATATATATATATATATATATATATATATATATATATATTGGATTACACGCAATTTTCTTCTTTTCCTTTTAGCAACTCACTTACGTAAGTGTCAGCTACTTTGACGTCATAACCTGTGCACGTACGTACACACACGCCTACACACACGCCTACACACTGATAGGCCTCAACATATATATATGTATGTGTGTGTGTGTTTGTTTGTCTGTGTGTGTGTCTGTGTGTGTCTGTGTGTGTCTGTGTGTTTAACGAATATACAGGAAAGGTGAATAACAAACACAATCAATCGATTCAATTAATATATAATCATATATAATCATCTCTGTTAGTTCAGAAATTTCATCAGAATCTGTTCTGAACCAGTTTCTGAATTAACAGAGACGAAATATTAATTGAATCAAGTGTTTGTGTTCGTTATTCACCTCTGTGTGTGTGTGTGTGTGTGTGTGACGAATATACAAGAAAGGTGAATAACAAACACAAACAATCGATTCAATAAATAGTTCGTCTCTTTTAGCTCAGACTAAATGTGTAAAAAATCAAAGGATGAAGAGAGGAGAGTCATGAGCCTTACTGTCGGGATGTCGTAGAAAAGGCTGTGTGTGTGGGTGGGTGGGTGGGGGGTCAATATATCATTAGTACTCATATAGTAGTACAGAATTGTAACGGATTTGTATGACTAGCTTTCTAACCTTTACACCACTACGGGATGTATAGGTTGTATAATATATAATATATTATATATACATATATATATATATATATATATATATATATATATATATAACCCCCTCCGCACGAGCAGGATACGACACAAGGTCAATTTCTTAAGCGGAGTTCAACAGGTTTGAATTCAGAGTTTTCCTTCTCCTAGACTGGTTACCTAGCCATGGTTAAAGAACCCAGTCTGCCCTGCTATTTACCCATAGCTGGAGGGAGAGTAGGATTCATACCTTTCCCAATGGTATTAGCGCTAAGTGAAACGCAATTACCACGTCCAGGATTTGAACTCGAGGCGACGAGTCCATTTCCCATGACTTTAACCATTACACCACGCGCTTCCTTATGTTTGTAGTATAATATAGCAATTTGTATTTTTATAGCAATTTATGAACCAGAATTTTTTAGTGTTAGAGTTTTCAGAAGAAGAAAAAAAGGAAATGAAGACGTGATATCAGTTTACATAGCTCTCTGCTCGTGAAAATCAAGTAGTATTTAATGAACGTCAAAATGAAGTGCTGCCTTGATGCTGAACAACTTAATTACTAATGATAGAGATTATGTTGTTAATAAAAATCCTTCTTAATGATATTTGCATCTGGATTTGGTTGGCAACTGAAGACGATGGCGTAGTGTCCACTTTTTTTTTTTTTTATCATTATTTTACATGTTGTGTTAAACTCTACTGACGATTCTTGACGGACGAGTTTTTGTTCGATTCTTTCTAACTGTCTGGCCAAGGTGGAACTGGTGTAGCAATCCACCAAAAGTTTCTTCACGGGCGCTTTCGGCATCTCTATCTGCCATCTTCAGGTGTGAAACTGATGGAATGTTTCAGTTGTCTCGTTTTTAAAACGAGCAGTAGTGTAGGAATTGGTAGTGAGAGGTAGTAATTTGTAGTGGGAGGTAGTAGGAATTATTAGTGGGTTCAAACGAACAATAGCGTGGAGATTTTTGTAGGAGGGGGTCTTTTCTTATCATTATTTTTATCTGCAGCTGCGTGAGTGGCCGATCCAATTTTTGAATGGCAATCTCTGGTGTAGTGACCGCAAACAAACAGTGATGCTTGCTGGGGTTGCTGTTGTCTTTCCTTCCTTTTGGCTCTCTTTTCTGCGGCCGCTACTTTCATCTCTTTCTCACTCCTTCTCGTTCCTTGTTTGACGAGGAGGCGCCAGGTCGCACGGTCTTTTAAACAAGCCTCCCATGTGTTGGTGTCGATGTGGCATGTCTTCATGCCCCTCTTGAAGACATCTTTAAAGTGCAGGTGTGGTTTCCCTACCGGTCGGATGCCCTCCACTAATTCACCATTCAGTAGATCTTTGGGGATGCGGGCTTTGTCCATCCTCCTGACGTGACCAAGCCAACGCAGGCGTCTCTCGCAGATAATGGTGGGCATGCTGTTCTTGTTTGCTCGTTCCAGAACGTCTGTGTTGGGTACTTTGTCTTGGTTTTATCTCCTTCAAAATGTGATATTAGATTCCAAACAATCACACACCAATAGGCACAAAAAATCTCATACGCACACAAATAAAAACATTAATATATGGTGATTGTAACTTGTTATCAGGAAACGGCCATTTCTACAAAGTTCGGTTGTGAACACGCAAGTGGCTCAGAAGTCCAGCTTTGCTTATACACGTCCTGTCGCTTAAAAGACACGTGAGACCCCTGGCTTTCACTCGTGCACACACATGTTTTCCACATAGTCGTTTTTCACCATAGGACCGCATAGTCTAGATGGATACATACATAGATAGATATGAAAGTAAAAACACTGATGCATTTACATTCTTTTATTGATATAGATGAGGAACACACACACACACACACACACACACATATATATATATAATATATATATATATATATATATATATAGGGATCATAGAAAATATAGGTGCTATATTTGTAGGTAGACAGTGCTCAATATCATTGATAGAGCATTTATATTCAAGGTAGAGTGGACTGAGTCAACACCTGGTTACTGACAGTTTCTCACCTATGCAATGAGAAACTGTCAGTAACTAGGTGTTTATTCCATGTCCACGTTAACTAAACTTTTATATATATATATATATATATATATATATATATATATATATATATATATATAGTCATGTATCTATATACGCAAGTCTGTTAATATCTCTTTATCTATCTATCTATCTATCTATATATATATATAATATATATAATATATATATATATATATATATATATTAGTTAATTGGAATAGACAGTTAATTAGTAGTTCATTCTCTGTTTCTGGTTACGCGTCTACTTACCTGACTAATTAGCTGACAACGAGATTTGTTACCTGTCAATAAAAGTGACGAACGGAAGAATTAGCAGAGCGCCAATTCTATCTACCGAAGCTACTCTTTATGGTTTTTCACTATTATTCCACATGACTTCACACCGAGCTCACAAGATGCAAAAGTCTCTTTTGCACCTGCCGAAAACAGTCATGGCAACAGTGGATGAGAAGAATAAGGAACGAGTAACAGTGATGGGGATGCAAGGATTATTGAAGCATTTTGGCGCTAGGTAAGACACTCGTTTGAATAAAGACCCCCCTTTAAAAAAAATTTAACACCCCCTATTATATATATATATAAACGTTTAGCTAAACAACTTCAAAAAAGGAAAAATAAATTAATTCTAGGACTAAAACTTGACCATTAGAAACAGTTTAATGTCATGCCCAGGACAATAAAATGGTTGAGTGACCAAGATCTACTTAACATATTTTGTGATATATATATATATATATATATATATTATATATATATAAGGATAATCTACTGAGTCAGACGAACCTACTATTAGTTTCGCATACAGCTCTTCAGGGCTAAAATCTGAGTCAGATTCTAGCCCTGAAGAGCTTTATGCGAAACTAATAGTAGGTTCGTCTGACTCAGTAGATTATCCTTATTACTTGGCTCTACTTAGGTATCGAGCACTTTTTACAAATTAGCTTCTCCTAGCGGTTATATGAATATATATATCTTATATACATATATATACATATAAATTGTTTTTTCTTTTGGCCAAATACTATACCAATAGATTATTTTTTGTTGGTACGAATATCTTGGTCCTTTCTTTTTTTCAAAAATTTTTTTCTTCCTGGTTGATGTTTGGTAGCATATTTTTACAATCAAACTCTCTGCCGGGTTTTTTCTCTCCGCAAGGATCTACCAACACGCTTGGTATATTAAATTATATATATATATATATATATATATATATATAAAGATTTTTGCATGTTTGTTTGTTTATAGAAGCATTGTTGAATAAATTATTATTTATATTTTTGCTTGAAGGCAATTATAATGCATGTATCGCATAAAATTCGATAATTATAGAAAATAATCTTGACAAGTGAATCCCGGCAAAGGATGGCTCGCTATGCAGAACACCGTACAAACTGTTTCGACTTTATTAAGTCTCTTCAGCGATGTTCGATTCCTGTCGGAGGGGAGTCGTTAGTATACATCGCTAAAGAGACTTAATAAAGTCGAAACAGTCTGTACGGTGTTCTGCATAGCGAGCCATCCTTTGCCGGGATTCACTTGTCAAGATTATTTTCTATAATTATCGAATTTTATGCGATACGTTGCCTTCAAGCAAAAATATAAATAATAATTTATTCAACAATGCTTCTATAAACAAACAAACATCCAAAAATCTTATTCACTTCGCCGAAGAGCTTACGGCCGGGTTTGTTTACTACACAATAAACGTCTACTTACCTACTATGGTAGAGGCGTGTAGTAGTATCATTGACAAGGTTAATTTCGCAGGGATTGTTCGCTATGTACCGGCGGCCGAACGGATATGGTCTCTGACTATGCCTGTGAAGTCCCGGTTTCGATTCCTGTCGGAGGGGAGTCATTAGTATACATCGCTGAAGAGACTTAATAAAGTCGAAACAGTCTGTACGGTGTTCTGCATAGCGAGCCATCCTTTGCCGGGATTCACTTGTCAAGATTATTTTCTATAATTATCGAATTTTATGCGATACATGCATTATAATTGCCTTCAAGCAAAAATATAAATAATATATATATATATATATAGTTGATTCTTTGTTATTATTATTGGAGAAATGATTATAAAGTGCTCAAATACTTCTGTTAGAGCTGTATTTAAAAAGTGAACGTTTCTGATGACGGATAATCACCTAAAAGTGATGTTCCGAAACCATTGGTAAAACGGACTTAAATGTATTGGTGACTTGTAACGAGACTGAAAGGCAGCCCTATGAACAAGCGGATTCCCAGCCCCCACAAACAAAGCGCGTCAGGATATGTTTGGCCTGTTCGGGGGGGGGTGGCGAGCGGCTACGGATACTCGAAACTCGCTACCTCCTCGTAGCTGAGGTGTTGTTAGTAGAGAAGCCAAATAAAGTATATCCGAATTTGCATAAGCGCAGCCGAACGAGCAGAAATAAAGACGGACTGTCGTTGACAGGGCGAGTGAGGAAAAAAGTGTTTGGCAGGTAAGTGAAATCTGATGACTGCTATTTTAAGTGAGAGTGGCGTGTTCGGTTGGGAAAGTGTTGTGAGGTTTTAAGGGGTCAAATAAGAACAAAACAACGGGTAACGAAAAGTAGAAAAATGTATTAACAGAAAGTAGACAATACAATAGAGAGATGTGGAAATTACGTCCGAGGAACAGAATTATTGGCACTCGCATTGGCTTGCTCCTAAGCCACAATTATCTCTGTTTATTTATAGTGATCTGTTCGCGCATTTCATTGGTCTTATAGGGTGTGTCACCTATAACAGAAAGGAATTGGATTTCGTTTGCTGGAGAGACTTTCAAAGAATTGACATTACCTTGAATTTTTGGACCGTTTCAAAAGATGACTATATATATATATATATGAATAAGATATAATGAAAAAACAAACGATGTTTACAACTGAAATAGGCTCATCAGAAGAGAAAGTGTGCAAACCGTTTCGGGGCCCAATTCTCTTGACGGTTTAAAAAGCAACACTCGGTCCATCCTCAACTAATATGAGGACCCTATTGCATTAAATGTATCAACCGCACGTGGGTCGGTCATCAACAAAAATATAAGACGGGAAAAAGACCGTTAGTAAAAAACAGAACGCTGCTAGTCAAACGTTGGAATTAATCAAAAAAAAAATTGTGCTGTCTGTATTAAAAATTGTGCTGTCTGTGTTGCTTTTTAAACCGTCAAGAGAATTGGGCCCCGAAACGGTTTGCACACTTTCTCTTCTGATGAGCCTATTTCAGTTGTAAACATCGTTTGTTTTTTCATTATATCTTATTCATACTGTCGGATTAATTTCCATTTTATTTCACATATATATATATATATATATATATATATATATATATATATATATATATAAACATCGGACTTCAAGTCACAGGAGGAGATGTAACTTCAGGACAGCAATTCCTTAGCATTATTCGCTGTGTATGTTGTTGTGTAGATTGAAGTAACGTGAAGGGATTCAATTTTTTTCCACTCTTCTTGTTGCTCCAACCTTGATATTATCTTATCTCTTTTAGACAATATATACACTTTGACTTTTAAACGATTTTAAAGTCTCTACCTGTTCACCCATCTATGTCAACACACTATTGAATCTTCCCCCAGTTATACCAGTTCTGCTTTTCTAATTAAAGATACCCCATAGAAATATTAACATTTTTTTAATCACCCGTGGGAGATTCCAAGAATGTGTTAACAGGGATAGGTAAACGTATGGAGATTGTTTGAAATTATATCATAAATGTGCTCCCATAAGGGTGTTAAATATTTTCTTTTTAATAATTTTGTATATACATCTTAAGGTTTTCAGAAAATTTTGTAATTGTTAAGTTCAAATTGTTTTGAAATTTTTATTTGAAGTTTTTGAAATTGGTGCTTTCAAACTTGGTTCCAAAAAAACAAGGTTTGCAAATATCACGCCGTTTCTAAGATTACGGAGCAAATATACCGAAGTTCAAAATGGACATTTGGGAGTCTTGGAGGATTTTGGCATTCAATGGCAATCTTCAAGATAATTTTGCTTCTTAGAAATAAAATATTCATCTACTCCTCTCTCTCTCTCTCTCTCTCTCTCTCTCTCTCTCACTCTCTTTTACTTTTTAGATCTTAGTTCCTTATATGTTCTTTTTTCTCTTTATCTCCCTTTCGTTATGTTCCTTCATCTCTTTTTTTGTTTCTTTTTCTTTCTATATATGGTACGTATATATATATATATATATATATATATATATTCATTCGTCAACACAACACAACGAGTAGTCCCTATGTCCATCGCTTGCGTATTACCCGGACGCAAGCCAAAAACAATATATATATATATATATATATATTATATATATATATATATATATGTGTGTGTGTGTGTGTGTGTGTGTGTGTGTGGAAAAAATAAATGAAAGAAAATGTTGAATGGATAAAAATTGTTTAATGGGGTGCCGACACCCGTTTCGACCGAAAGAATGTCCTTGTAAACATGTCGGCACTCCATTAAAAAATTTTTATCCATTCAACATTTTCTTTCCTTTATTAATTTGTCTTTTCAACATATTATCGGATTCACTTACATTTTTGCAACTTATATATATATATATATATATATATATATATATATATATATATATATATATGGTGATTGCCACTTCTTCACAGAAGAAGGGCATTTCTACAAGTAGTTCGGTTGTGAGTACGCAGAGGGCTCACTAGTCCAATTTTTTTTCCAAGTGCATTTAGTATGAAGATCACATAAGCGAGAAACAGTCAGTCAGTAATCAGGTGTTGACACGATGTCAACGCTACCTTAACTCAAATATAAACGCGCGATCAATGATATTAAGCAATGTCTGCTTAGAAATATAGCACTCATATTATCTTTTATATATATATATATATATATATATATATATATATATGTGTGTGTGTGTGTGTGTGTGTGTGTGTGAAATGTAGGAATTTCGCGTATGCTTCCAAGTATCGGATGGCAAAGTTACATATGAATATAATGAGATAGATAGATAGATAGATAGAAAACAGACTGAGAGATAGATAGGTAGATAGATATTAACAAACTGGCATATATAGATAAATAGATAGACAGAGACAGACAGACAGACAGACAAAACTATTAAGAATCAACTTGAATACTCTCCCAAAAACTAGTTAAATAACGTGTTCAGCTAAATAATAAACTGAACAAAAAAGTTAATACATTCTTGTACATGATAGTAGATTTGAACCAAGTTCCTACCGGTTTAAACGAGGTATGTAACTCCTTTAGAAGAGGGTACGCCAATCTAGTTAATTATTAATTTAGGCGAGTGAAAGCCCCTTAACGTATACAGCAGATGTTGTGTCAGCTGGTGTTTAGGGAGTTATTTTTATGCCAGTCGAGGCAGCTAACGAGGCTCAAAAACCATTACAATGGAATGCGCTCTATAAATACTGGGGAAAAGAGTTTTGCTATAATTGAAAACTATTCCAAGGCGCAGAAAATTACGTGCTCATGAGCACGCATGCGCACACGCACACACATGCGCGTATATAAACATGCGCACGCACAAAACATACGTACACGCTCACATACATTCACATGGAGAAACTGATACAATAAAGAAACGAAGATTTCAATTTGAAGATTGTATAGCTCGAATTTATTTAAGAGGACAAATTTCAGTATTGATTCTCTCTATAATCTAAAAACTAATAATTGTCTCACTGCATTTTAAACAAAACAATAAAAAACACAATAATAATAACATCAACAACAAAAACGCTTTCACTGTAAAAAAATGATATATATATATATATATTTTTTTTAAGGCAAAAAAATGCAGATTCATGTTGAAAAACATTTATTGATGTGGAGAGTGAGTTGAAAATATTCCATCTGTGTTTTTTAAAGTGGTTCTAATGACGTGAGTTGATGGAGATTTGGGAAGAGATGTATGCTGTTAAGATGGTAGAGATCGTGTAGTTCGTTGAAACCGTGAGTTGTTAAATTGCGGGACGTTTGAAATCATTTAAGATTTTTTTTTTCTTTTAAAAACCGTTTTTCTTTTTTTTTAATTTATGAATAATGCTTCTATCTAACTATAAAAACAAACGAAAATAATTTCTATATATATATATGTAAAATGAAAATGGAAGTGAATCCAACGGTATGTTGAAAAGAGATTTACTCTGAGGAAGGTCGATATTTCTTTGTGTGTGGAACATTTCTACATTTTTTCTATCATTATTATTTCATTTCATTTTGTTATTCAAAAATAATGATATATTGAATAATGTACACATGGATAAATTCCTGACCGAAACACGTGTAAGTTAAATTAATTGAAATATCCTATTTTATCCATTCAATACTTTCTTTCCTTTATTTCTCTTTTTCAACACACACACACACACACACACACACACATATATATATATATATATATATATATATATATTATATACTTTTAAAGAAAGAAAAACTTAACAATCCATCATCCTGTTATATTTTATTTCGACTTGAAAAGTCTAGCCTCATCAGACGGGTTTTACAAATATTAGGCTAGACTCATTTTTTGTGAGTTTCAAGTCGAAATGAAATATAACAGGATGATGGATTGTTAAGTTTTTATTTCTTTTAAAGTTAAAATTGCTCTGTATATAATTTAATTTATTGATTATTATACATTGAGCTCTTTTACGGATTTATGAAAATCCTTGTATAAGTATATCTGTTTCCACCTACGAAAGCATGCACTGAGGTTGTACAGTGAGATTTCGATGATCCCAAATAGAATCATTCCGTACTTACCAGTCTTTTGGATTAACTTATACACACACACACACACACACACACACACATATATATATATATATATATATATATATATATATATATACATAGGTGTATTTTGGCAACATTTTTTTATTTTAAGCATGTTTCGTTAAACTGTTCTGACGATTCTTGTCGGGCGAGTTTTTGTTCGATCCTTTATAATTTTCTGGCCATCTTTTTAATGTCAGGGTGGAACTGGTGTAGCAATCCACCAAAGGTTTCATTACTATGAAACATCCCAACAGTTTCATACCTGAAGATGGCAGATGAAAATGCCGAAAGCGCTCGTAATGAAACCTTTGGTGGATTGCTACACCAGTTCCATCCTGACATTAAAAAGATGGCCAGAAAATTAGAAGGGATCGAACAAAAACTCGTCCGACACGAATCGTCAGTACAGTTTAACGAAACATATATATATATATATATATAATATATATATATATATTATATATATTGAGATGTAGTTTTGTATCTGTATCCGTTGTTGGAAATACATATACCAGGTTTGGCATAGGTGTGAAGCATTAACATACTATATTATGCTAATGTTGTTACCATAAATGTTAGTCAAGGAATGAATATCAGAAACTGTAGTTTTTTTTTAGTTTCTTTTATTTAGACGTAGTGGTAAATTTTCAGAATAGTGACATCCCTTCTTCCTGACCGTGAATCGTGGTAGTGATCTTCTGGCTGCTTAATCAGCATCAAGCACCTCCTCACCATTCCAACTTACCGGACAAGCAGCCAGAAGATCACTACTACGATTCACGGTCGAGAAGAAGGGATGTCACTATCCCGAAAATTTACCACTACTCTAAATAAAAGAAACTCAAAAAAACTAGTTTTCTGATATTTATTCCTTGACTAACATATTATGGTAACAAAATTAGCATAATATAGTACGTTAATGCTTCACACCTATGCCCAAACTGGTATATGTATTTCCAACAACGGATACAGATACAAAAATATATCTCAAATATATATACGCACTAGAAGCATACGGAGACGCAAAATCTACAACATATATATATATATATATATATATATATATATATATATATATATATATATATATATATATATATAAAAAAAAACATGACCCATTGGATCACTCATTGAGCTCTAGGTAAAGAATTGGGATTAGGTGAAAGTGAATTTGCAAAGCGAATTGAATTTTTTTTAAAAGTAAATACGGTCAGAGAATTAAAAAATAATTTTGTAAGATTTCTAAGAAAGGGAACGTTAGACCTAATTTGAATTTATTAAGACCCAAGATGTTGGCCGTAATAGCTGCTTATGATTTCTTTTTTGTAAATGTTTGACAGCCCGTTATAGTCCGACCAGAGAAATGTATGAAAAGTGGTGAGTCGGTCTGTTCAGTGAAAAACATCATTATATATATATATATGTTGAGCTCTCAAGAAGCGACTTTAATTAAGTTTCACTGCCACCATAAAGTAATGATAGTCTGTTGTTTACAGATTTGGTCTCTCTGGTGATCGTAAAATATATAAACAAACTAGCAGCGGCGGGAATTTTTTAAGTTAGTCCCGCAGATCTATTATTACTGAATCGTGAGTTGAATCCTCGTGGATGCCCCATTTAAATCCTTATGTAAAAAAATAGACTTGCATTGATCTAGCTACTCTGAAAATAAATGTTAATGTCTACCATCTATAATATTAAATGAAAAAAATTAATACTGTTATCATTTAAATTTAATTTTTTTAATTTTCTTCATCAATATGAATCAAATCTCTATTATTTTTGCTCTAAAACCCAGCCCTGGTGATATTTAATGTGTATATATATTTACTTTGTCGTTAATTGTTTTATTTTTAAAGTTTCCTCCGGACATACATATACACACAACTGCCCTTTATATATGTATAGATGTATGTATTTAATAGTTAAAACACCGCTCCTTAATGGCAGCTGTCGATGGCCGAACTGATATAAAGAGACGGGTTTCGCTTCTGGTCTGAGTAATTGCTGTGTCTAGCCACACTGATGAGACGTAAAACGTTGAACACGGTGTCTGTGGATGACTTATTATGTGCTCCCAAAACCCGCTAGAGCTCTCAAGAAGCGACTTTCACCGCCAGGATAAAACAATGATCATCTGTTGTTTACAGATTTTATCTCTCTAGTGATCGTAAAATATATAAACAAATGTATGTATCTAATAGTTAAAACACCGTTAAAACAGCTGACGATGGCCAAGAGGTTAACGAATCGGGCTGATGAAATGTCAGTCGGGTTTCATTCCCGGTCGGAGGTTATTGTTGAGATAAAACCCAAAGTTTTATTTCAATCCTAATAAAAGAATACTTTACAAAAATTTAAATTATAGAAACTGTAGAGAGACGTGCAACCAAACGAATACCCTCCATCAGGCATCTACCATACTCTGAACATCTCGCAGCCCTGGGAATGGATTCGCTGAAACTTCGGCTTCTGGCAACTGACCTGGTAAACGCTCATGTCATTAATCATCTTAACAACAGCAATCAAAAAGGTGCTCAAGGTGAGCACCTTTTTGATCTCCATCTTTCTAACACACGTGGGCATGCCTACAAAGTCAGAAAACACCACTGTTCAAGTGACTTTCGGAAACATTTTTTCACGCTCAGAATTGCGGAGACATGGAATAAACTGCCCGCGTCTGTTGTAGGCTGCCGAAGCACTGAATCTTTCAAAGCCTCCATACTTCCTGTAGTCCGCCGACACTATACCTGATGCCACTCTCCACATACATATGCACACGCGCGCACACATACATGCATATTACTACTGTAAACTGTTCATGTTCCTGACACTAATACATTGTTCTGTGTACTTGACATGAGACTTTGATGAGTTGTGGTGCACCTGAGCACTGTACACAATAAATTTCATTATTATATTAAATGAAATAAAAATTATGATTTTTTTAAAGAAATTTAACGAAATTGCGACAGAATGAATTTTGTTAAAACAAGATAAAATTGGGAAAAAGTAATAATTTTAGAACATATGAAATAAAATTCCCCATTTTCAGTTACACTAGCAAGAATATGCGCCCTCCGGGTGTAAGTATTTAAATTTTGATGTAATGAAATATAGTAAATTAGCAAGACTATTGAAACTAAATGGGAACGCATATAAAAGTTTACACGTATTTTAATCATATTTTAATTGGTTTCAATATAAAATCATTCACAAGATTAATGTTAATACATTGGAGAATGAGAAATAATATTAGACATCAATAACACCAAGTAATTATTTTCATTAAACCCGGTTTTATTAAAACCAGTATGTAAATTAAACACACCTTTATTTCTTAATGATATATAAGACATTGCCGGATTTTAAACGCACTTATAACATGGGCTGTTTTGAGGCAAATTTAACTCAGATTTGCATAGAGACTGTGTTAATAAATAATATTCATTCTATATACTAGTACAAAATAAAAAAACACCCTCCGGGCGATGTAAAAATAGATTTTTGAAACATATTGCCTGAGGGGTAGGAGTAAAAAAATTCAATGTCAGCGAGTTTGTACCCTAAGTAAGTAAAATCATCAAATTCATTAAAGGATTAAAAAATAAAACAATTTGAAATGTAAACTTTAAATATGTATTAAAATAAAACAAACTATATATAGATATATAATACCAGTCATGTATTTATTAAAACTTGTTTTTAAAAAACAATGAGGACTGTCTAATATTGCATGTTCAAATTTTGAGTATATTTATTCTATGTATGACGATTTGGGGTAATGTGACGTAAGCAGTGGCGTAATTTTTGTTACAGACAAAAACCGGAAGCGAATCTCCATTATTAATAGAGATTAATGATTTTGAATATAAATTAAATACTTTGGACATGAAAATGATTTTTAAAAATTCAACAGTTTGAAATAACATGATCATGGGATAAAAATTATGGTACGAAAATTCATCGCAATATTTTTTTTTCATTTGTAGATGTCTAAAATTTATTTCAAACATTTAAAATATGATTAGAATATGAGGCAGGGTAAAGATTTTTCTTAAGTAATAATAAAAAAAGTAAAAGAAATGTACTGTTATCAATCATTTGACATTTAGTCGAATATATATAGAGAGAGGGGGAGAGAGAGACAGACAGACAGACAGAGTCACGTAGATAGATAGATAGATAGATAGATACTACATACATACATGCATTCATACACACGTCCCTACCTACCTACCTACATAGTCAGACATTAGTCTCGACCGCGAGTGGAGAAAGGGGGGTAAATACCTTATAGATAGATAGATAGATAGATAGATAGATAGATAGATAAGACGCTTTGTTTCTATTTGCACTTTAACTGAGACGATAACTTTGCACTATGACGATTTTGTTTTCTCTCTCTCTCTCTCTCTCTCTCTCTCTCTCTCTCTCTCTCTCTCTCTCTCTCTCTCTCTCTCTCTCTCTCTCTCTCTCTCTCTCTCTGTCTTTATAGTAAATTGGATAAAAATTCGAATTAACGTCTAAAACACCAATATAAAAATAAAAAGAATTAAAAAAACATTCATACTAAATAAATACATAGAATTTGTCAATCAATTTTTGGTAGTTTATTTATATCTCACTGTTCATTCATCAATTCTCAAGATAAAATATTACATTCATAAATTTACAATAATTATCATATTTTCTGTTAAGTATTTTGTACCAAAATTTATAAAATTATTCTTAAACATTTAAATATTCTGACATTTTTATAAGGGCTAAAAATTAAAAAGAAAGAAAACACATGGTGCTAGCCTTGAAAATCCGCTACTACTGAAAAGTGAGTTTGATCGTCACTGGATGACCCATAATTGTGACCTTGCGCCAAATCTTACCTATACAGTACACACACACAACACACACATCTATATCTTCTATCTATCTATCATATATATATATATATATATTATATATATATATATATATATATTATATATAAATATATGAGAAGTAAATACACAGCGATGTGTTTATGATATGGCTTTTTTTTTTAGCCGACAATTTTGGGAGAATATGCGCTTAATTGAAGTCGTACCTAATTTTGAAAGTTAATTTTAATAATTAATTAATTAGGCGGGCATACCTATTATATGTAAGGCTAAACAAATCGAGAAAAATCAATCTCTGTGTGTACATTTCGACCTATTAGGCCTCATCAGCAGAGCTATAGATAGGAAGACCGCCTTGTGCGTGATTCGAAACCCGACTGTCAAGCTGACAGGCGAGCGTCTTAATTATTTTCAGAGGGTGCAGATAATTTGTTATTTTCTTTTTATATATATATATTTTTCTCCAGGCAAATGTGTGTATTATGTAATTACAAACTATATTTTTTTTACTGTCGGAGTTTAGAAATATATATATATATATATATATATATATATATATATATATATTATATATTATATATATATATAGGAACGAGACGAAGCGAACGCACGAGATACACGCTTTTAGAAAAATTGATACAAGGTGTGTCAAAAAAAGTACCAAGTTTAAAGCTGTATTTACCAAGATAGAAATGAAGAATGAATTGAACGTAATTTTTTTCAGAATACAAGATGTGTCAAAAAAGTACCAAGTTTGAAGCGGTATTTACCAAGATAGAAATGAAGAATGAATGGAACGTTAATTTTTTCAGAATACAAAGTGCGTCAAAAAGTACAAAAAGTACTTTTTTGACACACCTTGTATGGAGATTTGTGTTTCTCAGTCTGTGTCTTAAACTACGTTACCACCTACGTCACAATTACCTTAGTTATTTACGTTCTATTATCAATGGTTATTAAATTGTCATTATCTAATCTTAATTAGCATCTTATTTATTAACAATTTCTCTATAAAGGTCTAGCTGAGATAGATTTACCTCAAAACAACCCATATTAGTGTGTTTAAAATCCTGAAATAGGTGTTATATGTAATTAAGAAATAAATGTTTACATAATATATAGAGTGAAAAAGTTGCAAACTGGTTTTAACAAAACTGTGTTTAATAAATAATTACTTGTTATTGATTTCCAATATTATCATTTTTATACTGAAACGTATTAAAAGCAATCCTATGTATGATTTTATATTGAAATCAATTAGAATAAAGTAAAAATAAATGTAATCTTTTTTGTGTTCATTATTCTTTCTGATTCAATATCATATTTAATTATATTGAAACTTAAATACTTTTTTGCTAGTGTGTTTTGTAAAATCCGTCTGATGAGACTAGGCTCTTAAGAATTAAAAAAAAATAATTAAAAAATCTTTTTTTAGTTTCTGGTCAAAATAAATTATTACGGAATGACGGTTTGTTAAGTTTTTCTTTCTTTGAAAGGTTAATATTGCTCTGTATACAATCTAATTTATTGATTATTATACATTGAGCTCTCTTTAGGGATTTATAAAAATACTTGTATGAATATATGTTTGCACCTACAGAAGCATACAGTATGGTTATACAGTGAAATTTTGAAGATCCCAAATAGAATCATCCCTTACAATCAGTCATTGGGATTACCTTATATATACTAGCAAATATATGCACCCTCCGGGTGCAAGTATTTTAGTTAAATTTTATAATAAAATATCATATTAAATTAGAAAGGCTAATGAAACTGAATAAGAATGTAGATAAAAAGATTTTGAACAGAGGGGGTATGATTGAAAAATAGAACAACTTTGAAACTAACTCTTCCATCATTTCCGTTACTCCCCGTCTTTCATTGGTAAATTTTCCTAATCAAACTGTTTAGTTAAAATAGGAAGTAAAGAATAATATTACAGTTATTTCTTCTTGTTAAGGATTTCTTTAAGATTTATTGAAGAGATTTTTGCTCATATTCAATAATATAAAAACCAAACAATTAGAAATCAATAATACTAAGCATATATTTATTAAAAATCAATTTTTTTAAGATCAATATGCAAATTAGCCTTTCCATTCACACTGTTAAACACTAATTTGGTTGTAAATAAAATACAATTGCATGTTATTTAGTAGTAAATGGTCACAGTGTAAGTAATGGTAAAACAATTTTATTAATGAATTGAGGTTTAAATAAAATAAATCAGGAGAATATGATTAAATAAGAAGAGAATTGTACTTAATTATAGAATGATAGTTCGGTTGACAGACGACCGAAGCCCACAATTCCATTATAATAAGATAGATAATATATATATATATATAATTATATATTATATAATACTAAAAGGCTTAAAATAATATCTTCCAAAGCACATAGCGATCCTGACCAAAAATGTTTTGTCACGTTTCTATTTTATCGATGAATGGTGGGTGCGTGTACTTGCACTTAGGCGACAGGGTGGGGGGATAGTGTTTATGCGTGGGTTTTCGTTGGTGTTTGTCGCGACAGGGACATGTTGTTGTTGTCTTACTTTATGTATTTTTCTTTTTTTTTCCTGCAACCAGGAAAAATATAATCACCACCTCACTCAGGATGTACCAAATCTGCATCGCGCCCTTTAGAAATGTCTCGGTTACAGATCATTCGCCTTGCCCAAGCCAAACAAATAAAGAATAGAAGAAAAAGAGGTGATAACGAAAGAAAAGAAAGAAAGGAAAGAACAGAAAGAAAAAAGAAAGAAAGAAAAAAATAGAAAGGGATATTTTCTTCTTTCTTTCTTAAGAACGATAAAAAGATAAAAGTTAAACAAAAAAGAAAGAAAGAATAAAAAGACAATAGAAGTAATAGATAGAAAAAGTAAAGAGACATGAATGAGGATGAAGTGAAACCACAAGAGAAAAGAAAGAAAAAAAGTAGAGAAAACAGGATACTAAAAGAAAGAAGAAAAAGAAAGAGAGAAAGAAGAAAGAAGTGCATAGAGATATTAATGTGAAAAAGAAAGAAAAAGGAAAGAAAAAAGAATAAAAAAGACAATAAAGAAAAATAAAGTAGAAATGCCGAAGAAGAAGAAGAAAGAAAGAAAGAAAAAAAGGAAAGAAAAGAAATTATAAAGAAAGAAGTAAAATGTCGAAATTCCAGAAAAGAAAAAGAAAAATCGAAAGAAAGAAGCAAAAGAGAGAGATAAGAATAGAAATCCTATATAATGAAAGAAAGAAAAAAAAAACAAAGAAAGAAGAACGAATAAAAGAAACTAAAATAAGTATAAATAGGAGAAAAGAAAGAAGGAAGAATGCTAAAATGTGAAAATGCGAAAGAAGAAGAAAGAAAAAAGAAAAAGAAAGACACTGAAAGCAGAGTGAAAGTAAGACATGCCGAAAGTAAAGAAAGAACGATAAAAGAAAGAATAAAATGAACAAGATATAAGAGTTGTTTTTTTTTTTTTTTTTTTGTTTACAAAGCGTAGCTCAGAGCGGCAAAGCAAAGGTGGGGCACAATTGAGAATCGAGCTCACAACAATGCGTTGTTAATCTAGCTTGCTAACCATTACACAACATGAGTGTCAAAAAAAGAATAAAAGAAAGAATAAAGATAAAAAAAAGCAGTAAGAATAAGACGATGAAGACGACAATCATATTATTCAAACAGAATCAAATGCGTAAAAGAGTGGCGCCGCGCGAAAGAGCGGAGAGGGTGTGAGGGAGAAAGAGTGAGAGAGAAAGAGATAGGAGAGGAGTGAGAAGGAATAGGTTATCTATCACAATAAGCGCTTACCAATTTCCTGTCTAGAGTCAGTTAAGATGTTTTGCATCAATATGAGCAAATGAATTGCATATAGGCCAATGAATTTAAACTTGGTCGCTTTCAAACCTAAACGGACTTTGCGGAGACAAGAAGTTTTTTTAATCGTTTAAATAGAAAGGCAAAAAGATGTTTAAAAATGTTTTTAAATGTTAAAAGTTTTAAAAAATATTGAATAAAGAACGAGAACAATGTTTGTTTGGTGTTTGTTTTGTTTACGGCATATCAACCTCAGTGGGTCATTAATGCCGAAATTTGAAATAATAAACTTAAGGACTAATATCAATTTGTCTTTTTTATAAATACATTTTTCTAATACGCCATAGGATGGACCGCTAAACAGTACGTACACGGGTCAAGTGCAGGGAGCAAGTGATAAGCAACATCTTTCATAACATCCAAAACTGAACCTCCACCATCAGAATAGTTTTAACGTCATTGTCCAGGACAAAAAAATGTTAAATAGAAAAGAAAAATGTTGAATAGACAAGTGCAAAATAAAAAAAAAAAAATAGTACAACAAGGATCGCTTGACATAATACAATGAGATGGTTGAAGGAGACTTTGAATTCAGTCGTGCGTAAGATATTTGTACATAACGTCAACGAACTCAATTGGCCGGAAATTAGGGTGACCCAAGAAAAAGCAAACCACAATAACTTTTTAATCAACTGAAGTTAACTAGTGGTTTATAGTTGGGTAGGGGGTTGGAGTAGGGCTGGAGTTAGGGTTAGTTTAAATGGAAAGTATAAATAGATTGGGTTCTGTTTTATGTCTCTAAATTTCGACCGATTGCCAAACTAGCCCAATCTACTGACAATGTTTAGGAATAGAAATAAGTCCAAGTATTTTTAATTTTTGAACTGGGATCAATACTTTAATAAAACTTTTAATCAGAAAATAATAACTGTATGACGTTAATTCATGATAAGTTGTTTTTTTTTTTGTTGTTTTTTTTGTTTTAAGTCAAGAATGCTCTGATATTTTGATGGTTAAAGTTGTGCTAGTGATCTGTTATACACTTTTGGACCTCTAGCGTTTATTTAATAGAATGATATTATTAACTAGGTTGTCAAAATCACGTCATAATACGTATTTAGCAAATAGGTAATCAACCATCCTATTATTTATAATGCATATTGTTTTATTTCAAAACTTCTGATTTTAGTATTTCTTCGCTATGGTAAATAATAGATAATTCATTACAATAGATACACCTAATTTTAAAGTTTCAAAGTTCATTTTTTTTAGATCTAAAAACAAATATTTATTTAATAACTATTTCCGTTTATGTTATCTATAATTTTGTAGAAAACACTACGAGAAAATGTAGCTCCTCCTTAACAAAACAAATAACGATGATATGTTTCTTTCGATAAATAAGCTCAATTAAATATAATGAAAAATAAAAAAAAAAAAATAAAAAAAGATTCTCCAAATTTTTTATTTCATTTCTATATTCTACTCGTTCTCTTTCTACAGGATAGTTCCCTGATAATTTTTTTCTTCTATTCAGAACGTCGCTTTCTTTAATGTTATGCAGCATATTTTAACTTAATATAACCCCGCACCGTATTTGCGCGCCAAGGAAATAAGGGGGGTCAAGTTATTGCGAAAAAATCAAAAGTTTGAATAAAAATCATGAAAATTGAAATAAAATAACTGATAAATCATTATTGGTAAATCACACTGGAAAATTCATTAAAATCGGAAACTTCCAGATTTTTGGTAATTTTTTTCATGGAGAGACTAAACAATTTGTACAATAGCGGATTTATGTCATTTTTGGCAGTGTTTATAGCTATGTTTACGATTTTTTGTGCAAAATGACCAAAAAAAATAAGTTTAAATTATCAAGTAAACAAAGTCATATGTAAATATTTGCTTTTACTGATTAATACTTTCGACTTAGACAAAAATTTTACATTAATAATCATTAATTAATTTTAATTCGTTTTTGAAAAAAAAGAAGTCAACATTTGGCAGAGCTATATAAAATTATTGTCTAATAGAAATAGAACTGGAAAAATTACTATTCTGTAATAACCGATATTAACGATATTTTCTATTCAATAACAATAAAAATACTTAAAACATATTTGTATCTGTACGTAAAGAGTACAACTGAAACACGAACAACTTAATCTACAACAACACCATATCGTACTTTAAAAAAATAATTTTAATTAAAATGAATACGTATACTATGTGTTCTAGAGTTGAGTTATCAAAAAATTAATCATTTTCAAAAAATACATACATTTGAACTATTCATATGTCCATCTAACATTGCTCCCGAGACTTAGTAAAGTACGCCTGAATTAACAGTTATTGTTGGGTGGCCAGTAAATAATTTAATATATTTTTAAATACAAGATAAATAAAGTGAATTTGCTAATAAGTTAGCAATGAAGCATCGTTTACAGTCGCAACTTTTTTTTGAGGCTATCGTACATGACTCAGAATCGCACATGACCTCTTTAGCTACCGTGGTCCCTGTCCAGAACTTTCTTAAGCTAGATCTGTGAATCACTCTAACAACTATAAAAGCAAGGAGAACACCTCGGGTTGCAATTTTGTGAGCAGGCTAACATTAGCATCTCCCTGTGTGCCACATTTTTGCTTTGTCTAAGCCTATAATCGACTAGTACGAAATCAAATAAATTGAACATACCTTAGGTGGGAGTAAAAAATCAATTCAGCGAATCTGTCCCTAGAAGTAAATATCATCCAATTCATTAAATGATTAAAAATATAAAACAATTTCAAATGAAACTTTAAATATTATAAAAATTAAAAACAAACTATATAGATATATAATCAACATCAGAATTTATAAAACTGTTTAAAAAAAAACAATAGGACTGTGGAATGTTGCATGTAAATTGTAATGTTATTTATTCTATTTTATGATGCTTTTGGTAAGGCTAACAGTGACGAATTTTTGTTTACCTGGACAAACGGAACGAACTCCATATAATTAAATCATACTTAAGCACCTCTAGTTAGTACCAATCTACTTGTCATATTTTGCACACGGCCAGCGGTACGTTTCATTTAAAACAGATCTATTTACCATAGATGGATCAACGGTCGACAGTTACGGGTCAGAGGACATGCGTAAGGCAAGATTGAAGGGGTAATCCCAGTCCCAATGTTCACAATTTTTGACAGCAAATGCGACACGGGAGTATCACAGTTTAATCTGAAGTACAGCTAGTTAGTTGTGTTTCGTTTTTTACGATTCAATCCCTTACCGAGCATTAATGCGAATAAATCTTTCGATTTCGATTTCTCACAGTATCTTAAAGGTCACCACCTAAGTATGAACACTACACTGCCTAACTTGGTGTCAGCAGGAATCGGCTCCCGCTCTACCAAAAGCCCAGAGTACAAGCTTGTTGAATTCAAAAAGTTCTGTAGATCCGTTTGCCTATTACGAAAGGCAAAGGAACGCTATCCAGCATACATTTACCCATACTGGAGGAAAAAAGCAATTAATCTGTCGAGATTCGTTTGTAGTTAGTTCGCTCGTGATGGCTAAAATCCAATAGTAGTTAGTTCTTCTTCTCGGGGCTGCTAAGCTGAAGGAAATTAGGAAAAGAATGCGAAAAACAAAGATGAGATACTTTAATAAGACTTGTATTAGTGCTCATCATTTTCTTTAGGAAATATTCCTGCCAAGCAGTTAATAGATGTTTCCCCTTCAAAAGACTTGAATAAAAAAGAGAAGTCCTTTTGTTCGAAGAATCGGGGGGGGGGGGTCTGCAAGTGCCGAGGGTTCCTCCTCATGGCTTCTGGGGATGTTAATTTTTTTCCTTTTTATTTATTTTCTATCAATTAATTTGATCAATTTTGTTATTTATTTAATTTATTTTTTTGATCACCACAAATCCATGCTTCCATAAGAGCATTTTGTGTAAGTGAAAAGCAAACAATCCTCATCAGGATTGAACTCGGTCCCGATTCCCTCTATAATATCGTACGTTAAACGCTCTAGAACTGAAAATATGAAATGAAAATAGAACATAAGAATACAGGCAATTCCTTAAATTGTTTGTTTGTAGTTCTTTTAAAAGCGGTAATGTATTTTGCGAAACTTTAGAACTACGTTCCATCGTAAAACAAATAGGATAATGGAGTGATAGCTTTAAATATGTGAAGAAATAATGAGAAAGCAACAGATCAAATGAATAAAAAACAGAAAAAAGAAGAAAAGAGAAAATAAATAAGAAATTCCGACGAAAAAAAAAAAACAGAAAAATAGATAAAACATAGAAATCTAACACATGAAAGAAAGCAAAAAAGACGTAATAAAAGAAGAAGAACCTTAAATGAATAAAAATACCGTGAAGAGAAAAAGCAAGAAAAGAAAGAAGAAGAAAAAAAAAGAAAGAAGAAGAGAAATAAAGAAAGACCCTCAATAAGTAAAATACAAAATAAAGAAAACGAAAGAAAAAGAAAGAAAAAGAGAATAAAAGAAAGAGAGACCTTAAATGATAAAATCAGAAAAAGAGAAGAAAGAAAAAAAGAAAGAAGAAAGAAAGAAAGAAAGAAAAGTACTAAAATTATGTGAAGAAATACATGAAAGAAAGCATAAGACACAACGAAAGAAAAAAAAAACAGAAAGAAAGAAGAGATAAAAATTAAAATTCAAGAAAGCAAAAGAATAAAGATAATACAGATTAACTAACCAGAAAGAAGAAAGAAAGAAAGAAAGAACAAAGAAAACTAAAAGGTAAAAATACATGAAAGAAAGAAAGAAAGAAGAAAGAAAGCAAGAAAGAATGAAAGATAAAGAAAGTAAAAATAGAATCTGAACAATAAAAAAGAAAGAAGAAAAAAGCAAAAGAGAAGAGATAAAGAATTCAAACACAAGAGATGAAATATAATGAAAATTAAATGCTCTAGAGTAATGAAGAAGAACTGCACAAAAGAATGCTCATCACTTCCGCTTCTAAAAAAGCTAGTATCCCTTAACAGGAACTCATCGTCTAAATAACGAACCACTCTTTGCCTTTTAGATCAACAATTTATTAATCAGGTATGAAACATCGCATCATCGACTGAGACTTTCTCACATGCTATTAGCTCTTGCAAAAACAAGGAGGACTCAGAATTATAAAATCTCCCTACTGACATGGCACCACTGAAAGGTATTTTCAATTCCAGTTTGCGTGTTTAACTGCATGCGCGATGCCTTTCAACTGCCCTGCGCTGCGCTGTCTGTCCTTGTTATTTATCCTGTAAAAGGACCCCTAATTGGATAGCCGAAAGACAAAACTATATGTAAATTCTGATGATATATAATTAACACAATATCTTACAAATCGTGCATGAATTGTTGGTTGTGTAGGATATAGTCAACCTGCTGTTATTATGCAAAGCCGTTTGTTGAGATGTTTCTATAATAAGGTGTGTAAAAGCCCACCTACTTATAGACTTCGACACATTAACATTGACCTAAACTCTTGGCCAATCACTGGCAACCTGAGATAGATACACTACTAACGCGACCATACTGACCATAACATTTGACTGTTCGTGCAGGCGGACATAGATAAAATCCTGCCTTTACAGTATACGCGTGATAGGGACTTATAGCGACGAGATAGGACTTTTCGCTTATTCAAAGGATGCCAAACTCAGGACTTACTTGACTTATATCCTTTTCAACGGCCAATGGGCATTAAAACTTTATCAGTTAGGGCCCAGAACGCTTCCACTGGCCCATACCTGTATAGGTTTTAAATGACCACACGGCCAGGAAAAGGTAGTATTCCAGGATATCTTCGAACGTTTGTCATAAAGTTGGTTGTGGTTTACGTGTAATGTCACTTGAAGACCTCATTGGCTTAAAAGATTCATGTGATAATAGATAGAAGATTCTAATTTAGACAGTTTTGGGGCAGACGGTTTCTGTCCTGCTTCTCTCCATATGCTTATGAATAAATAAAGGGAATATAAAAAAGTGTTAACAGAAAATGTATCCAGTTTACTCGTAAAAATGACAGAGAAAAATAAACAAGAACAATTTAAACAATTAGGTCTCACAAATCTTTGAAACAATTAATGAAAACGGTTTCAAGATTTTGTGAGCCATAATTTAACTTGCTCTCTCTGTTTCATTTGTCTCTGTATTTTTACGAGTACAGATACATCTTCTGTGTACACACTTTATCCTTTATTATCATACAGCCATATGAGAGAAGCGAACAGAACAACACGTCGCCCCAGAAAATGTCTAAATTAGCAATTTCTAACATGCACTAATCACAGATCTTTAAGACAATAAAAGCCGTCCGAAGTGACATACCTAAAACCAACCAACAACTTAATACAAACAGTTTCGAAGATATCCTAAGAAACTAAATAGCCCTTTCACTGCCGTGATGGCAAATTTAAAAACTTTAACAGTAATGCCGCAATGAACGGCTGGGCCCATAACCTGTAAAAGTTTTAAATCCACATTGGCATTGATAAAGGCTATAGTAATTAATCCTGAGTTATGAATCCTTGATAAGCGAATAATTCCTACCTGCGTATAAGCCTTCCGCGATTGTATAAAGGTCCAGTGATTTAAATCTATGTCCGCTCTGCCAACGAAAGTCAAAGTAGTTATGTCAGTTGCGTTTAAGTATTATCTATCTCAGAGACTGCAGTGATGCCAAGTAGTTTGGTCCATGGTTTGGGTCAGTCTATAAAGATGGCTTTATTCAACACACCTAATAATAAGAACCAATCTCAACAAAAAAAAACTGTCTTTGCATAAAATAACCCAGCAAGGGTAATATCCTAAAACCAACCAACCAACTTATGGCTAAACGATTTCGTAGATATTGTGTTATTTAATATCATGCAGAATCTCTTATTAGCTTTTTCGGTAATTTCAATTAATGAGGTACACTTACAGATAAAACAGATAGACGCAGACAGCACAGCGCGGCATTGCAACAATGCGCAGCGTTAAGAGCACGCCAGACTGAATTGGAAACATAACTCACGTTAGTTGCCATGCAGGTAGGGAAGATTTTAATTAAAGTTCTGACCTCCTGTTTTGCATAGACGACTAATAGACAAGGTGAAAATGGCCTCTCAGTCGAATGAGTGCCATGTTCTACACGATGTGATAAATGGTTGTCTTAAAAGGCAAAGAGTGGTTGTTATTAGACGATGATTCCTGTAAGGAAATACTTAGCCTTATTTAGAACAGCGAAGTGATGATTCTCTTTTGTGGCAGTTCTTCTTCATTCTCTAGATCATGTTACATTTCTTATTCATTTCTTGTTTTTGCATTTCTTATCACTCTCTTCTGCATTTCTTTCTTCTTCTTCTTTATGTTTCAAGCATTTCTTTTCTCTTTCATCTCTTCTTTCTTTCTTCTTTCTTCTTCTTCTTTTTCTTCTGATTTTTACCTTGTATTTCTTTCTTTCTCTTCTTCTTTCTTTCTTAGCAATGCTATCTTTATCTATTCTTATCTTTATTCTTCTTTGGAATTAAATTTTATCTCTGTCTTTCTTTCTGTTTTTTTTCTCTTCGTTGTGTCTTTGCTTCTTCATATTTACTTCACAATAATTTAGTACGTCTTCTTCTTCTTTTTCTTCTTTCTTTCTTCTTCTTCTTTCTTTCGGATTACTCTTAAGGCTCGCTTCTTTATTTCTTCTTTCTGCTTTCTTTTTCTTTTTCTTTTTTTGTATTTTAGCTTCATTTGGGTCTTCTTATTCTCCTCTTCTTTTCTTTCTTCTCTTTCTTTCTTCTTTCTTTCTTCTTCTTTTCGTATTTTTCTTCATTAAGGATCTTTTCTTCTCTTTATTCGTCTATTTTGTCTTCCTTTCATGTCTTAGCATTTCATGTTTTATCTATCTTCTTGTTTTTTTTTTTCGTCGATTTCTAATTTTTTTTCTCTCTTCTTTCTTTCTTCTTCTGTTTTTTCTCAATTGTATCTTGCTTTCTTCATTATTACATCACAATAATTTTAAACAGTCTATACACTCCATTACATGTTTTTACAGATGTAACACGTAGTTCTAAAAGTTGCAAAATTACATTAACGCTTAAAACCCGACTAACCAAAACAAACAATTAAGGAATTGCGAATTCTATGCTTTCTATGTTTTTTCTCTTAATTTCAGTTCTAGAGCGTTTAACGCACGATCATTAAAAAGATGGAATCGGTGACCCGAGTTCTAAATCTGGATGAGGTTGTTGCATTCACTTCAACAAATTGCCTAGGAAAGGCATGGATTGTGGTGATCAATAAATAAAATTAAATAAAATACAAAAATGAATCAAAATGAAATTAGATATAAAAATAAATAAAAAGACACAAAAAATAACAATCCCCAGAAGGAGAGACCGGAAGACCTCTGTGCATGTTCAGACCCCCCCCCCAGATCTTCGCACAAAAAGGATCTCATCTTTTTTATTCCAATCCTTTGAAGGGAAACATCTATGACTTGCTTGGCAATTATTCCTCAAAGAAATAGAGTGAATCAACTATATAAAGTCTTACTCTAAGGTTATCCTATCTTTGTTTTTCGCTTCTTTCTAAATTCCTTCAACACCAGCCCACGAGAGGAGAACAACTTATATTTGGATTTAAACAATCACGACAGAACTAACTACAAACTGAATCTCTAACAGATTAATCTGTTTTTCCCCAGCATGGTAAACTAGTAGGCCTGATAGGTGTTGCCTTTGCTTCAATAGGCGAACCGTGTACAGAGAAACTTTGAATTCAAACAAGCGTACTCTGGCTGTGTTCAAAGTCACGCGGAAGAGCCGATTCTGCTAGATCTGACAGAGTTAGGCGATGTGACGTTCAATACTTAGTGGGTGACATTTAAGGTTACTTGATAAATCGAAAATCGAAAATGATTTTATTCGCATTAATCGCGCGTAAGGGTTATATAGCCGTAAAACAGAAACAACCAACACCTAGCTACTTCTATAATATTGATCCCGTCGCATCTGTTTCCCTACAAAATGTGAAAATTGGTCGTGAGTTACTCCTTCATTGCCATTACGCCATAGTACACTCTGACCGTAGTAGTCGTACGCTGTTGGATCCATCTATGTCAAAAGATCTGTTTTAAAATGAATCCGTACCCCGATCGGTCCTGTGTGCAAAATATCGACAGTAGTAGATTGGGTACCTTCCAAGCTTGGCTTTAAGTATGATCTGTAATAAGGAGATTCGCCGGTTTTGTCGGTAACAAAAATTACGTCACTCTTACTCACAGTTACCCAAAAGCCATAACATAGAATAAATACATTCAACAATTTGGAACATCAACATTCGACAGTCCTCATTTTTTTTTAAAACAAGTTTTAATAAATTCATGACTGTTATATATATCTAATATATAGTTTGTTTATTTTAATACATAGTTATAAAGTTTAATTCAAATGTTTATTTTTTTATCCTTTAAAATTGATGATTTTACTACTTGGGTACTAGATTCTCTGACATTTTGAATTTTTTACATCCACCCTCAGCAATATTCAAAAGTTTATTTATTTCGTACTAGTTCGATAATAAGTTTTACGCACAAAGCCACAAATGTGCCCACAGGCAGAATCGTACAATGCTAGCCTAGTCTCACAAGATGCAGACACGCGAAGTGGTCTCCTTCCTCTTGCTTATTAGGTTGTTAGAGGGGAAATACACAACTCTACGCTAAAGAAAGTATCTGGACAGGACGGTTCAGTAAAGAGGCTCATGCGACGGTGATTCTGAGATGTAACGATGCCAATAAAAGTTGCGACTCTAAACGGGCTTCCTATTGCTAATTACTTAAGCAAAATTCACTTTATTAATGTATTTAAAAATCAATTAAAAAATCTATTTATGGCACCACAAGTAACGTTAATGTCAGGGGTCTAAACTTTTACTAAGTCTACCGGGCTAGATTTATGGAAATATTGAAAATGAAGTTCATGTATGTTAGTTTTTTGAAATAATTAAAGACTTTTGTAATAAAATCACAACTCAAGGAATAACTGACTTAATACGCTAATTATTTATAATTTATAATTGACATATTTTTTTATTATAAGTTTATTCTTGATTAATTGGTGTTGTGTGATTAAAGTTTGTTGCGTAGTTATTCAGTTTAACATCTTTAAGCATATACTAAAAGTGACTGTTTAATATTTTTTATGTTATGTCTAGAATGAAAATATCGTTAAATACTCGTTAAAATTCACCACGCGAATAGGTAATTTTCAGGTTTATTTCAGTTGGAAATATTTGATTAATAGGCTTGCAAAATTGACTTGTTTTTACTTTTAAAAACGAATTAAAATTAAATTAAGATTCGATTATTTAATGTAAATTGTTTGTCTAAGTCCGAAAAGTAGTTACATCAGTAAAAAAAAGCAAAGTAATATACATATATAATTTGTCTTTTGATACGATTAAAAACTTATTTTTTGGTCAATTTTGCCCAAACATATCGTAAACAAGCCATAAACACTGGCCAAAATGAATAAAATCCGTATTTTACCCAAATGAATTTTAGCCTCCCTTTGCCAATGGAAAAAAAAATTAACCAAAATCTGGAAGTTATCCGATTTTTAAGAAATATTTTCAGTGTTGATTTATCATAATGAGATTTCATCAGTGTATTTTATTCAAAATTTTCTGATTTTTATTCAACTTTCTGACTTTTTTCAGGTCCACATTAACTATTGACCCTCTATTCTTGGCGCAAAAATATCGCGTGGGGTTATACGTAACAGTTTAAACTAATTCGCCAGTATAAATAAAAGAAAGACCGAACGGTGTAAAAAGAAAATAGTCAAGGAACTATCCGGTAGAAAATGAAACCTGAAATAGGAAATTCAATAGAAATGAAAACAAAAAAAATTTTGGAATCTTTTTTTATTAATTTTTTTGTATTTTACTTGTTTCAATAGATTATTATAATGGCTATTATTATCAAAAGAGAAACAATATACCATCGATTTGTTTTGTTTAAGGGAGAGCTAACATTTTCAGTAGCTTTCTAACAAAACATTATAGATAACAATTAAAACTAAGTAGTATTAAATAAATATTGTTTTAGAATCTAAAAAAAAATGAAATTGGAAACTTAAAATTAGGTGGTTTCATATTTTAAATGATTTATCTATTAATTTACCATAGCAGATACTAATATAAATTCAGAAGTTTGAATAAAATAATCATGCCTCTAAATAAATGCGGTGGGTGATTTATTTTTGTAAATACGTAATATGACGTGGACTTTTGGCAGACCCTAGTTTATAATATCAATTCTAATAAAATAACAACGCTGAGGTCCAAAAAAGGTATAACAGAATCATAAGGCAACAACTTTAATAGTCCATACCAATAATTAATGCTGTCCTTGATTAAAAAAAAAACAAAAAACAAACAAAAAAAACACAAACAACTTATTCATGAATTAACGTATAAAGATATTTATTTCCTGATTAAAAAAAAAAGATGTTTTATTAAAAGTAGTGCAGATTCAGAATTTAAAAATACATTGGACTTCATTTCATATCTCACTAACATCTTCCAGTAGATTATGGGGCAGATTTGCAAATCGGTCGAAAATCTACGGGAGACCATAAAAATCAAGAACCAAATTATTTATTTCCCATTAAACTAACCTAACCCCACTTAGACAATTAAAAAGCAGGAATTACGCAAAGCCCCAACCCTACCTCAACTCAAACCCCCCTAGTTAAATTAACAGTTGATTACAAAATTTGGGGTTTGTTTTTTCTGGGTCACCCTAATTTTCCGACCAATGTTTGCAAGTTGCCGATTATGGTAAATATTTACGCCCGCGATTCAAAGTCTACACGCCTTAACCATCATAGTTTATTAAGTGTCAACGTTACTCTTGTATTGGTACTCTATTTTTTTTTTAATTTGGCCTTGTCTATTCAACATTTTTTTCTTGTTCTATTCTAAACATTTTTTTTGTCCTGGGAAATGCGTTAACTCTATCTGATTGTGAGGCCAGTTTTGAGGTTGGGGAATGTGGAGCACCTCATCACCATTGCTCCCCTGTCACTCTGACCCGGAGTGTGTAGTACCTGTAGGGTCCCCATCTATGGGTTAAATAGAAAAGTATATTTAAAAAAAAAAAAATTGTATATCACATTAAGAATTGATTTATTTCAAAACATTATCGGCATTAAATGAGCCCACTGAGGTTGATATGCCGTAAACAAAACAAACCAACCAAACAAAACTTTTTTCGTCATTTCTATTCAAATATTTTTAAAAACATTTTAAACATTTAAAAAAAATTTTTTAAACATTCTTTTGCCTTTTCTATTTAAACATTAAAAACAAACTTTCTTGTCTCGAAAAGTCAGTTTAGGTGAAAGGCGACCAAGTTTAAATATCATTTGGCCTATATGCAATGCCATTTGCTCATATTGATGTTCAAGACATTTTAACATTGACCTCTAGACAGAACAACTTGGGGTAAGCCGCTTAATTGTGTAGATGAAACCTATCTCCTCTCCTCCTCTCTCGCTCTCTTTCTCTCTCACTCTTTTCTTCACCTCCCCCCCCCTCTCTCGCTCTTTTGCGCGCGCCCACTCTTTTACCGCATTTGATTCTGTTGAAATAAATATAGGATGTCGTCTTCATCGTCTATTCTTACTGTATTTCTTTTATCTTTTCTTCTTATATCTCTTCTTTTGGACACGCTCATGTTGTGTAATGGTTAGCAAGCTAGATTAAACAAAGCATTGTTAGTGAGCTCGATTCTCACTGTGTCCCATCCTTCTGGCCTTGCACCGCATCTGAGCTACGCTTAGTAAAAAAAAAAAAAAAAAAAAAAAAAAAAACAACTCTATATGTGTTTCGACATTTTATTCTTTTCTTTTAAATTCGTTTTTCTTTCTTTCGGCATGTCTACCTTTACCTCTGCTGTTCAGTGTCTTTCTTTTTCTTTCTTTTCTTTCTTCTTTCTTTCGACATTCACATTTTAGCACTTCTTACCCATTTCTTTCTTTTCCTCCGTATTCTACTTCATTAAGGTCTTTCTTTATTCTTCTCTTCTTTCTTTGTTTTTTTTTCTTTCTTCATATATTAAGGATTTCTATCTTTTATCTCTTTTTTTGTCTTTCTTCTTTCGATTTTTCATTCTTTCTTTCTCTGAATTTCTACATTTTTAACCTTCTTCTTATATATTTCTTACTTCTTTCGCTTTTTCTTTCTTTCTTCATCTTGCTTCTTTCTTCTTTCGGCATTCTAACTTTTATTCTTCTTTATTGTCTTTTTATTGCTCTTCTTTCTCTTCTTTCTTTCTTTTTTCAACATTTATATATTTATCACTTCTTTCTTTCTTTCTTTTCTTCTTTCTTTCTTTCTTTAGATATCCTCTTTTTCTACTTTTTTTTTTTCTTTTTCTCTCTTTTGGTTATTTCTAACTTTTCATTCTTTCATGTCTTTCTTTCTTTTTTCTTTTATCTCTTTTATTGTCTTTTTATTCTTCTTTCGTTTTTGTTTCAATCATTTCTATCTTTTATCGCTTCTAAAGAAAGAAAGAAAGAAAGAATATCTCTCCTTTCTATTTTTTCTTTCTTTCTTTCTTTCTTTACTTGCTTCTTTTCTTCTTTCGTTATCCTTTTTTCTTCTTCTTCTTTGGTTGTCTTGGCGCAAGCTGAGCTGATTCTGTAACCGAGACATTTCTAAAGAGGCCTGCGGATGCAGTTTGGCTACATTGAGTGGGGATGGTGTATATTTTTTCCCTGGGTTCAAGGAAAAAAAAAGAAAAATAAATAAAAGTAAAGCAAAACAATAAGACATGTCCCTGCGGACAAAACACCCAATACGACAAAACCCACGCAATAAACACTATCCCCCCCTCACCTTCGCCTAAAGTGCAAAGTACAACGCACGCCCACCCTTCATTTCGTAAAATTGAAACGTGACAAAAGAACATTTTTAAAGTGTCAGTATCGCGTTATTTTGTTGGCGTTAGGAAGATATATTTTTAACCCTTTTAGATATTATATATATATATATATATATATATAGATATATAATATTATCTTATTATAATGGAGATTGGGGTTCGTCTGTCTGTAACCGAAACTATATTTACTAATAAAGTCACAATTCCTTTCGGTATTTACATCATATTCTCCATGATGTTTATTTTTTTTAAACCTCAATTATTAATATAAATTGTTTTACATACTTAACTGTTTGACAGGACATATCCTACAACCTAATAGAACATGCAATTGATTTTAATATACAACATAAAGTTGAGGTTACAGTGTAATGAAAGGCTAATTTGCATATTGATCTTAAAAATTGATTTTAATAAATATATGCTTAGTATTATTGCATTCTAATGTTTTGGTTTTATATTATTGAATATGAGCAAAAATCTCTTCAATAAATCTTAAAAGAAATCCTTAACAAAAGAAATAACTGTAATATTATCCTTTCTTCCTATTTTAACTAAACAGTTTTTGATAGAAAAATTTACCAAATAAAGACGGAAGTAACGAAAAATGGAAGAGTTAGTTTCAAAGTTGGTTCTATTTTTCAATCATACCCCCTCTGTTCAAAAATCTTTTTATCTACATTCTTATTCTGCTTTCATTAGCCTTTCTAATTTAATATGATATTTTTAAAAATTTACTAAAATACTTGCAACCGGAGGGTCATATATTTGCTAGATATATATAAGTAAATCCCAATGACTGATCTGTAAGGGATGATTCTATTGGGATCTCTAAAATTTCACTGTATAGATCCATACTGTATGCTTCTGTAGTGCAAACATATATTCAGTACAAGTATTTTTATAAATCCCTAAAGAGAGAGTCAAATGTATATATACAATAATTAGATTGTATACAGAGCAATATAACCTTTCAAAGAAAGAAAAACTTAACAAACCGTCATTCCGTAATATTTTATTTTGACCAAAACTAAAAAAAGATTTTTAAAATAATTATTTTTATTCTTAAGAGCCTAGTCCCATCAGACGATATTACAAAACACACTAGGCAAAAATATTTAAGTTTCAATATAATTAATATAATTGAATCAGAAAGAATAATGAACACAAAAAGATTACATTTATTTTTACTTTATTCTAATTGATTTCAAAATAAAATCATACATAGGATGATTGCTTTTTTTTTTAATTTTCGTATAAATTTTTTTTTTTTTTTATTGGAATAATCGTAATTATTTATTATAACATAGTTTTTTAAGATTTTTTTTTTTGTTAAACATTTGCACTTTTTTTTTTTTTTTTTTTTTTTTTTTTTTTTTTTTTTTTTTTTTTTTTTTTTTTTTTTTTTTTTTTTTTTTTTTTTTTTTTTTTTTTTTTTTTTTTTTTTTTTTTTTTTTTATATATTATTTATATTTCGTCTAAAATATAGAATCATAACAGTTTATACAAGTTTAACTGCAATTTACCATATGTATTCTATTTAATTTAACTCCGGATTTTAAACCACTAATATGGTTGTTTGAGGTACATCTATCTCAGCTAGACCTCTTATAGAGGAAATGTAATGTTAATAAGATCGCTATTAAGATTTAGATATGATACATTTAATTAACCATGATAATAGAACGTAAATACTAAGGTAGAGTTGTGAGCCGTAGGTGTAACGTAAGTTAGACATCAACCTGAGAACACAAAATCTCCATGACAAGGTGGTCAAAAAGTACTTTTGTACTGTTTGTACGCACTTTGTAATTCTTTCGAAAAATAACGTTCCCAAATTAATTCTTCATCTTTATCTGGTAAATACCGCTTCAAAAACTTGGTACTTTTTTGAACAGTCAATCGTGTATTCTGAAAAAAATTACGTTAATTCATTTCTTCATTTCTATCTTGTAAATCGCTTTAAAATAAACTTGGGTACTTTTTTTTGACACAGACCTTGTAATCAATCATTTCTTAAAGCGTGTATCGTGCGTTCGCTCCTTCGTCTCTCTTATATATAATATATATATATAATATATATATATATATAATATATATATATATATATATATAATATTTAAACTCCGACAGAAAAAAAATATAGTTGTAATTAACAAATACCAACAACATTGCCTGGAGAAAATATATATATATAAAGAAACTATACAAATTATCTGCACCCTCGAAAATAATAGGCCTCGCTCGCTGTAGCTTGACAGTCGGGTTCGAATCAGCAAGCCACAAGGCGCTCCTATCTATAGTCTGCTGATGAGGCCTAAATAGGGTCGAAAGTACACACAGAGATTTTCCCCCTCTGTCTTTTTCTTCGATTGTTTTAGCCCTAACATAATAGGTATGCCCGCCTAATAATTAATTTATGTAATTAATTACTTTCATATAGGTGACGATTCAATAAAGCGCATATTCTCATAGCGTCCTTCCCAATTGGTCGGCTAAAAAAAAAAAAAAGCCATATCATAAACCACAATCGCTGGTATGTTCTCGTCTCTCATATATGTTAATATATATATAATATTATAATATATGATATATATATATATTAATAGATATATAGATAGATAGATAGATAGATAGATGATGTCGTGTGTGTGTGTGTGTACTGCTGATAGGTAAGATGTGGCGCAAGGTCACAATTATGGGTCATCCAGTGAATCAACTCACTTTTCAGTAGTAGCGATTCAAGGCTAGCACCATGTTTTTCTTCTTTAACTTTAGCCCTATAAAATGCGAATATTAAATGTTTAAGATAAGTTTTATAAATTTTGGTAAAAATACTTAAGCCGAAACTATGATAACTTATGTAAATTTTATGAATGTAATATTTATCTGCGAATTGAATGAATGAACAGTGAGATATAAATAAACCCAAAAATTGATTGACAAATTCTATGTATTTATTGTATAATGTTTTTTTTAATTCTTTTATTTTTATATTGGTGGTTTTAGAGTATTCAAATTTTATCCAATTTACTATAAAGACAGAGAGAGATAGAGAGAGAAAAGAGAGAGAGAGAGAGAGAGAGAGAGGAGAGAAGAGAGGAGAGAGAGAGAGAGAGAGAGAAGAAAACAAAATCGCTATAGTGCAAAGTTATCGTCTCAGTTAAAGTGCAAAATAGAACAAAACGTCTTATTTCTATATCTATCTATCTATCTATCTATCTATAAGGTATTTTACCCCGCCCTATCTCCACTCGCGTCGGACTATGTCTGACATGTAGTAGTAGTAGGGAGTCTGTTTGCATGCATGATGTAGTATGTATTATTATCTATATCTATCTACGTACTCTGTCTGCTGTCTGTCCTCTCTCCCTCCTAATATTATCGACAATTGTCAAATGATTGATAACAGTACATTCTTACTTTTTTTATTATTACTTCAGAAAAACGTTACCCTGCCTCATATTTCTAAATATTTAAATGTTGAAATAAATTTTAGACTCTACAATGAAAAAAATATTGCGAACTGAATTTTCGTAGCCATATTTTTATCCATGATCCAGGTTAATTTCAAACTGGTTGAATTTTTAAAATCATTTTCATGTCCAATAGTATTTAATTTATATTCAAATCATAATCTCTATTAAATAATGGAGATATCGCTTCCGGTTTTTGTCTGTAAAAAAATTACGCACTGCTTACGTCACATTACCGCAAATCGTCATAAATAGATCAAAATATAGCTCAAAATTGAACATGCATTAGACACAGTCCTCATTGTTTTAAACAACAATTTTAATAAATACATGACGGTATTCATATATCTATAATATAGTTTTGTTTGTATTTAATACATTTTTAAAGTTACAATTCATATTGTTTATTTTTTAATCTTGATGAATTGATGATTTACTTACTTGGTACAAACCGCGACATTGAATTTTTCTTACGCACCCCTCAGGCAATAGTTCAAAATTCTATTTTTACATCGCCGGAGGTGTTTTTTTTTTTGTACTATATATAGAAATGAATATTCTTTATTAACACAGTCTCTATGCAAACTGAGTTAAATTTGCTCAAAACAGCACATCGTTATTAGAGTGCTTAAAATCCGGCAATGTGTCTATATATCACTAAGAATAAAGTGTGTTTAATTTACCTACTGGTTTTCATAAAACCGGTATGAATAATTACTTGGTGTGATTGATGTGCGTAATTATTTCTATTCTCCAATGTATTAACATAATCTTGTAAGATTATATTGAACCATAAAAATAATAAAATACTGTAACCTTTATATGCGTCCATTTAGTTCTCAAGTAGCTTGCCACTTACCTATATTCATACATCAAAATTTAAATACTTACACCCGGAGGGCGCAATATTCTTGCTAGTGTAACGTAAAATGGGAATTTATTCATATATTCATAATATTATTACTTTTTCGCCAATTTATCTTGTGTTAAAACAAAATCATTCTGCGCAATTCGTTAATTCTTAAAAAAATCATAATTTTATTTTCATTAATATAATAGATCTGAAATTTATTGTGGACAGTGCTCGGTGCACCATAGCAACTCATCAAAGTCCCATGTCAAGTACACAGTAACAATGTATTAGTGTCAGGAACATGAAAGTTTAGTAGAAAATGCATATTGTGCGCGCGTGTGCATATGTATTGAGATGGCATCAGTATATGGTCGGCGGACTACAGGAAGATGGAGTTTTTTTTGAAAGATCAGTGCTTCGGCACCTACAACAGACGCGGGCAGTTTAAATTCCATGTCTCCGCAATTCGAGCGGAAAAATGTTTCGAACTCACTTGAACAGGTTTCTGACTTTGTAGGCATGCCCACGTATTTAGAAAATGAATCAATAAAGTGCTCACATGAGCACGCTTTTGTTGCTGTTGTAAGATGATAATGACATGAGCGTTTTACCAGTCAGTTGCCAGAATCCGAAGTCGCGAATCCCATTCCCAGGGCTGCGAGATTTCAGAGTCATGGTAGATCCTGATAGGAGGCTATCTCTTTGGTTGCACGGTCTCTTACATGTTTTCTATAATTTAAATGGTAAGTAATTCCTTTTATAGGATGAAAATAAAACTTGGTTTTATCTTCAAATAACCTCCGACCGGGAAATGAAACCGACTGACATTCACCGATTCGTTACACTCTTTGGCCCGTCAGCTGTTTTAACGGTTTTAACTATTTAGATACATACATTTATGTTTATATATTTACGATCACTAGAGAGGATAAAATCTGTAAACAACAATGACATGTTTTAGTCCTGGCGGTGAAAGTCGCTTCCTTTGAAGCTCTAGCGGGTTTGGACACATAAAAGTCATCCACAGACCGTGTCCAACGTTTTACGTGCTCAATCAGTGGGCTAACACAGCAATTATCTCAGACAAAATTGCGAAACCTCTCTTTATATCAATTTGGCCATCGACAGCTGCCATTGAAGGAGCGGTGTTTAACTATAATATCATACAGTCTATACATATATAAGGGCATTGTGTGTATATGTATTTCGGAGGAAACTTATAAAATAAAACAATTTACGACAAAGTAAAATATTATACACATGTAAATCTGTTATCACGGCAGGGCTGGGTTTTAGAGAAAAAAATAGAGATTTGATTCATATGAATGAAGAACATTAAATAAAATAAATTTAAATGCATGAACAGTATTAATTTTTCATTTTTAATCAATTTTTAATAAGGATGGTAAAAAAACCAGAAAAAAAGACAAAACATTAACATTATTTTCAGAGTTACTAGATCGAATGCAAGGTCATTTTTTACATAAGGATGTAATGGGCAGTCCAAAGATTCAACTCAGATCAGTATAATAGATCTGCGGGACTAACTTAAAAAATTCCGCCGCTGCTAGTTTGTTTATATATTTTACGATCCCAGAGAGACCAACTGTAAACAACAGACTAGCATTACCTTATGGTGGCAGTGAAACCTTAATTAAAGTCCGCTCTTGAGAGCTCACATATAAATTAAATAAGTGATGTTTTCCACTGACAGACGACTCACCAACTTTTCATACATTTCTCTGTCGACTATAACGCGTGTCAAACATTTACGAAAAAGAAATCATAAGGTCACTATTACGGCCAACACTTGGGTCTTAATAAATTCAAATTAGNAATATATTACTTGTTATTGATATAATATCATTTTATTCTCAACATATTAAAAGCGAAATCCTATGTATAATTTTATATGTAAACGTAGATTAGAATAAATGTAAAATAAATGCTAATTTTTTGTGTTCATTATTCTTCTGAGTCAATTATCATATTAATAATTAAACTTAATACTTTTTTGCTAGTGTGTTTTTAAAATGCGCTTGATTGAGACTAGGCTCTTAAGAATTAAAAAAATAATAAAAAATTCTTTTGAGTTTCTGTGGAAATAAAATTATTCGGAATGACGGTTTGTTTAAGTTTTTCTTTTCTTGAAAGGTTAATATTGCTCTGTATACAATCTAATTATTGATTATAACAATTTGAGCTCTCTTTAGTTTATAAAAATACTTGTTGAATATATGTTTGCCACCTACGGAGCATACAGTATAGTGTTACAGTGAGTTTTAAATCCCAAATAGAAGACATCCCTTACAACCAGTCATTTGGATACCTTATATATATATATAATAAAAGGGTTAAAAATAATATCTTTCTAACGCCAACAAATAAGCGATACTGACACTAAAAAAGTTTTGTCACGTTTCAATTTTACGAATGAAGCGTTGGTGTTGTACTTTGCACTTAGCGAAAGGGGAAGGTGGGGGGATAGTAGTGTTTATTGCGTGGGTTTTGTCGTTTGGGTGTTTTGTCGCGACAGGGACATGTTTTGTTTGCCTACTTTTATTTATTTTCTTTTTTGCCTGAACCCAGGAAAAATATATACACCATTCCAACCACTCCAATGTAACCAAACTGCATCCGCAGGCTTCTAGAAATGTCCGGTTACAGAATCAGTCGCCTTGCGCCAACCAAAAAAAGAAGAAGAAGAAAAAGAGGATAACGAAAGAAAGAAAGAAAGAAAGAAAGAAAGAAAGAAAGAAATAGAAAGGGAGATATTCTTTCTTTCTTTCTTTCTTTCTTCTTTCTTCTTTCTTTCTTTCTTTAGAAGTGATAAAAGATAGAAATGTTGAAACAAAAAAGAAAGAAAGAATAAAAAGACAATAAAAGAAGAGATAAAAGAAAAAAGAAAGAAAGACACTGAAAGAGATGAAAGTTAGAAATACCAAAAGAGAGAAAGAAAGAAAAATAGTAGAAAAAGAGGATATCTAAAGAAAGAAAGAAAGAAAAGAAAGAAAGAAGGAAGAAGTGATAAAATATATAAATGTTGAAACAAGAAAGAAAGAAGGAAAGAAAGAAAGAATAAAAAAGACAATAAAAGAAAAAATAAAAGTTAGAAATGCCGAAAGAAAGAAAGAAAAAAGCAAAAGAAAGTAAGAAATATATAAAGAAAGAAGGTTAAAAATGTAGAAATTCCAGATAAGAAAGAAAGAATGAAAAAAAGCGAAAGAAAGAAAGACAAAAAAGAAGAGATAAAAGATAGAAATCCTAATATATGAAAGAAAGAAAAAAAAAACAAAGAAAGAAAGAACGAATAAAAGAAAGACCTTAAATGAAGTAGAAATACGGAGGAAAAAGAAAGAAATGGGTAAGAAGTGCTAAAATGTGAAAATGTCGAAAGAAAGAAGAAAGAAAAGAAAGAAAAAAGAAAGACACTGAAAGCAGAGGTGAAAGGTAGACATGCCGAAAGAAAGAAAGAAGAGAAAGACGAAAAAAGAAAGAAATAAAATGTCGAAACAAGATATAGAGTTGTTTTTTTTTTGTTTTTTTGTTTTTGTTTTTTTTACTAAGCGTAGCTCAGATGCGGTGCAAGGCCAGAAGGATGGGGCACCCAGTGAGAATCGAGCTCACTAGCAATGGTTTGTTAATGCTAGCTTGCTAACCATTACACAACGAGGTGTCCAGAAAGAAGATATATAAGAAAGAGAAAAAGAAATTCAGTAAGAATAAGACGATGAAGACGACAATCCTATATTTATTTCAAACAGAATCAAATGCGGTAAAAGAGTGGGCACGCGCGAAAGAGCGAGAGAGGGGGGGTGAGGGTGAAGAAAAGAGTGAGAGAGAAAGAGAGAGAGAGAGAGTGAGAAGGAGATAGGTTCATCTACACAATTAAGCGGCTTACCCCAAGTTGTCTGTCTAGAGGTCAATGTTAAAATGTCTTTGAACATCAATATGAGCAAATGGCAATTTGCATATAGGCCAAATGATATTTAAACTTGGTCGCCTTTCAACCTAAACTGACTTTTCGAGACAAGAAAGTTGTTTTTAATGTTTAAATAGAAAAGGCAAAAGAATGTTTAAAAAATGTTTTTTTAAATGTTTAAAATGTTTTTAAAAAATATTTGAAATAGAAATGACGAAAAAAATGTTTTGGTTTGGTTGGTTTGTTTTGTTTTACGGCATATCAACCTCAGTGGGTCATTTAATGCCGATAATGTTTTAAAATAAATCAATTCTTAATGGATAATACAATTTTTTTTTTATAAATACATTTTTCTATTTAACCCTTAGATGGGACCCTAACAGGTACTACCACTCCGGGTCAGAGTGGACCAGGGAGCAATGGTGATGAAGGGTGCTCCACATTCCCCAAACCTCCAAAACTGGAACCTCACCATCAGATAGAGTTTAACGTCATTCCCAGGACAAAAAAAATGTTTAAATAGAAAAGAGAAAATGTTTGAATAGAAAAAGCAAAATTAAAAAAAAAAAAAATAGTACCAATACAAGGATAACGTTGACATTAAATAACATATGATGGTTGAAGGGTAGACTTTGAATTCAGGGGCATAAATATTTACCATAATCGGCTAAACTTGCAAATTGGTCGGAAAATTAGGGTGACCCAGAAAAAACAGAACCCACAAATTTTGTAATCAAACTGTTAATTTTAACTAGAGGGGTTAGGGTTGGGGTTGGGTTAGGGCTGGAGTTTAGGGTTAGTTTAATGGGAAAATAAATAATTTGGGTTCTGTTTTTTATGTGTCTCCCTAATTTTCCGACCGATTTGCAAATCTAGCCCCATAATCTACTGGACAGATGTTAGTGGAATATGAAATGAAGTCCAATGTATTTTTAATTTCTGAACTGGGATCAATACTTTTAATAAAAATCTTTTTTTTTTAATCAGGAAAATAATACTTTATACGTTAATTCATGAATAAGTTGTTTGTTTTTTTTTTTTTTTTTTAAGTCAAGGACAGCATTAATTGATATTGTATGGATTTAAAGTTGTTGCTTAGTGATTCTGTTATACACTTTTTGGACCTCAGCGTTGTTATTTTAATAGAATTGATATTATAAACTAGGGTCTGCCAAAAGTCACGTCATATACGTATTTTACAAAATAAATCAACCCCACCCGATTTATTTTATAAGGCATGAGTTGTTTTATTTCAAAACTTTCTGATTTATTTAGGTATTTCTGCTATGGTAAATTAATAGATAAAATTCATTTAAAATATGAAACACCTAATTTTAAGTTTCAAATTTCATTTTTTTTTTAGATTCTAAAAACAAATATTTATTTAATAACTACTTTAGTTTATAATTGTTATCTAATAATTTTTGTAGAAAAGCACTACTGAAAATTTAGCTCCTCCCTTTTAAACAAAACAAATATCGATGTATATTGTTTTCTTTTGATAAATAATAGCCAATTAAATAATTATTGAAACAAGTAAAATAAAAAAAAAATTAAAAAAAGATCTCCAAAATTTTTTTTGTTTTCATTTTCTATTTAATTTCCTATTTTCGGTTCTTATTTTCTACCAGGATAGTTCCCTTGATATTTTTCTTCTATTCACACCGTCGGTCTTTTCTTTTTATTTATACTGCAATTAGTTTTAACTTTATATAACCCCCACCGATATTTTGCGCCCAAAAATAAGGGGGGTCAAAGTTATGTGACCTGAAAAAAATCAGAAAGTTTTGAAATAAAAAATCAGAAAATTTTGAAATAAAATAACTGATGAAATTCATTTATTGATAAATCAACACTGAAAATTTCATTAAAATCGGATAACTTCCAGATTTTTGGTAATTTTTTTTCCATTGGCAAGGAGAGGCTAAATTCATTTTGTAAAATACGGATTTTATGTCATTTTTGGCAGTGTTTATGGCTATGTTTACGATATGTTTGGGCAAAATTGACCAAAAAAATAAGTTTTAAATGTATCAAAAACAAATTACATATGTAATATTACTTTGCTTTTTTTTACTGATGTAACTACTTTTCGACTTAGACAAAAATTTTACATTAAATAATCAATTTAATTAATTTTAATTCGTTTTTAAAATGAAAACAAGTCAACATTTTGGCAGAGCCTATTATAAAATTATTGTCCTATACTGAAATAAACTGAAAATTACTATTCGCTGGTAATTTAACCGAGTATTTAACGATATTTTCATTTCAGAGTAACAATAAAAAATACTTAAAACAGTCCACTTTTGTAGTTCTGACGTTAAAGATGTGTACAACTGAATAACTACGCAACAACTTTAAATCTACACAACACCAATTAATGCTGTACTTTAAAAAAATTTTTTAATTATAAATAAATTAGCGTATTAAGTCATGTTTTCCTTAGAGTTTGATTTTTATCAAAAGTATTAATTCCATTTCAAAAAAATACATACATTGAACTTCATTTCATATTCCACTAACATCTGCCCGGTAGACTCTAGTAAAAGTTTACGCCCCTGAATTAACAGTTACTTGTTGGTGTGCCATTAAATAGATTTTTTTAAATATTTTTTAAATACAATAAATAAAGTGAATTTTGCTTAAGTAATTAGCAATAGGAAGCACCGTTTACAGTCGCAACTTTTTTATTGAGGCATCGTTACATGACTCAGAATACCGTCAGCATGACCTTCTTTACTGACCGTCCTGTCCAGAACATTTTCTTTAGCGTAGAGTCTGTGTATTTCCACTCTAACAACATAAATAAGCAAGAGGAGGAGACACCTCGCGTGTTGCAATGTTTGGTGAGCTAGGCTAGCATGTTACGATTCTCACTGTGTGGCCCACATTTTTGGCTTTGTGCTAAACTCTATTAATCGAACTAGTACGAAATAAAATAAACTTTTGAAACATATTGCCTGAGGGGTGGGAGTAAAAAATTCAATGTCAGCGAATCTGTACCCTAAGTAAGTAAAATCATCAAATTCATTAAAGGATTAAAAAATAAAACAATTTGAAATGTAAACTTTAAATATGTATTAAAATAAAACAAACTATATATAGATATATAATAACAGTCATGAATTTATTAAAACTTGTTTTAAAAAAACAATGAGGACTGTCGAATGTTGCATGTTCAAATTTTGAATGTATTTATTCTATGTTATGATGCTTTTTGGTAATGTGACATAAGCAGTGACGTAATTTTTGTTACCGACAAAAACCGGAAGCGAATCTCCATTATTAATAGATCATACTTAAAGCACCTCTAGTAGGTACCCTAATCCTACTACTGTCGGTATTTGTGCACACAGGCCTATCGGGTACGGTTCATTTTAAAACAGATCTATTTGACCATAGATGGGATCCCAACAGGTACGACTACTACGGGTCAGAGTGTACATGGGCGTAATGGCAATGAAGGGGGTAATCCACACTCCCAATTTTCCACAATTTTTTGTACGAGCAGAATGCGACACGGGATCAATATTTAAGTGAAGTACAGCTAGTTAGTTGGTTGTTCTGTTTTACGGTATATCAACCCTTACCGAGCCATTTAATGCCGAATAAAATCATTTCGATTTTCGATTTCTCACAGTACCTTCTGTTCTTTAAATGGTCACCCACATAAGAATTGAACAGGGTTACAGCTGCCTAACTTTCGTGATCTAGCAGGAATCGGTGCTCTCAGCGGACTTGACCACAAGCCCAGAGTACAGCTGGTTTGAATTCAAAGTTTTCTGTAGACCGGTTGCCTATTGAAAGCAAAGGAACCCTATCCAGCCTACTATTTACCCATAGCTGGAGGGAAAAACAGATTAATCTGTAGTGATTCAGTTTGTAGTTATTCTATGTGGTTTAAGTTCGCATGTGATTGTGTCTGAATCCAAATATAGTTAGTTCTTCCTTCTCGTGGGCTGGTAAGCTGAAAGGAAATTTAGGAAAAGAAGCGAAAAAACAAAGATGAGGATAACTTTAGAGTAAGACTTTTATTAGTTGATTCACTCTATTTCTTTGAGGGGAAATATTTGCCAAGCAAGTTAATAGATGTTTCCCCTTCAAAGACTTGGAATAAAAAAAGATGAGAGTCCTTTTTGGGGCGAAGAATTCGGGGCGGGGGGGTCTGCACATGCCCAGTGGGCTCTTCCGGTCTCTGGCCTTCTGGGAGATTGTTATTTTTTGTGTCTTTTTATTTATTTTTTATATCTAATTTAATTTTGATTCATTTTTGTTATTTTATTTAATTTTATTTTTATTGATCACCACAAATCCATGCCTTTCCTAAGAGCATTTGTGTGAAGTGAAATGCAAACAACCTCATCCAGGATTTGAACTCGGGTCACCGATTCCATTTCTTATAATGATCGTTACGTTAAACGCCTCTAGAAACTGAAAATTAAGAAAAAAACATAGAAGCATAAGAATTACAGCAATTCCTTAAATTGTTTGGTTTTGGTTAGTTCGGGTTTTAAAAGCGGTTAATAGTAATTTTGCAAACTTTTTAGAACTACGTGTTTCATCTGTAAAACAAATAGATAATAGAGTGTATAGCTGTTTAAAATTATTGTGAAGTAAATAATGAAAGAAAGCAAAGATACAAATGAAAGAAAAAAAAGAAAGAAAGAAAGAAGAAAGAAAGAAAGAAAGAAGAAAAAAAATTAGAAATTCCGACGAAAAGAAAAAACAAAGAAAGAATAGATAAAACATAGAAATGCTAACACATGAAAGAAAGACAAAAAAGAACGAATAAAAGAAAGAAAGACCTTAAATGAAGTAAAAATACCGAAAAGAAAGAAAGAAAGAAAGAAAGAAAAAAGAAAGAAAGAAGAATAAAAAAAGAAAGACCTTAAATGAAGTAAAAATACCGAAAAGAAAGAAAGAAAGAAGAATAAAAGAAGAAGACTTAAATGAAGTAAATAAAGAAGAAAGAAAGAAAGAAAGAAAGAAAGAAAAAAGAAAAAAGAAGAAAAGAAAGAAAGACCTTAAATGAAGTAAAATACCGAAAAAGAAAGAAAGAAAGAAAGAAAGAAAGAAAGAAAAAAGAAAGAAAGAAGAATAAAAGAAAGAAAGACCTTAAATGAAGTAAAAATACCGAAAAAGAAAGAAGAAAAAAGAAAAAGAAAGAAAAAAAGAAAGAAGAAGAATAAAAGAAAGAAAGACCTTAAATGAAGAAAATACCGAAAAAAAGAAAGAAAGAAAGAAAGAAAGAAAGAAAGAAAGAAGAATAAAGAAAGAAAGACCTTAAATGAAGTAAAAAAAGAAGAAAAAGAAAGAAAGAAAGAAGAAAGAAAGAAAGAAAGAAAGAAGAATAAAAGAAAGAAAGACCTTAAATGAAGTAAAAATACCGAAAGAAAAAAGAAAGAAAGAAAAGAAAGAAAAAAGAAAGAAAGAAGAATAAAAGAAAGAAAGACCTTAAATGAAGTAAAAATACCGAAAAAAGAAAGAAAGAAAGAAAAAGAAAGAAAGAAAGAAAAAGAAAAAGAAAAGAAGAAAAAAAAGAAAGACCTTAAATGAAGTAAAAATACCAAAAAAGAAAGAAAAGAAAGAAAGAAAAAAGAAAGAAAGAAAGAAGAATAAAAGAAAGAGAGACCTTAAATGAAGTAAAAATACCGAAAAAGAAAGAAAGAAAGAAAGAAAGAAAGAAAGAAAGAAATACTAAAATTATTGTGAAGTAAATAATGAAAGAAAGCAAAGACACAAACGAAAGAAAAAAAACAGAAAGAAAGAAAGAGATAAAAATTTAGAAATTCCAAAGAAAGAAATAAAGAAAGAAAGAATAGATAAAAGATAGAAATGCTAACACAAGAAAGAAAGAAAGAAAGAAAGAAAGAAAGAAAGAAATACTAAAAGGTAAAAATACCGAAAGAAAGAAAGAAAGAAAGAAAGAAGAGATGAAAGAAAGAGAAAAAAGAAATGCTGAAACAATGAAAGAAAGAAAGAAAGCAGAAAGAGAAGAGATAAAGAAATGCCAAAAACAAGAAATGAAATAAAGAAATGTAAAATGATCTAGAGGAATGAAGAAAGAACTGCACAAAAGAAGGCTCATCACTTCCGCTGTCTAAAATAAGGCTAAGTATTTCCTTACAGGCATCATCGTCTAAATAACAACCACTCTTTGCCTTTTAGACAACAATTTATCAATCAGTGTATGAACATGGCACTCATCGGACTGAGAGGCCATTTTCTCACCATTGTCTATTAGTCGTCTTGCACAAAACAAGGAAAACTCAGAATTTAATTAAAATCTTCCCTACCTGACATGGCACAACTGAAGGTATATGTTTTCAATTCCAGTCTTGCGTGTTTAACGCATGCGCATCGCTTGCAACTGCCCTGCTGCTGCTGCTGTCTGTCTGTCTATCTGTCTATTTATCTGTAAAAGTGTACCTCTCTAATTGGAATACCGAAAGAAAGCTAAATAATGAAGATTCTGATGATATATAAATAACACAATATCTACGAAAACCGTTTGTCATGAAGCTAGTTGGTTGGTTTTATGGCATGTCAACCCTTGCTGGGTTATTTTATGCCAAAGACAGTTTTGTTGAGATTGTTCTATATAAGGTGTGTGATAAAAGCCCTCTCCTACTTATAGACTCGACCGCGACCATATGACCAAGCTCTTGGCCAATCACTGGCAGTACTCTGAGGTAGATACATATTTAAACGGACCATACTGACCATACCTACTTTGACTTTCGTGGCAGGCGGACATAGGATTAAATCACTGGACCTTTAACAATACGCGGGATAGGACTTATACGCAGGATAGGACTTATCCGCTTACCAAAGGATTCCATAACTCAGGACTTACTTACTGTAAGCCCTTTTCAACTGGCCAATGATGGCATTTAAAAATTTTACAGGTTATGGGCCCAGCACGCTTTCACTGAGCCCATAACCTGTAAAGTTTTTAAATGCCATCATTGGCCAGTTGAAAAGAGCTATTATGGTCTCAGGATATCTTCGAAACTGTTTGTCATAAAGCTGGTTGGCTGGTTGGTTGGTTGGTTTTACGGTATGTCACTTGGAACAGGACCTCTCATTGGCTTAAAGGATCATGTGATTAGATGATGATTTGAACATTGCTAATTTAGACAGTTTTTTGAGCAGACGTGTTTTTCTGTCTGCTTCTCTCCATATGGCTAATGAATATATTAAGGGAATAAAAAAGTGTGTACACAAGAAAATGTATCCATGTTACTCGTAAAAATAACAGAGAAAAATGAAACAGAGAGACAAGTTTAACAATTATGGTCTCACAAAATCTTTGAAACCGTTTGTCATTAAATTGGTTGGTTGGTTGGTTGGTTGGTTTTTGGATATGTCAAAGCTTGCTGGGTTATTTTATACCGAAAACAAGTTAACAATTATGGTCTCACAATATCTTCGAAACTGTTTGTCAGGAAGTTGGTTGGTAGGTTAATTGGTTTTAAGCTATATCAACACTTGTTGGGTTATTTTATGCCGAAGACAGTTTAACAATAATGGTTTCACAATATCTTCGAAACTGTCATGATTTTTTTTATTCTTTAGTAACAGCGCGTTTCATCGTTATATGCGAATAAACAGAACGATATAATACCAAAACCAACAGTTCAGAGTTAATAATTCTCCATTTCAAATATTTCATCCTAGACACTGAAAGAAAACAAAATCCCCAGGAGTGCTGACATTTACAAACGGGTATATTTATTTTTTGTCTGTAATACACCAAATTGGTACATTCAAAATCG
>CM042148.1:100787866-100827866 GCA_023376005.1 Doryteuthis pealeii
AAAGCTGATGTGAAAAACTCAAAAGGAGTGAAATAATAATAGCGACAAACTAAAGAGATATAAAGTTAGAAGACATGGACATGGCCAAGAAGAGGAAATCTCAAGAGAGAAACGGAATCTCTTATAATCGCAGCACAATACAATGTCATTAGAACAAACTATATAAAGGCAAAAATAGATAAGACGCAGCAGAATAGCAAGTGCACAATGTGTGGAGACAGGGACGAAAGGTTTAATCCTATAAAAAGCAAATGCCACAAACTAACAGAAAGAGATTACAAGACTAGGCACGACTCTATTGGAAAGGTGATCCACTGGGAATTGTCCAAGAAATTCAATTTTTACCTTACAACTAAATGGTATATGCACAAGCCTGGACCTGTCCTGGAGAAAGAGACGCATAAGATTATCTGGGACTTCGAGGTACTGACGGATTACCTAATCCCGACCAAGAGACCGAACCTCGAATTAACCGACAAGAAGAAGAGAACCCGTCATCTCGTGTACTTTCTCATCCCGGTCGACCACCGAGTGAAAATGAAAGAAAGCGAAATGATAGGCAAATACTTAGACCTTGCCAAAGAACTGAGGAAACTGTGGAATATGAATGTGAAGGTCGTGAGAGAGTAACTAACATATATAACGAGGAGGTAATCAAGGGGGAAAGTGACAGGCATAATGTGGGGTAAGAAACGGGTCAGTTTTTGACAATTCCAAATTACGACTAATGAAAATGGAATTTTTACGACTAATTAAAATGGAATTTTTTCAAACATAACTCAATCCTAAAAGCAAGGAATATTTTAGTATGCATTTTGTGTCATTAAACTAAATAGAAAAAAAAACTTTAGTAGACAAACATTGATTAGCTCAGCTTTAGTATAATAATAGATATAAACGCTGACAAGGAAACTAACGATATGCAGTGCCTCACAGGCTCATGATGGAGGCTATTATTGGTTTATTTACTAGAAGCGGCTACCTGGCGTTGCCTGTGTAGATGTGGGGTAAAAAAGGTGGTCTCATAAATCCATTATTGTTGAATCATAAGTCGGATCCTTGCAGAATGCCCCATTAAAATCCACATGTAAAAAAGACCTTGCATTGATCCAGACACTTTGGAAAGAAAAATTAATGTATCTTATTTTCTAAATGCAAAAAAAAAAATTCCATGCTGTTATCATTTAAATTTTATGTTTTAATTATCTTCACGAATATGAATCAAATGTCCATGATTTTTGTTCAAAAAGCAAGATCTGGTGATAGTGAATGTGTACATATATATATATATATATATATATATATATATATATATATATATATATATATTAACTTTGTCATTATTTTATTTTTATTTTATAGTTTCATCCGGACATACATACACACAAACTGGCCTTTATATATGTATAGATTTCCAGCGATATATGTTGTCTAATGTTTCTGTTAAACAAAAGACTGACACGTTCAGCGATTATTTCATGCCCGAAACTTCTGTTCGCGGTGACTAGTTTGAATTTTCTTTAACGTTCTTTCGGACTTCCACATCGATTGTTGTAATTTGAGAAATAACATCATGCAGCTGTTTTAACTTCCTCAACCGTTCTGAAGAAAAGAGGCTGTAAACCCCCCCCTCTCTCTCTCTCTCTCTCTCTCTCTCTCTCTCTCTCTCTCTCTCTCTCTCTCTCTCTCTCTTGGTTCATTTTTCTTTATTTTTATTTTTCTCCTCAATCCTTCCTATATCCCCTTCTCTCTCTCTCTCTCTCTCCTCTCTCTCTCTCTTCTCTCTCTCTCTCTCTCTCTCTCTCTCTCTCTCTCTTCATTCATTCTCTCCCTTGCCACACTCTTGTTTTTTTCCTTAATTCTTCTTCTTCTTCTTCTTTTCTTCTTCTTCTTCTTCTTCTTCTTCTTCTTCTCAATCATCCCATATACCTCTCTTTCTTTCTCTCTCTCTCTTTCTTTCTCTCTCTCTCTCTCTCTCTCCCACTTTACCACTTGGTTTCTTTCCCTTAATTCTTCTTCTTCTTCTTCTTCTTCTTCTCCTCAATCCTCCTATACCCCCTCTCCCTCTCTCTCTCTCTCATTTACCATTAGTTTTTTTTCCTTTAATTCTTCTTTTTCTTCTTCTCAATTCTCCCATACCCTCTCTCTCTCTCTCTCTCTCTCTCTCTCTCTCTCTCTCTCTCTTTTCTCTCTCTCTCTCCTCTCTCTCTCCCCCTCTCTCTCTCTCTCTTACCACTTGGTTTCTTTTCCTTAATTCTTCTTCTTCTTCTTCTTCTTCTTCTTCTTCTTCTTCTTCTTCTTCTCAATCCTCCCATACCCCCTCTCTCTCTCTCTCTCTCTCTCTCTCTCTCTCTCTCTCTCTCTCTCTCTCTCACCCTACCACAGTGTAAGAACTATCGCACATGTTCAAGTCAGACCTTTTCAAGGAGGTCCCAGCGTGATTAATCTGTGTCAAAGTACTTCGTTCACAATACGGTTGGTGTCTCTTCTTCTTGAAGAATTACCGAATTCTTCGAGTTCTCTCATGTGCAACAGTGGAATGAACCATTTTTCTAAAGATGGTCGATGAACTATTGTGACTTACGTTACAACACTTGAGATGAAAAAAGAAAATTCAAATCCTAATTTGAGGATCATTTTTCGGGCAATTTTTTACTCATCTATATTCAAGAGGTGAGCTAAAAATACGCCATTTGTTCTTTTGATATTTTTGGTTGGTTGAAGTTTATGGCATGTCAACTCTTGTTGAGTTATTTTATGCTGAATACGTTTTATTCATTCTTGTTGAGTATTCAATATTTTTTTCAAACTCAATTTTTAAACACATTTTTAAGATTTGTTTTTCTATTTAACCCGTAGATGGAACTTAACAGGTTCTACCACTCCATGTCAGAGTGCACCTGGGAGTAATGGTAATGAAGGGGTACTCCATATTCCCCAGTGAGTGAAGTTTTCATTATCTTTTCCCTACCTCTGTCCTCACACCTTTCAACACATGCTTTCTCTCTCCTCCCTTTCCTTCCCTCCACCCTACCAATCCACCTTTTCACTGTTTATATACATAGCAGTTCTGCTTCAAAACAATAAAATTTCTGAAGTATCGTAAATTCACAAAAGCGAAATATTCATTAATTGTTATAGTTTGTGCTCTTATCCAATTTTTCATCTAAATTTTGTGTGGTTTGTTGGTAAATTAGATTTTACGGCATTTTACGGCATTTAATCCCTTGTTGGGTTATTTTGTGCCGAAGACGTTTTGTTTTATTCAGAGGTACTCAATTTTTTTTAAACTCAATTTTTTTCGAACTTGGGAACCTCCTTGTCGTAATCGGGGACCTTCGGGGTTCCTCTATGGTTATTGGAATGATAACATGATTCCCCTGGGGATTGAATAAATGGTTGGGTTCAAAGTTCCGTGATGGCTCCCGATTACGACAAGAAGTCTACCGATTACGACAAGAAGGTTACCGAGCCCGAAAAGAAGGTTCCCGAGTTTGAGAAGCTTCCCAAATCCGACAAGAAATACCTGAAGAATGCAGGGGGCACATCGGCCGAAACGTTGTACAGATAACAATAAAGATGAGGACAATAGTCCGAATAATACAAATAATACTACTTAAGTATTTGACCATATATCGCATCCTGCGAGGTTGGTAAATAAATTAATATTTTAATAAGAACCTGTAACAAACAGAAAGCGATGTCAATGTACGCATAAGAAAATTTTAGACAGAGTATATATCATATGGAAACCTGATCTCGCTGATAAGATAAAGCGAGAATTCTCCCAAGCCCGTATCAGTGCCACTGTATGGTCGCACCACTAACGAAACACTGTTAGAAAAAGTTAGTTTCTAAAGTATTCTTGTCCTTGCCACTTAAAATACTCAATAGTACTTAAGGTTTTTTCTTCTTTTTTTTGTCTTTTTTTTTTGTTTTCTTTTTCTTGTGGGATTGGGACTGGTTAGGGGTTTTGGAGGCTATCTTGTTAAAATTATTTGTTCTCTATGTATATATATACCAACCCTCCGTGCGAGCAGGATGTGACACAAGGTCACTTTCTTAAGCTGAGTTTAACAGGTTTGAATTCAGAGTTTTCCTTCTCCTAGACTGGTTACCGAGCCCAGGTTAAAGAGCCTTGCTGGAGAGAGAGAGGTGGGGGGGAGAGTAGTCGAATTCATACCTTTCCCAAGGGTATTAGCGCTATGTTAAATGCAAACAGTTTCGTCTAGGATTTGAACTCGTGTCAACGACTCCATTTTTTACGACGGTAACCATTACCCCACGCGCCTCCTTTGTTTCCTCTGTATATATTGTGCCAGAATTCTTCAAAGTCGGTTATAGAATTGTCTAACACACAAAAGAAACGCCCAATAAAAATGATGGCTCGACAAAAGAAAAGAAAAACTGATATCCCTGATAAAATAAAGTGATAATTATTCCAAGCTCGTATCAGTGCTACTATATGGCCGCAACACTTGGACTGTGACGAAACTAGTATCCAAAGTGTTCGTTTCCTTGCCACTTAAAATACGCATTTCCCCTCGTTTACTGCTCTTGGGTAAAAGCCATGAATTTATATTTTCCGTCCCTCCAGCTTGGATGAATAGGACAGACCCAATTCTAGCTTTATTCAGCTCAAAAAATTGACCTCGTGTTGCATTCTGCCCGAGGCGGAGGGGTTGGGTAAATACCTACTTATTTAGACGTAATGTTGTAGGTATATTTTTGCCAATCACCATTTTCGTTCACTTATCTTTTCATGGTAGCTACGTTTTTTACAGGGTGGGCGGTATTTGTTTATTTTTGTGTTTTTGTATGTTTTTTTTTTTGTTTTTTTTTTTTGCTTTTTGTTGTCTTTCTTAAACATCTTCTTACGGCCTCGTTTCTACTTTTTATTTTCATGTCTCTCTCTCTCTCTCTCTCTCTCTCTCTCTCTCTCTCTCTCTCTGCCACTTTTGTTTCTCTCCCCCCCCCCTCTCTCTTTCTCTCTCTCTCTTTCACTTTTGCTCTCTCTGTTCCCCTCTTTTCACTCTCTGCCACTTCTCTCTTCTCTCTCTCTCTCTCTCTCTCTCTTTCTCTCTCTCTCTCTCTCTCTCTCTCTCTCTCTCTGTCACTTCTCTCTTTCTGTCTATTTATTTCTCTCACTCTACCTCTATCTCCCTTTGTCACTTTTTTTCTCCTCCTCCCTCTCTCTCTCTCTCTCTCTCTCTCTTCCTTTCTCTCTCTCCCTTTGTAATTTTTTCTCCCCTCTCTCTCTCTCTCTCTCTCTCTCTCTCTCTCTCTCTCTCTTGTCGTTTCCTCTCTCCCACTTTCATCTTTTCTTTGCCTCACCCGTGATTCAGTATTCACCCCATTATCCAAAAAGGTTAATTACTGGGTATTCTCTTTCGCCTTTCATCGTCGAGCCAAAAGAAATAAAGGTTGACCTCGACTGCAATTACTATCCGGGCATCAGTAAAGAATCCAATGGAATAGACCCCGATCATTTTTTTGCATGACAAAATGGACATTGATGAAATACTATACATCATACCACAGCCCCAAGGTCGAACGTGACAATATTGCGAAATGGATTGATGGAAGGTAAACTAAAAAAAAATATTTACAGATTCATTAATCTAATTTATTATTATTAACATTATTATTAGTTTGTCCCACCAGCATTTGCTGATGGTCTTTCGATGGAGTGACAACAAGTCTCCTCAGGTCTCCAGGACTCTTCTGAATATTATTAGAATTCTTCACACTAGCGTTAGCTGATGGTATTTCACTGGAGCCTGAGTAAGAACAATTCACCTCAGGTCTCGGGGAGTATTATCCTTGTACCCCACTTGTACTAGGTTAGGCACAAGGCCGTATTAACGTGGAACCACCTACAAGCCGAGACTCATTGGTGGGGGGTTAAAAATTGTGTCTATCCCCTCGGCATTCCTCCTCAAGGGGGCGCCTCAAGCACTGGGCAATAAACCCAGCCCTACCCCTTAAATCGAGGAGGCAGGTGTTGCCTGGGGGATGGCCCCTGAGATCGACGCTCGTGATTTTGACCCGGGTCGGGGCGGACGTGTACCGGGGACTATTTTGGTATTCAAGCAGATTGCAGCAATGCAGTATTCTGGATGGGATTTATCCAAGTGATTGGGATTCCATAGCTTTTTCAGCTCTCTGCAAGGTCCACATATTTGTGCATCACCCTGTGATCTGCAGCAACTGACCAGAGTTCTTTCTTTTTTGAGAGCAGTGTTAGCTGATGGTCTTTCACTGGAGTCTGAGTGACAGCAAGTCTCCTCTCCAGGACTCTTCTGAGTATTCTGGCAGATTGCAGCATTCTGAATGGTTTCAATCCTTCCTCTGCTAATGCTTTTGACTGTTCCAAGTGCACCAACTACAATTGGAGTTCTCTGGCAAGGTCCAGATATTTGCTGTGGCTGGCACTCACCAGTTGACAATTGAGGTCTGGTCTTCTTGCTGGGATAAGGTGATCCGTTTTAATTTCAGATTCCATATGTCATTTCTTGCATAATTCCCAGTGGATCACCTTCCAGTCGTGTCATTCTCGTTGTGCTAGTTTGCTACATTCGCTGGTTAACAGTCTCATCTCTATTGTCTACATTTAGTCTTATCAATTTTCGCTTTGATGTAGTTTGGCATTATTTTGTGCAGCGTGATTCTGTTTCTCTTTTGAGGCATGTCCAAGTCTTTTGATGTGCAACCTCTCGTTTGAAGCGTCCATATAATTGTTTTTCTTTTCGCCATAAGTAATCCTTGTGTAATCTTCTTTCTACGCATTCCTCTATGTTGGCAAGACATGGTCCTATCTGTCTGTTAAGAATGGTCCTGAGTCAGGTATTAATTCCTTTGATCAGATTTCTGCTGTTAAGTTTCGTTTCTAGAAGTTTTCTAGTTCTCCTGAGATATTCCTTTTTAACTTTTCCTTTCATTTCTGCTTGCATGATATTGTCCGATTATTATTATTATTATTATTATTATTATTGTGGGGTTTTCACGCCTGCTGTAGCCTGTGATTCACTTGAAGCTAAGTGACAGCAAGTCTCCTCAGGTCTCCAGGACTCTTCTGAATATTCACACATTCTACACTTGCTATTCTGTTGTGTCTTATCTATTTTTGCCTATATATAATGTGTTCTTATGGCATTGTCTTGATTATTGTATTGCGATTATAAGAGGTTTTCACACTGTCGTAGCTGGTGGTTCATAGGAGGCTGAGTGAAAGCAAGTCTCCTCAGGTCTGCAGGACTCTTCTGTGTATTCTAGCCGATTCCAAAAGGGCTGAAGTTTGGATGGTCTCAACTCTACCTCTGATTTCCAATTCACCCAAATTTTTCCAGGGATTTGGGGACCGTTCCAAAGGTACCAATTACAATTGGTAGGATCTTCACCTTCATGTTCCACAGTTTCCTCAATTCTCTGACAAGGTCCAAGTTTATCTTTTTGCTTTCTTTCATTCTCTCTCGGTGGTCGTCCGGAACGCCAAAATCCACGTGATGACAGGTTTCTTCTTCTTGTCGATTAATACTAGATCCGGGACCCTGATTGTGCAACTATACAATAGTGCTAGCACCGCTACAGCTTAGAAGAATTACCGTTTTATTTTACCTGAGATATCAGATTTGATTAAGGTCATTTGATACGTAATGGGGTAACGTGGACGTGGATTAGAACGGAAAAGTTTAAGTGATGGTTTTGCGTGGATTTGTTAGATGGTTGAATGGTACGTGGCGAAGGAGAGAAAGGATGGATGAGAGGTCAGAATGAAAATTGAGTCCGGGGGAATGCGTGAAAACATGAAAATTCTTGCTCTCGGCAGTTGTAGTCTCGGGGAAATAAAATACCCATGAGTGAAAAGAAGTGGCCTTGTTTTATAACTAAAAACCCGAATAGCAAGGCAAGATAACCCTCAGCCCCAAATTGGCCCAGACTCCATAATATCATAGAACTGCCAACAACGGAACATCTGCCCAACAATCAGGATTCCAGCCTTCTCTAATGCAGTACCAGTACAGAAATAAGTATATTGAATATTTTATTATCCACACATCGTTCACTCCATTAGAGCCGTAACGTTAAGCAACGTGGACACGTCATCTCTCCATTCGGAAATGAGTGCAAGACATAACGAATAGTTGACATGTCATCATCACAGCCATTCCGACAAGGAGAAGTAAACAAGCCTTTTAACACATCTCTCCATTCCAACAAGAAGTACGTAGTGTTACACTCGGTAGTAACAATATTTCTTTATCCACACATCGTTCACTCCATTAAAAGGAAGAGCCGTAACATTAAGTATTGTGGACACATCATTTCACCATTCGGAAATGAGTGCAAGACGTAACGAAGAGTTGACACGTCATCATCTTAGCCATTTTGACAAGGAGAGAGTAAAGTAAACAAGCGTTTGAACACATGTCTCCATTCCGACAAGAGAGCGTAGTGTTACACTTTTACATGTCAATAGGCGTCCATGCTTTACCGACCCGTATGAAAAATTCTCCTCACCCAAAATATCCTTTAGTTGCAACTAGAAATAAATTGCTTTCTTTGGTTGGGTCTCTTTGTTTAATGGCATATCAACCTTCGTGGGTTATTTAATGCAAAGTCATCCTTAATCCCCCCACGGCTGTACCAAATTTTATTGATATTTTTCTACTTGTATAATGGGTCATTTCAAAGGATCATGTACCAGTCTCATGGTTGGTTCACTGACAAAAGAAAAGATGGCAGGAGTGTTAACGTAGTGATTTTTCAGTGTAAACAAGTGACACGTGCGAGAGCCGCTGCAAGCGGTTTACGGTAGAATCGCAGTGGTGGGAGAGCTGATGTGAGTGGTTTAAGGTAGGCAAACAGTTAAAGAAAAACAGTAATTATACTATCTAACAAATATTTTTGGAAATCTTACCTTGTAATGAGAATGTAAAGAACACCCTTGTATTATATACACTCAAAATTTGAGCATGCAACCTTAGACAATCCTCATTGTTTTCTTAAAACAAGTTTTAATGAATATATGCCCGGTATTATATGTCTATATATAGTTTGCTTTATTTTTATATATATTAAATTTATCAGAACTAAGTTTCAAATTATTTTTGTTTTTTTTTTTTTTTGCTATAATAAATTTGGTGATTTTATATAATTATGGTACAAACTCTCTCTGCAATTGAATCTTTATCTCCCAACCACTCAGGCAGAGTCTTTCAAAAAATAATTTTTACACCACCCGAAGGACGTTTTTATTTTTATTTATTTATTTATTTAATTATTTTAGTAATACTAAATGTTATTATAATGGAAATTGTGTATTTGTATGTCAGTAACCGAAACTATATTACTACTTAAGTCACGAATGAGAAGGCTAATTTGCATATTGATATTCAAAATTTTATCTTAATAAATATGTGTTTAGTATTATTGATTTCTAATCGTTTGCTTTTATCTTAGGAATATGAGCAAAGATCTCTGAGATAAATCTGAAAAGAAATCCATTAACAAGAAGAAATTACTAATTTTATTCTTTACTTCCGATCTTAACTAAATAGTTGAATTAGGAAAAAATTTGCAATGAAAGACGGGAGTAATGGAAGAGTAAGTTTCAGTTGTTCTATTTTTCAATTATACCCCCTCTGTTTTAGATCTTTTTATCTGCATTCTTATTTAGTTTCATTAGCCTTTACTAGTTTAATATAATATTTTATTACATTAAAACTGAAATACTTGTACACAGAGGGTGCATATATTTGCTAATATTTCTAATATAGTCTTCTGAATAACCTAGCCGATATGAAGATTATAGTCATTGATAGTCTGAGATGATGACGTGTCAACTCTTCGTTACGTCATGCACTCATTCCCGATGTGGACTTAAACTAAGCTTTGGGGTAAAGGTCTGCCAAAATGAAAATACGTTTGATACACACTAATATTACTGTCATTCTTAGTAATAATGGCCTTATTTACACCTTAAAAAAAACGAATTTGGCGGCCATCAATGGGTATAAAGTGACAACAAGCCCCCTTTAATCTCTTGTACCTCACTCAGTTTTCTAAGGAACTTCAACAATGCCGTCATTTGCATAACCTCATAAGTTTCCGCTATATTTCTAATCCTGTAATTTGAATATGAAACCATGTGGAATTCTTCATCCTCATCAGCATTATTATTATTATTATTATTATTATTATTATTGTTGTTGTTGTTGTTGTTGTTGTTGTTTTCGTAAGTCGTTTGCCCATTAGGCTACGCGGTGAGCCAAGCCTAGGGACGAGGGTGACAGTGACTACATTGGAACCGGTTTGGGTTGGAAGAACGAATTTCATTTTGGGTGGGTGGCGGCGTGTGTGGGGAGGGGGTTAGTGTTGGAAGGGCCGTGACAGTATCCGGAAGATAATCCATCAGGGACGATGGCTGAATAATTTGAACATTCAAAGCCGAGTTAATCAGCCGGAGCCGGGAACAAATGACGAATCATCCCGTTCCGAGGAAGGAAGGAAGAAAGGAAGGAAGAAACGTTGACCAAGGAAATTGAAGTCACATTTAGGTCCAATCCATTGGATTTGCATCTATCATCAAATCCATTATTATTATTATTATTATTATTATTATTATTATTTACTCCTTTTGAGTTTTCACACCAGCATTAGCTGATGGCCTTTCACTGGAGTCTGAGTGATAGCAAGTCTCCTCAGGTCTCCAGGACTCTTCTGAGTATTCTGGCAGATTGCAGCAGTGCAGTGTTCTGAATGGTTTCAATCCTTCCTCTGATTTCCAAACTTTCCAAACCCTTTTCTAATCCTTTTGGGACTGTTCCAAGTGCACCAACTACAATTGGTATCACTTTCACTTTCATATTCCATAACTTTTTCAGTTCTCTGGCAAGGTCCAGATATTTGTCCATTTTTTCATTTTCTTTAGCTTCACCCTGTGATCTGCTGGCACTGCAAAATCCACCAGTTGACAAGTTCTTTCTTTTTTGTTTATCAACACTAGGTCTGGTCTTCTTGCTGGGATAAGGTGATCCGTTTTTATTTCAAAGTCCCAGAGAATTTTATGCGTTTTGTTCTCAAGAACAGATTCTGGTTTATGCATATACCATTTTGTTGTATGGTCAAAATTTAATTGTTTGCATAATTCCCAGTGGATCACCTTCCCAACCCAGTCATGTCTAGTTTTGTATTCTCATTGTGCTAGTTTGCTACATTTGCAGAGTATATGGTTTACAGTTTCATTTCTATTACCGCAAAGTCTACATTTACTATTTTGTTGGGTCTTATCGATTTTCACTTTGATATAATTTGTCCTTATGGCATTATTTTGTGCAGCAATTATAAGTGATTCAGTTTCTCTTTTGAGGTTTCCCTTTCTTAAGCATGTCCAAGTCTTTTTATGTGCAACTTCTTCTATTTGTCGTTTGAAGCGTCCATATAGTTGTTTTTCTTCCCATTTTTGTTTTTTAGTCTTTGTTGTTTTTCTGTTTGTCCATCTGTCGCTCCTACTATTGTTGGCCACCATTATTCCTTTTAGGTTTTTCACATCAGCGTTAGCCGATGGTATTTCACTGGAGGCTGAGTGACAACTAGTCCCCTAGGTCTCCAGGACTCTTCTGAGTATTCTAGTGGATTGCAGCAGTCTGGATGGTCTCAATTCTTCCTCTGATTTCCAGATCCTCCAGTCTTTTTTCCAAGTTTATTGAGATTGTTCCAAGTGCACTAACTACATTTGGTATCACTTTGGCTCTCATATTCCTCAGCTTTTTCAATTCTCTGACAAGGTCCAGATATTTGTCCATCTTTTCGTTTTCTTTCAACGTCACCCTGTGATCTACTGGAACCGCAAAGTCCACCAGTTGGCACGTTCTCTTTTTATTATTATTATTATTATTATTATTATTATTATTATTATTATTATTTCACTCTTTTCTAGTCTTTCACACCAGCATTAGCTGATGGTCTTTCCCTAGCCTGAGAGACAGCAAGTGTCCCCAGGTCTCTCCTGAACTCTTCTGGCTGATATGAAGATATAGTCATGCTTATTATCAAACATTTACAAATGAATCTTCGTCGTATCATTTATGCATTTACCCAACGTTGCAAGGAGGCGACACAAAGTCAAGTTTTAAATACAGCTGATTGGAGTTTTTCTTCTCCGAGATGGGTTGCCGTACCATCACTGAAGAGCCCAATTTACCTTCTATTTACCATAACCGAGGAGAAAGGAGATGTATACGTGCCTTCCTCAAGGGCATTGGTACGAATTAAAACGAAAACAATCTCGTCTAGGATTCGAACTCGCCGTGTCGATTTTTTATGACGGTAACCATTACATCACGCACCTCCGCAATCTTATTATCATAATGGAGATTCGGCGTCTATTAGTGTGTAACCAAAAGTACTGATTACGTCAAATATCCCAGTAACTGCGTAAGTTTATCAATTGATAGTCAAAATCATTAATACACGAATAAATCTTATTTATTAATGATCTCGCTCTGAAAATCTGAGTTAGATTTGCCTCAAAACAGCGATTCTTATTAGTGTGTCTTATATATCACTAAGAAAAATGTTTCCATGAAAAAAAAAAGGTTTCCATATGGTGTGGTTAATTTGCATACAGATTTTAACAAAACCGGGTTAAATAAATAATTACTTGGTGTCATTGATCTCTAATATTATCGTTTTATTCTCCAATGTATGAAAATCAATTCTATGAATGATTTTGTAGAGAAACCAATTAAAATATGATTAAAATCTATTAATAATGGAGATTCGCTTCTGGTTTTTGTCTGTAACAAAAATTACGTCACTGCTTACGTCACATTACCCAAAATCGTCATAACAGAATAAATACACTCAAAATTTGAACATGGAACATTAGAAAGTCCTCATTGTTTTTTAAAACAAGTTTTAATAAATACATGACTGGTATTATATATCTATATATAGTTTGTTTTATTTTAATACATATTTAAAGATTACATTTGAAATTGTTTTATTTTTTAATCATTTAATGAATTTGATGATTTTACTTACTTAGGGTACAAACTCGTTGACATTGAATTTTTTACTCCCACCCCTCAGGCAATATGTTTAAAAAATCTATTTTTACATCGCCCGGAGTGTGTTTTTTTTGTACTAGTAAGTGTAATATTTTTATATGCATTCTTATTTAATTTCGTTAGTATTTCTAATTTAATCTATTTCATTACATTAAAACTTAAATACTTACACCGGGAGGGCGCTTTTTCTTGCTAGTCTTTCTAAAAATGGGAAATTTTATTTTATAAATTTTAAAATTGTTTTTTTTTTTTCCTATTCTATCTTGTTTTAACAAAATTCATTCTGTCGTAATTTCGTTAAAATTCTTTTTTTTTTTAAATTATAATTCTTATTTCATTTTTGCTATTCAAGCGAATATGTCGTAAATTTCAGAGAATTTTTTGTTTTACCTTAAAAGAAAAGAAGCTTGATTTTTTTTATTGAAGTATCATCTCCGGTAATTTGTTTTTTTAATTATCAGAGTCACTTCCTGGTTTTATGGTCCAAGCGTTTTTATGTATGACCAATCCTGTGTCATTTGCCGACATCCGTTGGGATTAATATCTATGACATTATCATATGAATCAATATTTACATCATAGGAATTTATTGGAGCTCTTTATCTTTATCGATGCTGTCATTATCAATAACATTCTTTATGTTTTTGCTTGCTGTCTCTTTATTGTTTCAATCAATGGAGGCTCTCTCTCTCACTGTCTCTCTCTCTCTCTCTCTCTCTCTCTCTCTCTTCTCTCTCTCTCTCTCTCTCTCTCTCTCTCTCTCTCTCTATCTATATATATATATATATATATATATATTCTCTTCCCTACTCTCTCTCTATATATATTTCATTGTATCTATTTTCTCTCTCCTCTCCCTCTCTCTCTCTCTCTATCTATCTATATTTCTTTCTATTTCTCCCTTCTCTCTCTCTATATATATATATGTATATATCATTCTCTCCCTCTCTCTTTCTCTCTCTCTCTCTCTCTCTATCTCTCTCTCTCTCTCTCTCTCTCTCTTTCTCAATCTATATATCTCTCCGCTCTCTCTCTCCCTCTCTCTCTCTCTCTCTCCCTACCTATCTATGTATCTTTCTCTCTCTCTCTCTCTCTCTTTCTAAATCTTCTCTCTTCTCTCTCTCTCTCTCTCTCTCTCTCTCTCTCTCTCTCTCTCTCTCTCTCTCTTGCAATATGTCTATCTATCTATCTATCTATGAGGAGAAAAGTACATAAACACAGGTTGTAGTAATGGATGGATGTTCATTATAGGTAGTGATGTCGACGTTATAACGTTTTGGTCTGTTTGACCTACTTTAGGAATGGACTGAGTTCTTTTATTGACGGATTCTGTTCTCATGCTGACGAGGCCGTGATTGAGGAGGGGGTGGTCAGTTGCCGATGGCGATAGCCGATAGTTGAGATGGCGATAGCCGATAATTTGGCAGAATAAGTACTTAATTGAAGTCATACCGAATTGAAAATTAATTAGTTGACAATTAATGAATTAGGCGAGCATATCTGTTAATGTAAAGGCGTAAACGATCGAGAAAAAGTCGATATCTGTATGTACATTTCGGCATATTATGCCTGATCAGCAGAGTTATAGAAAGGAGACTGCTCTGTGTATGATTCGAACCCTGACTGCCAGGCTGACAGGCGGGAATTCTAGAATCTGCTGAAATAAACTGCTTTAAAGTTAATAGTAAAATAAAGTAAAGTCTTCAGGGTGGCCTAAAGTCGATATCAACCAGATAGCGAGGGAGTCTATCGTCTTTTCACTAGCGCCAGACCAAGGAGATTGTTTTTTAGCGTTTGATGTTGAGCGCCACACCTACCATCAACTCCTTACTTTACCGCACAGATCCCTGTGCTACTCATACTGAGTTGGCATGGGCGGGTATCGAACCCGTAACCTTGTGGTTTCTAGTCCGACGCTCTCCGGCTGAGCTAAACCGGCCCTGATGATGGTTAAAAAGCGCAATTATTTTTGCACCAACTTAACAGTAAATTCAATTATTTTTACTGGGGGGTGGGTAGGGGGTAGGGGGGGGCAAGGATATTGGAGTCGGTGGGTGTTTTCGGGAGATGAGCCAGTGATTAAACATTGTTGGCAGGGGAACCTCATTGACCGACTTAAGGAATTTTGTTTTGACTGACTCCCGCAGTTTTGATGACGTCACTAGTTACTAACTCTTTAGTTGCGTAATCAATATTAATTAGGCCAATCAATAGACTCCATCTTATTAATTAAACATGGGATGAGAGGGAGTGTTTGACTCTTCTCTTCGCTTTTAGCTGAAGTCTTCATTTTTTTTTCTTTGTCTTTTTTTTGTTGTTGTTTTTTTGTTTTTTTTTGGGGGGGGTATTTTATTTCATTTTATTTTTTTTCCATGTTTTTTAAGTTTTATTTCGTGTTTTTTATTTCCTTTTTTCTTATTTTTTTTCTTTTTTGTTGTTTTTTGCTTTTTATTTCATTTTCGCATTTTTGTTGTTTTTCTTTTTCAAGTTTTTCATGTTTTTGTTTTGTTTTTTGTTTTTTGTCATACTTTTTGTTCTTTTTTTTCGTTTATTTCTATTTTTCTTTTTTGTTGTTTTTTATTGTTTTTCTTTTTAATGTTTTATTTAATCTTCGAGTTTTTTCTTTGTTATTTGTTGTTTATTTTGATTGTTTTTTTATATTTTTATGTTTATTCTTGTATTTATATTCTTTGTTTTTAGTTTTTTTGTTTGTTATTTTTTTTTTTTTCGTTAGATTTTCTTTAATATTGCTTTTTTATTTTCTAGTTTCTTTGGGGTCTTTTTAAAATCTTTTATTTAATCAACGTCTTTTGCTTGTTTTATTTATTTATCTATTTTTGGTTGGTTCTTGTTTGTTGTTAGGTTTTTTTTTCGTTTTTTGTTTTTGTCTTTTTTTTCTTTTTTTAAGAATTCTATCAAATCTTCGTTTTATTCTTTTCTTTTTTCGTTGACATTTCAAATTACAAAAATTAGAATTAAATTATTTACGTCTGGCACAAGGTCATGGTATTGGTATAACCACTGAAAACACTATTGAGGTGGATTCAAAAAGCATCGAGACTGAGGCAGCATTTAGCAAGAGAGAAATTAACAAAACAGTCACATAACATCCAATAGATTTACTCCAGTGAGTTCTCCATTAGTCGAAGCACTCTGAAACTCTTCGTTTGATATGGTGAGTGTTGTAAGGAAGATATTTCCCTTAAAAGATAGTTGGACTCGTCCAGTAGAATACATATAAAGATACGAATACGTGAGTTTATTCGTAGCCGAGTTACAACTAATCGGTAGAGCATAGTGCATATCTCTTTGATCCATTTATAAATGGTTTTGTCTGATGAGAAGCTAATGCTTTGAAACCAATGGTAACAAAAGTCTTTTACTGTACATTTATTCCTGACTCGTTACGTCGGAGACGATCTCATATCCGATACAAGTAAGTAAGAAATTTACATGCGATATTTTTCACTTTTTTTCTGCTCTTCCAGTTGTAAGGGAAGGTATTTCCCTTACAAGATAGTTGGACTCGTCCAATGGAACACATATAAAGATACGAATTCGCGAGTTTATTTATAGTCGAGTTACGTAGTAGTATTCGTAATCAAGTTACTACTAATCGAGTAGCAAGTCATACTGTTGCAGAACTGCGCGTTGACTCTATTATTTATATTCTTATACAAAAGGTAATGAATCCTTTGAAAATGCTTTGATATGGCATTGTTTTGTGCAGCAATTGTTGAGAATTTTTTGGATATAAGTTGTGTGATGGATCCCCGCTCCTACTTATAGACTAGAATAGACCATATGATCTATTCCTTGGCCAATCACTGGCAGCACTCTGAGGCTGATACAATACTTAACCGACCCTACTGGTCATAATTACGCCAGCATTCTTTGACGACGGACATAGGATTAAATAACTGGACCTTTACCAATACGCAGGATAGGACATACGCTTACCAAAGGATCACCAAAGGATTCCATAACATAGGACTTTCTTTAAGCCCTATTTTAACTGGTCAAGGATGGCATTTAAAAACTTTACAGCAATTATTAGCGACTCAAAGGCAATATTGATAAGCTGATTTTTAATTAGGGTTGCCTACCTGAAAAAAATCAGTCGTATTACGTTTTCGAACTGATCTTGTATCAATCAGATAATTCGTTAAATGTAATTTCTCCTTGATTATTCAACTACACCAATTTATTTCCGACCAAGCAAACTTATGTCTGTTTATATACGTTCAAACTGATTTGATAAATGTCTTTCTCCACAGGCACCCAACACTAATCTAATACACTTTTCTTCTTTTCTTTCTCCCTTCTTTCTTTCTTTTTCTTTTCTTTCTTTTCATTCTTTCCTTCCGCTCTTCTATCTCTGTCATCCTTGTTCTTCTTTTCTTCTCTTTCTTTCTTTATTTCTTCTTTCCTTTCTTTTCTTTCTTTCTACACTTCTTTCCTTCTATCCTTATTTCCCTCCCCCTCCTCCCTTCTGTCCTTTCTTTTCATTCTTCTTTTCTTTCTTCCTTTCGTTTTTCTCTTCTTTCCTTTCTTTCCTTCCTCTCTTCTTTCCTCCCTTTCTTTTCTTTTTTCTTTCTTTCATCACTTCTTACATTTCTTTCTTTCTTTCTTCTTTCATTTCCTTTCTTTCTCTCCTTCCTTTCCTTTCTTCTTTTATTTCCTTTCTTCTTTCCTTTCTTCTTTTCTTTCTCCATTCTTTCCTTTTCCCCTTCTTTTCTTCTCTTTCTTTCACTCCCTTTTCTCTCCTCCCTTTTTTTCCTTTTTTTCTATTTTTCCTCACTTCTTACATTTGTTTCTTTCTTTTTTTCTTTCTTTTTTCCTTTCTTTTCTTCCTCTCTTATTTCCTTTCTTTTTTTCTTTCTTTCTTTCTTTCTCTCTTGTCTGTCTATTTTTATTTTTCCTTTCCTTCCTTCTTTCCTCTCTCCTTTCCTTTCTATCTTCCTCTTTTCTTCCTCTTCCTTCCTTTCTTCCTTTCTTGTCCACTTAACCGACTCTTAAATCGTGTCCACATTTTTCAACACCGCTGGCCGATGATCTGCACAGGTCAAGGAAGACAACTTACAACGACGCTTCAACAATCCCCTCCTCCTCCTCCTCCTCCTCTCCCCCTCTCCTCCTTCTCCCCCCTCCTCCCACTACTTCCGGCTTATGCTAACTGACTTAGAGAAGGTCAACTGCTGAACTGGTCAATTCAGTTTTTACGCTCGGTCGCCACCTTCAACACTCTCATCAGAAGTGTTTATCAACAGACGAATACCGAATTGCAAGCATCTTGCGACCGAATCGCCTGCATTGAAATGTCTGCATAGATTGATTTGCTTTGGTTTCTTTCCTTAAAGGCATATCAACCACCGTGGGTTATTCAATACCAAAGAAAGGGGGCAGAAGATAGGAAGGATAGAAAGGAAAGAAGAGAGGACAGAAGGAAGGTGTTATTGGTGATATATATATTTCCGCACGAGTAGGATGTGACACAAGGTCAATTTCTTTAGCGGAGTTTAACAGGTTTGAATTCAGAGTTTTCCTTCTCCTAGACCGGTTGCCTAACCAAGGTTAAAGAGCCCAGTCTGCCCTACTATTTATCCATAGCTGGAGGGAGAATAGAATGCATACCTTTCCCAAGGGTATTAGCGCTAAGTGAAATGCAATTACCACGTCCAGGATTTGAACTCGGGGCGACGAGTCCATTTTCTATGACTTTAACCATTACACCACGCGCTTCTTAGTTGATATAACCTAGGTGATATAACCTATGAACAATTATGGAATGTGCCGACGGCTACTATAAGTAAGAGGAACAATTGTGGCTTGACACGAAGCAAATGCGAGTCAGCTCGTAACTATATTGGTCGGACGCAATATCTACTTTCTTTTCTGTAAAGTTCTAGTCTTTTGTTAAATACATTTGTTTATATTGTTACCCGTCGTTTGTCTTATTTTGACCCCTTAAAACCCCACAACGGAAGGAAAGGGTGCAAAGCAAGGACAAAAAGAGATGAGAAAAAGAAGGATACTATTTTATCGATAACTGGGAGGATGAAATGAACGTAATAGTAGGGTAGCCTAGTTTGTTAGTTGTGATTGGGAAGTGTTTAGAATAAAAAAGGTAAAGATATTGATATAAAAAGAACAGGCCGGGTTAGCTCAGTCGGTAGAGCGTTCGGCTAGAAGCCACAAGGTTCTTAGTTGTGATTTGGGAAGTTGTTCAGATTTTTTGTAATATAAGGCGTGTGTTAAAAGCCCACTCCTATTTATAGACTCGCCGAGAACCATGTGACCAACTTCTTGGCCAATCACTGGCAGTACTCTGCTGCTGATATTGTTATTTATACTGGCTGTTCTTGTCATACCTACGCACACCTGCTTTGAACCTTTGTGGACGACGGAACATAGGATTATATCTCTGGACCTTTGACACTACGTAGGATTCCAAAACTTAGGACTTATTCACTTACCAAATGATTTTATAGCTCATGACTTACTTACTTTAAGTCCTTTTCAACTGGCCAAGGATGGCGTTCAAACACTTAACAGAAGTGTTTAGAATTGAAAAGGGCAAAGTATATTGATATAAAAAGAACGGACCGAGTTAGCTCAGTCGGTAGAGCGTCCGGCTAGAAGCCACAAGGTTCCTAGTTCGATACTGGTCCTCGCCAACTCAGCGTATGTAGTAGCACAGGGATCTGTGCGGTAAAGTAAGTAGCTGATGATAGGTTTGGCGTTCCACCTCAGACGCTAAAAATAATCTCCTTGGTCTAGCGCTAGTGAAAAGGGGATAGACTCCCTCGTTGATATCGTGAAGATAATCAGTAAGGTTTAGATTTGTTGGATTATTTTATGCCAAAGACGTTTTATTCTATTCATTCTTGATGGATATTGAAAATTCTTTTTTATCTCATATTTAAAACATTTTTATTAACACCTTTTCTTCTATGGAACCCTAACAGGTACTACCACTCCGGGTGAGGGTGGACTTGAGAGTAATGGCGATGAATGGGGTACTCCACACACCCCAGAGCGACAGAATTGGAACTTGAATATTAGATGCCATTTAACGTCAGCTACCGCCTTTAAGTTTATATTTGATTGGGGGTTTGCCAAAAGCTTAATAGGGTCGAAACAATCATAGGTAATAGAGCTTGACGTGACCAGCCAATTGACCCTCGGTTATTTCATGACAAAACCATCCTCACAGAAGAACAGTTGTGATACTATTTAACCCATAGATGGAGGGGATGAAGGGGGTCCATACCTTTCACAAAATGAACGTTATAGTATGAATAGAGGTCGACCTTGCTTGCAGTATAACACGTTAACCACTACGGTACAGGACTCCGTTTTTTACACATTCATAATCACGACTGGGGACACACAAACACATATACACAAAGAAAGAAACAATTCTTTCAGAATTCCTTCTGGCAAATAAATGTTATGAAAAGTTCTCATCTTAATCAAGGACAAATATAAAAGTAATTGGTGACTGTATAATTATTTTTGTTATTAGTTTGTGTTGGCGACTAAACTGGCACCCCATTCAGGCAAACCTCGGCTTGTCTGGTGCAGTAAGTGTGTGGCCACCCAGCATCAGTAAAACATTATTAATAATCTGGATCATAGTGGACCAGGGGATAATGACGATAAAGGATTACTCCACACTCCCCAGAGCTCCAGTATTGGAACTTCACCATTAGATGCAGTTTAACGTCATGCCCAGGAGACAAATTGATTCTAAGAGGGTATAAGAGTTTGCGTGATATTAGTTTAAAGCTAACACCCGTTTCCTATAATGCATGAGGGTCTCCTAAAAGGAGTAACCCAACACGGGATATTCTGTAGGAAAGAGACAAAGTCAGTTCGTGTCAACAAGATTTAATAAGAAAAAACATTCAAGAATAACATTTATTGAGTCCCAAACTGCAAAAAAGACAGGTATTCCATAAAACGCTAGAAGTGTAACAAGATAAAGGTGGAAACCAAACGAACATGCACGTTACGTTCAAAGCCGTGTCGATAAAAGACCGGAAGCTATAATTTAGCATTGTCACGTAACCAGCGGACACGTGAGGTGGAAAGCTCCGTCTTCAATATCAAAAGGGAGACAATTCTATTTTGTGTTCCCACCAACGGTTACACCGACCACAAAACGGCAACATTTTTTATGAAAGAGAACGATGCCTAACCATATGGCTTGGTCTGTTGCTGATTTAACCAAATTTCCACCAGACAACCTGTCTCTATGGGTCACATTCAGAGTTAGAAATTTGACCCTTTCAAAACGGAAAAAAACGACGACTCCTCGGGCAACCGGATATTTGGAAAATTATTTAAAATATTTTATACTGCTGACTCTCGAGTTTATTAACCAGCGTGTTGTAATAAAAAAAAGATAAGTTAGAGAGAATATTGAAAATGATCTACCTTTAACTCAGCTAAGAATTTTAAATCATAACATACAGCATTACCCATAATATTGCTTTTGGATAGATTATATATATATATATATATATATATATATATATATATATATATATAATTTATTGTAGACTAGCAGATCCTTTGGATATACCACAGTAGGATAATTTGATTGTTTGATATGTTGACTTAAGAGCTATTGCTAAATAGTTCCATATATAAAAAAGTATGATAATCTTGATGTAACTCTCTCTCTCTCTCTCTCTCTCTCTCTCTCTCTCTCTCTCTCTATCTATCTATCTATCTATCTACTCTCTCTCTCTCTCCTCTCTATCTATCTATCTATCTCGCACTCTCTCTCTCTCCTCTCTCTCTCTCTCTCTCCTCCCCCTCTCTCTCTCTCTCACACACACACAAACAAACCTTGAAATCTTGTTGAACAGACTTGTTGAACTGGTGCCGGTATAAGATTACCCATCAGTGGTTGACATGTCAAAAAAACAACCAACAAACCAACAAATCAAATCCTTTTGTCTTTCGTTTTATTCCCAAACAACGATGGGTACCGCTACTAGTATATCTATAAATTTCAATGTATCTTTCTTTCTCTCATTCTCTCTTAACATACATACACTCATACACACACCTTGAAATCCCGATTAACGGACTTGTTGAACTGGTACCGGTATAAGATTAGCCAAGGAGGGTTGGCCTGTCGAAAAACCAACCATCCAACTAACATACCATTTTGTCTTTAATCTTTATACCCGAACAATGACGGGTACCGCTGCTAGTATATCTATAAATCTAAGTGTATCTTTTTTTCTCTCTTTCTCTATTCACACACACACACACACACACACACAAACACACACACCACAAACGCACATGTGCACAACTTGAAATTTCATTGAATTGTATATATTCCGATTCGTACATGTTTTTTGGGAAATTGTGTATTTGTATCAAACCGTTAGAATAAAGAAGACATTTTGTAATCATTGCGAAGAAACTGGCTGGCATTCCGAAACCACTTGGCACATGCGCAGACCCGTCAAGCAGAAAGACCTAATCTCCGGAGAGCGAAACTCCATCCATCCATCACTAGAGACACCATTCTGAACACCACTCCCTCCCTCTCTCACTCACCGCCTCCTCTTCCTCCTCCTCCTCCGCTCCTCCCCTCCCCTCCCTCGAACCATCAGCTATGACAAGAAAAGGAAGAAAGAAATGTTAAAGAAAGGAAATGAAACGTAAGAAAAACAGACAAGAACACTTTTCGAATTCCCGCCCAAAACTTTCTAGACGTTTTAGAAATTGGCAAAGAGGATAATGGCGCCTCTCACCGTTTTTCCCGCCATTTTCAGGGAGGTTGGCGGGAACGACTTTTTTTTTTTTTTTTTTTTTTTTTTGCATAATGCAAATTTGATATAAATTCATGCAAATTTTTCTTCTTTTTTTTTTCTTTTTTCTTTTTTTTTTTTTTTTGATAATAAACTAGAAATCGAACGGGAAATGGATATGAAAAATGAAAGATTGGGAAATATTGTGTGGCATTTTGAATAGAAGATGTTCAATATTAGATACTGTACAAGATGCGACCGATGCGTATTTCTATGCGTGGAAATACGCTCGTACGTTCAAATATGTATGAAGAAAAAAAAGATAAGTGATACGTGGAAATCAATAGAAAACACAACTGTTTATGGGTTTTCTTGAATTTCTTTTATTTTTTGGTTAAAAGGGGGAGAAATACAGGGACGTGAGAATAGTGTTCAAAAAAGAATTGAATAATTTAAAGTCTCCCTTTTGAGATATAATCCTATGCAAAAGTGAAAAGTACGTCATTCTACGTTTTTTAAAAATAAAGCAATTCTCTTTTATTTTCTTAAAAAAAAAACAACTTACAGTGAGATACAAATATATATATATATATATATATATATATATATATTATATATTGAAGTAACTAATACAAGTGAAAGTCAAAAGATTTGCAATATCTTGGTTACGTGTGGCACGATTCTGCTGTTTCGTATATCTTTTGTCAAGGTAGGTTGATTTGGTGGGTGTGTATTACGGCATGTGATTATAACAAAGAAACCAAACCAAACCAAACTTTAATCTCTTGAAACTATATTTTTGGTTGGATTTTAACGCATGTCAACCCTTATTGGGTTATTTTATACTGAAGACGTTTTGTTGCATACCCTTCTCATTACTTACTTCTTACTTCTTTTTCTGTTCATCTTCTATCTTAGGTTCTTCTTCTTGGGAACTTCGTCTTGGTGACTTCGTCTTGGTGGTCGGTCGCACTTAACTCATTTCTTCTATCTCAGTCTTGTACCAAGACATCCATTAATCACAAGACTGTGTTATTTTTCTTAAACTTTTATTTCCTTAACTAAACATTTCATGTAACTCAATATCTGACTAACATAGCGCGCGTATGCAGAGTGAGTTACAGTTAAGGCAGAACATCTTCATAGCCTGACGTCCAACTGAAAACTGAGGACACAACCAAGTCCCACGTGACTTCACGTAATTTCTCGGGCTTTCTGTACTATTCCATGGAAAGTCCCGCCTGTGGTATGAAAAGGGCCATCCCTCTAGAAATACAAGGGATTGACAATAATCTTATGCAACTGCATAGATTATGTAACAGTTTTGTTTTATTCATTCTTGATGGTATTCAAATTTCCCTAAAGTTCAATTTTTTTAACCCATTTTAAAACATTTTTTCTATTTAACCCACTGATCGGACACAATTTAACATCATACACAGGACATCATCTGAGCAATAGGATCGGGACAACCATATAGGTGCTAGGGCTTCAGGGGACCAGGCGATTGGTCGGAGTGGGTCTCTCCGATCGCCCGTCATTTTGTTCATTGTAATTAAGACAAGACTTGTTTTTTGTTTATTTCTTGATCAAGTATATTTTTTATCAGCCTATGATTGAATCTTTTCTGTGCGGATGAGATCCCCCGAAAGAGACAACAATCACGTCTAAACTCCCTGAAGGACGGGTTGAATCTAAATTCTAAACTATATCACGTGTCAGTCATGGCGGGTTTCAAGGGATCACAAGGGCTCACCAACAGTCTAGGTAATTTTCCATGGACCCCTTGATTCTAAACCTGAGAGAACCGAATTTAATTCCTATCTTACAGGTATGTTTCATAATTTCTGACTCCTCATAAATTGTAACATCCGTCTCTCTGTATATTATAGCGCTAATACTCTTGGGAAAGGTATGAATCCAAATATACACCCTCCAGCTATGGGTAAATAGTAGCACAGACTGGGCTCTTCAACCTTGGTAAGGCAACCTGTCTAGGAGAAGGAAAAGTCTGAATTCAAACCTATTAAACTCTGTTTAAAAAATTGATCTTGTGTCGCATCCTGCTCGTGCGGAGGGGTTGGTAAATATATATATATATATCTTCCATCAAAGTAACGTAATTTATAAGTTTAAATGCCAATGTAATTTGGTATACATTGGGCGTACATCTCAAAGACTTGAAATTAGAATGAAGCAGCACGTCCCCCGAGTACTCCGCAATGCCGTCGCTAATAATACATCCGGGTTTCCCAAGCATTCGACTCGGCGATCGCCGAGCACCTTTCTATAAATGCTTGTTTGTCCGATTATACAGATGAGTGCTTCTCTATTCTGCACAGAGCTAGTCTAAGCAACATCTTAGCAGTCCTTGAGGCTGTAAGTATTTCCTTTCTTAGACCTACTCTGTGCAGACAAACACCGAGACACTCCATTTATCTGTTGGGAGGCATAACATAACATAACCCTGGTTTAATCTAGGGCACATATACATACCCTTCTTTCCCCAATTTTTTTGTCCCCCCCCCTACTCTCTGGTTTACCCCATTTTTCTTAACAAATTCTTTACATTTCTGACTTTTAATTGTCAACCGGTGTAAATACTTGAAAAAGTACCGGTCGAAAAGGCCTTCGTATCCCCTTTTATTTTATTATTTTAATTCATAATAAAATATTACCTCCCCATTTTACATATGATCCCTCTACTTTTAGTAGTTTACAAATTTGCATGTACCAAACATCTATTTATATATATATATATATATATATATATATATATATATATATTATATGTGTGTGTGTGTGTGTGTGTGTGTGTGTGTGTGTATGGTTGTATACAATTACATATCCTGCTCGTGGGGGGGGGGTAATATATATATATATATATATATATATATATATATATATATATATATATTATACCGTATTTGACGACATATAAGATGCACGGGCACATAAGACACTCCCCATATCAGCAGGTCAGATTCAGGAAAAAAAAGGTTTTAGTGTATTTAAGCATATATTGTTGAAAACGGTCTAGCTGTGCATTACAAAAGCAGAAACATAGCTGTATAAAAGCAATTTGGCAGTACAGATAAGCAATAAGCATACACAAGACATCTTCATAGCAGGAAATAATAATAATAATAATAATAATAATAATAATAATAATAATAATAATAATAATAATAATAAAACTACTCCTACGATGTATAAGACGCAGGACAATTTTTTTAGGCAAAATTTTTGAAAAAAGGGCGCCCTATATGCCGTCAAATACGGTAATATATATATATATATATATATATATATATATATATATATATATATATATATTATCAATTATTAATGTAATTCCTCTATTTATGAAATTAATATGTATCCCTTACCCATGAGGTTGTGTGCTGCAGATGCAGGCCCCGAATTGGGAAGTCGTTGTCCTGGAGGTGACCTTGTCCGCGATGGGATACACGACAAACATAGGTTAAGTGGCTGCGCTTGAATTACCATTACCATTACCATTGACTAGATGATTTGACATTCTCCGTTTGTAGCGTGGGCGGGTGGTCCTGGTGTAGAGTTTCCGCTCTTCACTCTGTGGTCCACTGGTTCAATCTATAGTGGTGGAGATTGTGGTATGCACTGCTGATGAGACGAAAGGAGGTCGAAACAGCTGTCCAGTGATCCGGATGTCGCACATGGTGTTTTCCAGATTGTCTGGTCATGGTAATTTAATTCAATTATCAAATATATATATATATATATATAATATATATATATATATATATATATATATATATATATATTGGTTAGTTAGAAGGCTATCACAATGCAGGTGTAAAGAAAAAAATAATAATACGGTAAAATGATGTTGTGTGTTAACCTGTATTTAATTCTTGAATTTTCGAGATAATATCTCTTTTTCAAAAGATCACTGGAACTGAAGCAGTCTAGTTATGGCATTTCTTTTTAAATTAATTTTTTTTTTTTTTAAATGATGGTATTTTTATATAACTGTATTCTGCGTATGTTGTCATGCACGTGTCCATGAAAATGCGTGTTGGTTGTGACGTTATGACTGTATCCTAGCGCGGGATTGCACGTGTGTATTATAATACTCTCTTATATATATATATATAATATATATATATAAGTAAAAAGAAAGGAAATTAATCCGACAATATGAGTAAGAAAAGGTGGAATGAAAACATCACACAATGCTGTTAAAGAAGAAAACAATTTATAATATAATCATAGCTGATATTGATCAATATTTCGATTTTACAAAAATCATCATCAGAGCTCATTCACTCCCGTAGTTGTTTGGGTCGGAGAGGAAAGTTAAAATGAGTTTACAAAACAAAAACCTTAATACTGCAAAAAACGAAAGACGTTACAATATTCACCAACGTGGGCATTTCGCGCCATATATATGTCGGTCATGTTCCATGTATATCTTTTGACAAAAATGTAGCGAATTTTTGAGATGTTGGCAACAAAGCGAAAACAATTTAAACGGAAGGGGATGGGTGTTAAGAAATGTGACGGTTGGAATTCAAAAGACTTTTATTAAAGAATTTTTTACGATTAAATGTTTTATTATTTAAATTTTATTTTTAAGTTCTGTGATTCATAAATGATTAGATATTTACTGTAATTAGTTTTTTTATATATAAAGTGAAAAAGTTATGAGCGGAATATGTTAATATTTTAGAAAAGGAGTTTTTTATATTTTTTATTTAACGATTAATTATTTTTAAATTTCTAATTATTATTATTATTAAGTTCTGTATTTAATAAATGATTAAATATTTATTGTGTTTTGTTTTTATATATAAAGTAAAAAGGTTATGGGCGGAATTGGTTATTATTTTAGATAATGTTAAGCGATTTGGATCTAATGTAAGGTATTATTTTAAACCGAAACAAAAACAAAATAAAACGGAAAAGATCTTATTCATAAAACAAAACAATAAACCAAAACTTAATTTAATGGGACGTAAATAACGGAAAAAAGTTATGTGAAGGGGATTTTATGGTTTCTGATAATAGAGTCGCTAGATAAGGGGATATATTAAAGAAACCTTGTCTTTGGGGTATGGTTTTTATGGGTAAGAATAACACAAGATTCCATAATTCTACGCAGTGTTTTATCATGTATGTGGGTTAATATTTTAGCACCTTTGAAATCAAGGTATGATTGTGATCAAAGATGTGTTTAGCTAATGCATTGTTTTGGAAACCACGTTTAATGTGATATTTGTGTTCCGATAGACGTTTAGTTAAGGATCGGGAAGTCTCCCCTACATATTTCTTTTTACATTTTAAGCAGTCAATAGTGTAGACTCCAGCATCAGAATGTATGTGTCTGGGTTATTTTTATTTTGAAGGATGTTCTTCACTGTCTTCGTGGGGTGAGCGACAGTTTTTATACCAATCTTACTTAAGTTTCTATTTATTTTATCAGTAATAGGATTATTTGGAAGTATGATGTATCTATCAGAGACGTTATTACTATTATGTTGTGTGTCATTGTTTGGAGATGTGATATTATTATTCTTGTTTTTATTATGTATTTTAATGCCTTTTTTCTGGCACGGTGTACGAAATTTAAGGGGTATTGTAATTTGAGGAAAGACCTCTCAATAAAATTGAATTCTTCATCTAAATGTTGCTTGTTACATATCCTAAGAGCTCGTAGAAAGAAACCAATTATGATACCACTTTTTATCTTAGTGTTATGGTTGGAATAAAAATGGATGTAGTCATTTTTGTTAGTATTTTTGTGATAAACTTTGAATTCTAAACTGTTGTTATTATTTATGATAAGTGTGTCTAAAAATGGTAGGGAGTGGTTATGTTCCAGTTCATGTGTAAATTGGATGGAGGGTTCAACATCATTTAATTTGTCAATGATGTTAATTAAATTACAATTTTTCGGGTAAATGAATAGGTGTCATCAATGTAACGGAAAAAATTAGAGTTATTTGGTAGAATATATTGAAAGGGACCGGATTCTAAAAATTCAAGAAAAAGGCACGCCAAAACGCCGCTCAGAGGTGAACCCATAGGCAACCCGAACTTTTGTCTGTAGAAGGTTCCCTCGTACTGGAAAAAGCAATTCCTAGTGCAAAGTCTACAAATTTGAATTATCTTGTTAGTGGGTAATGAAAAAGAGGTGTTGATTTTGTTGAAATCCGACCCAAACAACTACGGGAGTGAATGAGCTCTGATGATGATTTTTGTAAAATCGAAATATTGATCAATATCAGCTATGATTATATTATAAATTGTTTTCTTCTTTAACAGCATTGTGTGATGTTTTCATTCCACCTTTTCTTACTCATATATATATATATAACACATTGGGTGTGAAACTATAGTGTGGTTGGCTTTTCTGTAAGATCAGATTTTGATGAAGAGAAGTGTTAGAATCTGTGGAGCCATAATCTCTATGACTTCAGGTTTAATGTTAGCAATTTGTTGACTGACTCAATAAAACTTTATTAACAGCAGTAATTGGCTTCTTCGATTCGATAAGAAACTTATAGATACAATTTCATAAATGTAATAGACGGAAGGCTCCAAGTAAAAAGAAAATTTTATTATCGACAGATTGTATAGACATACACTGAGGAGCCAAAATATTAAGACGAGTGATGTGTGGCAAATATGACAGCTTGTTTGTCTCATAACACAACGGGTAGGCGTTCGCGAAGAAGACATTTGATATATATTTGTGTGTGTGTGTGTGTGTGTGTTGTGTGTGTGTGTGTGTGTGTTTGTGATGGGGATGGTGTGTTCGTATATATAATATATATATATATATATATATATATATATAGAGAGAGAGAGAGAGAGAGAGAAACACAGAGAACACACAAGAGAGAAATGGTGCTTGCGTGTGTTCATACGGGCATGTTTCTGTCTACAGAATATATATATATATATATATATATATATATATATATATATATATATATATATAAGGTGTGTCAAAAAAGTATCGAGATTTTTAAAAACTTTTTGACACACATAGTATTCTGAAAAAAAATAACGTTCCATTTAATTTTTGATATCTATCTTGGTAAATACAGCTTTAAACTTGGCACTTTTTGACACCCTTGTATTCTGAACAAATAATGAATGGAACGTTAGTTTTTTCAGAATACAAGGTCAAAATTTTTTTTAATATCGATACTTTTAGTAATATATATATATATATATATATATATATATATATATATATATATACATATATTATATATATATATATATATATATATGATTAAAAATTGAGGCATAACGGATAAAACACGAAATCTCAATTGAATGAAGATGCTTTTGTTTTAACTGTCATTCCTCAATTTTTAATCACATTTTGTTGGATTTTACCCAATCTGTTATTTTTCTCACCCCCCCACACATATATATATATATATATATATATATTATATATATATATATATATATATATATATATATATATAAAGACAGTGATGGAGTCTATACTTTTTTTACTAGCGTTAGATCAGGGAGATTGTTTTTGGGTCTGAGAAGGAACGCCATACCTACCATTAGCTCTCCACCGTACCGCACAGATCCAAGCTGTCCAATTCATGCTCCACCTTTGCGGGGGCCAATATCGAACCTGGAACCTAGTTGGATGCTCAACCCACTGAACTAAACCGATCCTTAGTTGTAATATAAATTGAAGGATGTGAACAGATATCGAGTTTTGTGTCCAAAATATTTGGGCGAACAGACAATGAATGGCAAAATATTCATGTGCAGCGTTCGGTTCATTTTGGCGGTAAATTCATGTCAGTGTCTAGCACGTTGACTAAGTATTGGTACACATATGTACCACTATGTATATTACTGATGTACGTAGTGATACATACATGTATTATATTATACTAGCAGTACCTGTGGATATACCACACTATGATAATTTAATTACTACAATGTTTGATATTTTTACTTAAGAGCTATTGGTAGATACTACAATATGTAAAAACTCTTGATTTAAATCTCTCTGTCACTTTTTCTTTCTTTTCATCTTTTCATTATTTTCGTTTGAAACAAATAAGCGGTATCGTTTCCGCACACTCGCCCCCCCCTCTCTCTCTCTCTCTCTGTCTCTATCTCTGTCTCTCTCTCTCTCTCTCTCTCTCTCTCTCTCTCTCTCTCTCTCTCTCTCTCTCTCTCTCTATCTATCTATCTATCATATGCGACACGTGTTTCTGATCTGTTGTCTTCTCAGGCATTGAATTATTATTTTGGCAGAATATGTCCGATATTTGATAGGTTGTGTGTGTTTCTGCAACTTTTCTATTATAATGGCTGTGTAATAACGGTTGAACGCTACGTTATTTCTTTTCAATTCTTGCGTGCGATTTGCGCGTTACTTGCGTGCGACTTGCCCGCAAAAATTGAGAAAAAATGATGTAACGTTCCACAATACATGTATGTGTATGTGGGTATACATATATATGTATACATGTATGGGTATATGTATGTACAAACTAAATAATGTAAAAGACACACACCAATCTTATTTTAGATTTAATTCTTATTTCAAATTCAATCCCTATGCGTATATACATACAAACACCAAATACAACCATGTACATAGACACCAACACGAACACGCACACACACATAGGAACACACCAAAACACACAAACAACTAAACTGAACATAACCAAACACACACATGTATACATAAGAAATTTCAAACTATATAATGCAACATATAGATACGCATATATAGATATATATATACAAACTAAGTAATGTAAAAGACACACACCAACCTTATTTTAAATACAGTTAAATTTAATTCTTCGTTCAAAATTCAACTCTTAGGTATGTATATATATATACATATACACACCAAATACAACCATGTACATGGGCACCCACACGAACGCGCACACGCGCACGCACGCACACACAAAAAGTAAACATAGGCACATATACATAGACACACAAAGTATAATTTTAAGTAGAAAAACACAGAAATTCTCTAGAACAAAAAACAAATTTCAAACACACACACCTAACATATCAAAGGAACATCTGATGAACTATATCTATAAAAGAGTAATAAAAGCTCAGTTAATGAATTTATTACCAAGCCGTGACTTGCGTGCGACTTACGCGCAAAGATTGTGGAACGTTACATCATTTTTTCTCAATTTTTGCGGGCAAGTCGCACGCAAGTCACGCGCAAATCGCACGCAATGATTTAAAAAATAACGTAGCGTTCAACCGTTATTACACAGCCATTAGAAAAGTTGCAGAAACACACACAACCCATCAAATATCGGACATATTCTGCCAAAATAATAATTCAATGCCAGAAGAAGACAACAGATCAGAAACACGTGTCACATATGTAAGATAAAAAGAATAATAAAAAATTTTTCTGAGAACATAATACATTTTGTGGACCTTCTTTTTTATAAAATATTGAATTTTCTCCCGTTGGAACCAGAACAATATTTTTTATCTATCTATCTATCTATCTATCTCTTCTCCTACACTCTTTCTTTCTTTCTTTCTATATATTTTTCAGTGTAGCTTGTCCTTTTTCTTACCTTCCTTTCTTTATGATAAAAACAGAATGGTCCATTATTTAACTGAGGGGACGTCACTAATAAGAAATAAGGGTTCGGCGGATAATCAACACTAGATAATCAGGATTTACATTTTTGCATTTCATCTTGGACGATTTGGACGGTCTCGTTTTTAACCAGAGTGTGTTACGAGATGATAACGGTGTAACAATTTAGGAACACGAGTAATGATATATTGATTATACTGCAGAGGCGTGATACATTATTGGCCGACTACGTGTACCAGCAATACTTTCACAAATCTTCAGGGGTATTTTTTTATCTGCCATCATTTTTAAATACATAGGTGAATTGAAGTCTCTCTATATATATTTATTCATTTATTTATATAATTTATAACCTGTAACAAATCATTTCTTATGTAATATATTCCTATCATATATATTGTATGATATAGATACAGATGATAAAAAATCAGAGATGAATAAGAGCACCAAATGTGTACAAACACATAACACAGTCAATTTATCATTGCCGTACACGTGTTGGTATTATACCACAGAGGCATGATATTTCATTGGTCCACTAAGTGTACCAGCAATAGTTTTAAAGCTGATGCAATAAAGGAAAAGTGGCAACGTCAGTGAGGAGAAACTCTTATTTGAGCAAACGTAAGCCACGTGTTAAGGTATTATAAGAATAAAATGTGTGGTTATTATAATACGTTAGAAGGCTCAGTGTAACCTTCAATGTAGGTGAAAATCTATATAAATGAATCCGAAGAAACAAGTACATATAACAATACAAATACAGATTTGTCTGAGCACGTGGAGAATGATATACATCAAAAGATACAAAACAGATAAAACAATAATCCTCTGGAAGTACAAAAGGGTTAATAAACAATGTGAGAGTCACTTAGGGATAGTTGGGGGGGGAGCCCCCCCCCCTTAATTGACAGAGACACCAGGCGTCTAGTGGATGCTGGGCCGAGAGAAAGAGAGGGAGAACTTCCAGGCTGCTGTTTAAATATTCATCTAGTAGTGTCACCTAGTGGCGAAAAACCCTGGTGGCAAGGGAAGATAACCCTTCTAGGCACCTGTCCATCACAGCAGGGACTGACAATCTCTACAGAATCAATAAGATTGGGTTATTTCCTATGTCTAACATAAACAAAGGGGAACCACTCTTGACTGGTACATTATTTATTTATTTATTGATCTACTAGGAAAAAAGAAGACGCGTTTGGGGTTAGTTAGGGTTTAGGGGTTTAGGGTTAGGGTTAGGGTTTTAGGTTTAGTTTAATGGGAAAATAAATAAATAATTATCTGTCAAGAGTGGTTCCCCTTTGTTTATGTTAGACTTATAGGAAATAACGTAAGATTGTACTCTTTGGAATTTTTTAGATATTAACTAATTAATTTCAATGAACAGTTAAGAATGAGGAATTATGTTCGCAGACTTCATTAACAGTTACTTGTCTTGATTTAAACAAAAATAAAAACAATAACCTTTTTTTATTTCAATTTCAAAGAGATGGATGTGATTTCAATTAATCCGAGGATATGATGACTCGGTCTGGATTACTCTCTTGTTTTTTGCTGGGTTTTTTTTTTGTTTGTTTTTTTTTTTTTTACTTTTCCATTCATAAATTATTTCTTTCGTTTCACCGGTACATTTTTTAGTTGAATTTAAAATTGATCTTTATTTTATTTAGTATTTATTGGTTTACTGATTCTGGTTCGTTTGGTGCTGTTCAACCAATAATCAAAGTCAATGACTTTCATAACGGAAGTATTTTACTTTTAGTTTCACTTTCACTATTTGTTATTTGTTCAACTTTCACTTTCACTTTGGTTATTTGTTGTAGTTTCACTTTCACTTTAATCATTTTTTATTATTCTGAGTTGGTTTATTATTTCTATATACATTTTTGTGTTATTTTTTCTTTGTCAATGTAAGTACTTACATCCTAGCTCAGTAAAGTTCAACTGTGTCACAATGCGACAGGGATATGCATTTTTGAATTCATTCTCTTTTAATTGATCTTAATTTGTTATTTATCGGTTTAATGATCGGGTTCATTTGGTGCTTTTCAGTCGATAATCAGATTTAATGACTTCCTCCTCGAAAGTATTTTACTTTCACTTTCACCTTCGTCATGTTATTATTATATTGTTGTATACTACTTCATAAGTTGTTATTGCTGCTGCTGCTGCTGCTGCTGCTGCTTCTTCTTCTTCTTCTTCTTCTTCTTCTTCTTCTTCTTCTACCATAGTTTTATCTACTCAATCTTTCATCGCCCATCGGGGGTTGTTCTTTCACAGTTCTCTTTGCGCTGGTGGGGGTCTTTTCCTTCATATCAGGATGTTTTTTCTTCATTCGGTGTTGTCTGCTTATTTGTGCATCCCATTTTTATTATTTTTTAGACATGGAAATCCCAGTGTCATATTTTTCTGTGTATACCCTTTTATTACCCTGATTTGCGTATATCCCGATATATTATTTGCCGACTCACGAGCGCAAGGAGCATAATATATATATATATATATATATATATATATATATATACATATATATTATATATATATATATATATATATATATATGTCCCAATCGAGCGCTTAGTCTCAAAACGACTTAATTCTTATCTATTTTCCCAGAGTCGCCTGATCACGCAATTCTCTTGAGCAGGGATCACCAAACTTTTTTTCACGGTGGGCCGGATAATTGACAAAATAACAAGCGCGGGCTACATTATTATTGTGTTCAATACTTGCAAGGCAGAACGAAAGCTTTGAGAAAAAGATGTAAAAAGATATATCTTTCCCTGTTATATTCATGGATGAGTGGCATAAGATGCACAAAACAAATTTAACATATTCATTTTCAAAACATCATCAAAAATACAACATTTGCAGAAAGGTTTAGTGAGATTTATGAAACTGGAGTTTGCCTTTCAAGATATCGTCAATGTTTTGTTTGGAATTGCTACATCCAATCAAGAGAATTACTTTCAAATGTTTATCAGTCAATTCGTTTGATTGGTTGATTCCGTAGTCGAGTCCAAGAAGATTTTATAAGCTTAACATGATATCTAAAGTTAAATGGTATCAGAACATCTCGCATTCCGTACGTTTTAACAAACAAATTCAAGTATCACCGGCGGGCCTGATAAAATGGCTTTGCAGGCCAGATCCGGCCTGTGGGCATTGGTTTGGTGACCCTACTCTAGAACAATAAGAGCCGCCCTTCCATATTCCCTAGGGGTGACACTGTGTAGCAAGATGGGGATATTATCCTGACTTTTGTGAGCTAGAACTACTATATTAGAAAAGGGAAAGAAGAAATAAGAGATGATAAAGGTTTTAAAAAGAGTAATGAACACAAAACAGGATGAACGATGGTTTGACCGTAGCGTGACCCCGAATGGAGAATTGAGTGTAGTTTCGGTATTGTCCGGAAGTCACGTGGTGACGTGGAACAACGAAAAAGGGACCGCTCTCTTTTTTGCTTTCGGACGCGTAGGGGAACGGACGGCCCTTTGGAGCCTAATATGGGGTCACAGTAATCAAGTAGTGTTCTCTCTCTCTTTCTCTCTGCCTTTCCTCCTCTCCGATACAGCAAACGAGCCTACCCTGGAAATAAAGGCTAGCAGTTGTGACTACATATTTCTCGCGTTGTAATTTTTATCAACAAGAATACATTTTTAGTACCGTGAATATATCGCCGCCACCACCACCGCCGCGTTATGTATATCGCTTTGGGTACTGTGACCAGATATACGACAACGTTACAGATATCGTTTTAGTGCCCGAAAAAAGGGACAACGTTACAACTGTCTACCAAACTTCGTCACCGTTGTATTTTTCCATTCGATTTATCATTATTTTAAAATCTACTCTGGAACCACTTGTTTCTTGGGATGTCTTGTCTTGTGTCGTTACTTAGTTTTTTAATTAACGAATACAAGTTACCCATCGAAAAATGACTTCGGGGGACAGACCACATCTTGCGTCTGTTCCCTTCAAACAACCAGCCAACTCTCTGATGATTTTATTTATTATCTTCATCGGCTTAATGATTTAATTATTTCCATGATTGTAAATCAATAGACAGGATCAATGATTTCCACCCCGGATATATTTCTACTTTCACTTTCGCTTTCGCTTTTATCGGTATACTGTTGTTGTTGTTGTTGTTGTTGTTGTTTACTAAGCTTTGTTTGTCTGGAACTGGAATTCGAGCCTTAGGTTGCTAATGAGTTACTGCTATTCCATTGTAGCTATGTATAAAAAAAAATAAAAGAGTACGCTGCCTAACTTGGGTGATCCGGCGGGAAACCGGTTCTTAGAGCCCAACTTAACCGTAAATTGTTGCGAGTTACATTGACGCTATTATTCTTTGCTCCGTCAATGGAAGTACTTACAGCTTAACACAGTGAGTTGAACAGCGTTAAAATGCGACACGGTTATGCGTAAGAATGCAGCAACAGACGCCAGATTGACATAAAGAAAAAAAAAATACACCGCATTTACAAAGTATTAGTCGAAGAAGAAGAAGAAGAAGAAGGAAGAAGAAGAAAAAAAATCCCAATACGAATCGGTATTTCAGCAGAGGTTTCAAAAAGAGATAAAAAAATATTTCCTGCCACGAGTTGACGCAGCTAGAAATTGTTTGAATTTTTCTTCTTTTTTTTTGTCTTTCTTTGTTCAGTGTTTTTTTTTTTTATTTTTTTTATTGTTCATTTTTTTTATTCTATTTTTATGTTTTATTTTTATAGCTTATTTGTCGCTTTATCGGAATTGTTTTTATTTAAGGTATTATTTGTAACGTTTTCAAATCTATTAAATTTGTTATGTTGACGTTTTAAAATCGAGATTAGTTTGCGCATATTTCTATATAAAAGAAGTTAGATAAGTGCAGAATGTGACACTACATTTTAGTTTCTTTCTGGCGAGCTGAAAACCTGCCCAACAAGTAGCTGCATAAGTTATATTCACTAATCATAAATTTATCCATCCAATTGTTAGATTGTTATACAGTTATGATACAAAACTATATTTTCGAGAGGACTTATAAGTTAATAAACGACGTTGAGAGGTTAACTTTCTATATAAAAGGAGTTAGACAATGGGTGAAATAGTTTCTATCTGGTGAGTTGAAAACTTGCCCTACAAACAGTTTCGTAAGTTATGTTAACTAATCATAAATTTACCCATCCGACTTTTTGTTTTTTTATACAGTTATGACACCAAACTATGTTTTTATGAGGACTTCTAAGTTGAAAAACGACATCGTGAGGTTACATTTTTATATAAAAGAAGTTATACAAGTGCAGAATGATAGGATTAGTTTCTATCTGGTGAGCTGAAAACCTGCCCTACAAAAGGTTCATAAGTTATATAAACTAATCATAATTTTGCCTGACCAACATTTTAGTTTATTTTATACAGTTATGACACCAAGCAATGTTTTTCAGAGGACTTCTAAGTTAATAAACGACGTCGAGAGGTTAACGTTTATAACTCGCTCGGAGCCAATTTTCGTAAATATAAGTACAAGAACACGATTTGTTTAAATTTTTGATTTACCGTTGACGGTAAAATTTGTTTAAATTTTTGTTTAAATTTTTGATTTACCGTTGACGGTAAAATTCAGAGGGGGTGGGAGTAACCGAAAAAGGTCATGACTGGTTGGTTTTTGGTTAGTGTTACAGCACGTCAACACATATTGGGTTATTTAATGCCGAGTTTAGTCTTTTTTGCCGAGCAATTACATAGTTTTTGAGCAATTAAATTATCATGAAGTGTTATATACACAGGTCCTTCTAGTTATGATCTATTAATTTTTAAACAAATAATTTGCACAAACTTTTGTTTTTATTTCAGATATTCCTTTCTAATCTTCTTCTGTTTGTAACCGAAACTATATTACTACTCAAGTCACAATTCCCTTAGTTATTTACATCACATTCTCCAAGATTTTATTTTATCTAAACCCCAATTATTAATAAAATTGTTTTACATTATTAATACTGTTGACCATATCTACATACTTATAAAATTCAATTGTATTTATATATACAACAAAATAGCGTTTACAGTGTGAATGGGAAGGCTATTTTGCATATTGATATTAAAAAAACGTTGATTTTAATAAATATGGGCTTAGTATTATTGATTTCGAACTGTTTGGATTTATCTTAATGAATATGAGCAAACATCTTGGGGATAAATCTTAAAAGAAATCCATTATCAAGAAGAAATAACTGTAATTTTCATTCATTACTTCCTATTTTAACTAAATAGTTAAAATTTAGCTATGAAAGACGTTTCAAATCTTTTTACCTACATTCTTATTTAGTTTCATTGGCGTTTCTAATTTAATATAATATTCTATTACATTAAAGCTTAAATACTTGCACCCGGAGGGTGAATATATTTGCTAGTGAAAATAATATTAACACAATTATATGGTTTCAAGTAACTAATAATAATCGTTTGCAAACAGTTACGTCAATTATCTCAGTCGGTAGAACATCCACCTTGGAATCCCAAAGTTCCGTATTCGATACTATCCGTCGCCAACTCAGTACATGTAGGGAAAAGGGGATAGACTCCCTCGCTGACTGGCTGATACCGACAATAGACCATTCTGCCGACTTTACATTTACTTACTATTCTTAATACACATGATTTCCGCACGCTTATACGATTTGAAGTATTCCTATCTAATCTATTAGTAATGAAGATTCGGTTTCTATTTGTCTATAACCGAAACTACGTCACTGCTTACGTCATTTCAATAATTAAGTAAAGTTAATCAATTTTGATTTAAATTCAATATCATTACTACATAAAACATTCGTTACTTATTCACCTTTAGATGAATTTATGTTTAAAATAGTTTTTTTCCTATTAGGTGAAATATTTAATTTATTTAATTTCATGAAATCTGCACAAAATATGTTTTACCTGTCCGACACGTACATACCAAAATAGGCGTGACTCATTTATATATAGAGAGTTTTTTTTACAATTAGTACTAAATTACAAAACAATAATTTTATAAAAACATTAAATTCAAATTCACATATTGGTTTCTTTGTTTAATGGCATATAAACTGTCGTGGGTTATCTAATTTCAAAACCACACTCATAGAAGAAAAGTGGTGGTAGTATTTAATCCATAGCTTGGAGATAAGGGTGTACATACCTTTTAAATTTTTCTATTATTACGTTTTTTTTACTTATATAATCCCACCTCAAGCAATATCATTCAAAAATTTATTTTTACACCGCCCGGGGGCTTTTTTGTCTCTTTTGCTTGTGCTAAAAACTGTCAAACAGTTCTATTTGAGCCATACATGAGAGCCTAACAGGTGCTAACACATCGAGTATGTTAATCATTACTCACAGATTATTATCATTTACTAAGATTTGATTTAATACAAGATTTGAAGTATGTGTCACTCAGTGAGAATCAAACTCACAAGCAATAGTCAGCTAGACTACCTCACTAACCATTACAGTGCGCAGGGCGCCATATTGCCCTCGGATTA
>CM042148.1:100832866-100855366 GCA_023376005.1 Doryteuthis pealeii
GTCCTATCCATGATTCAAGTAGATATGTTTAAAATAATTTGTATTATATAGAAATACTTGAAACCATATAAGTTTGTACGAACAAATGATTATTATTACTGAATAGGTTTAGTTTAGTTTTTGTTTTGTTTTACGGCATATAAACCTCAGTGGGTCATTTAATGCCGACAAAGTTTTGAAATAAATTCGTTCTTAACGGATAAACAATTTTGTTTATAAACTTAGATGGGACCCTAACAGGTACTACCACTCCGAATCAAATTGGATCTGGGAGCAATGGTGATGAAGGGGTGCTCTACATTCCCCAAACCTCCAGAACTGGAACCTCGCCAGCATATAGAGTTTAACGTCATCTCCAGGATATGAAGAACCCTCAGCCACGGACTTCTAGCACCCATATGATAAAAAGGGTTGGGGCTTCCCATAAGGGCAATCATATAGGTGCTAGGGCTTGACATGACCAGCCAATTGATCGGAGTGTGCCACTCCAACCGTGCGTCTAACCTAAGTAAGGACGAAAGTGGAATATTGCATGTCAGAGACTGCTCAACCACCTGGATTATATCCTTAAGCATCAGGGGTCGCCACCCACGGCCAACAGGTGGCCCCATTGAGGGAGTCTTACCTCTCTGCAAAGGTGCAGTCGGTGTATTCTAACGCCCCAGCCGACAACAGGGCGGAATACTAAATAGGAATAGTTACTTAAAACCATATAATTGTATACAACCATATATATATATATATATATATATATATATATATATATATATATATATATATATATATATATATATCAGCCCCTCCGCACAAGCAGGATGCGACACAAGGTCAATTTCTTAAGCGGAGTTTAACAGGTTTGAATTCAGAGTTTTCCTTCTTCTAGACTGATTATCTAATCAAGGTTAAAGAGCCCAGTCTACCCTACTATTTACCCATAGCTGGAGTGAGAGTAATTAGATGCATATCTTTCCCAAAGGTACTAGCACTATGTTAAATGCAAACAGTCTCGTCCAGGATTTGAACTCAGGTCGACGAGTTCATTTCCTACGACTCTAACCATTACAGTACGGGCCTCCAACCATATACGTGTGTGAAAATCATTATTATTAATAGGAATATCTGAAACTATATGAATGTGTGCAAACAAATATTTAGTATTTCTAAATAGTTACTTGAAACTATATAATTGTATACAACTATATAAGTGTGTGAAAATTATTTGTACTAGCACCTCCGGGTGCAAGTATTTAAGTTTTAATGTAATAAAATATTATATTAAATTAGAAAGACTAATGAAACTGAATAAGAATGCAGATAAAAGATTTGAAACAGAGGAGGTATAATCGAAAAATAGAAACAATGAAACGTACTTTTCTATCACTCCCGTATTTCATTGCTAAATTTTCCTAATTTTACTATTTAGTTAAAATAAGAAGTAAAGAATTAGATTACAGTTATTTCTCCTTGTTAATGGATTTCTTTTAAGATTATACCTGTTTTTATCATATTCATTAAGATAAAACTAAACAATTAAAAATCAATAAGACTAAACACATATTTATCAAAATCATTTTAATATCAATATGCAAATTAGCCTTCCGTTCTCACTGCAAATCGCTATTTTGTTGTATATATAAATACAATTGCATATTATTAGTATGTAGATATGGTTAACAGTATTAATAATGTAATGCAATTTTATTAATAATTGATGTTTAGATAAAAATAAAATCATGGAGGCTGTAACTATAATAACTAAGGGAATTGTGACTTGAGTAGTGATATAGTTTCAGTTATAGACAGACAAACACACAATCTCCATTATAATAAAAATTAGATAAGAATACTTGAAACCATATAAGTTTGTACGGACAAATTCTTATTAAAGACATATAAGAAAATGCGATTTCTAAAAATGCTTGAATGAAACGTTGAAAATACAAATATGATTGTAAATTAGGATTCGGTTTTAAATAACCCATAAGAGGTTGAAATGCCGTTAAAACCAAACCACCACTCAGTATTCGAGCTGATATTAGCAGTACTGCGGTCTGGACGTTATCCAATCCTACCACTTATCTCCAGCTCTCCCCGTCTCTTTACCAGGTCCTTTGTTATTGTTCCAGGTGCTCAAGCTAATATTTGTATCACTGTCATCTTCATATTCCGTAGGAACGAAATTGTATAAGAACGCATATACAAAGATTACACTTTATTTGTTAAATATAAAATCATTCATAGGATTGATTTTAATACGTTGGAGAATAAAACAATAATATTAGAGATCAATAACACCAAGAAGTTCTTTATTAAATCGGGTTTTTTTAAAACCAATATGCAAATTAATCACACCATATACTGTGTAAACCTTTATTTCTTAGTGATATATAAGACACATCATTCTAACTCTTCTTCTTTTTCTCAGAACTTCTCATCCAATTTCTCTTTCTACTCTTCTTCACACCAGAGCTGATTTTATTTTCCTCATTCTTCTTCTTCTTCTTCTTCTTCTTCTTCTTCTTCTTCTTCTTCTTCTTTCTTTTTTTTTTTCCAGTCTTTCTTCTTCTTCATTCTCTTTCTGTTTTTCTTCTTTCTCCAACTCTTTTTCTTCTTCCTGTCTTTCCCTTTCTTTTTTCATCTTTATTCGTTAACACGCTCGCCTTAATCGTCTGTATTAAATATAATTGGACATTTGACCTTTTCGTGTTTACTAAACATGGACGTTAAATGGCTTCCAAGTTTAAATTTCAATCCTAAATTTGGCCATTTACTTTCTCTCAATTCCTTTTTTTTTTTCATTCTACTTTGCATTTAAATCTTTTACACTTTACACTTTACACTCTTATTTTTTGTTTTTTGTTTGTTTGTTTTTTTTTTTTTTTGTTGTTTTTTTAATTTTTCTTCTTTTTTTTTCTTACTTGGACGATTTTATTGCTTTCCCGATTTGTTCGCCTTTTTAGGTTTTTTCGTCTCCAGTTTTTGTTTGTTTTTTTTTTTTTTTTGTTTTTTGTTTTTATGGGGGGGGTCTCTTTGTTTGTTTTTTTTTTTATTTTTTGTGTCTTTTTTTGTTTGATTTTTTTCTCTTAGGGTTTTTTTTTATTTTTTATTTTTTTTTTTTTTATTTTTTATTTTTTTTTTTTTGATGTTCGTTAAACTTCGGAAATGTAACTCTGGCAAATAAAGTAATTCAGTCGTTTGAGAAAATTCATTTGCTCAAAGTTTCCATGGAGAAACCTTTAATTTCGCGACATCTCCCCCCTGCCCCTCCCCCATAAAAAAAGAAAGAAAAGAAAACCAGTGTTTCATTCATCAATACCATTTCCCTCTATTACTGAACATGCTGCTTTACACCGATTCATAAAATCCCTTTATTAGTTATAGGCGCCACTTGTTATATGTGTGTGTGGAGGGGGGGGTTGTAACGAATCGTTCTCTGTATCGACTAATCGACACGTGTTTCTAGCGAATCTATTTACAATAACAAAAGATATCTGAAAAGCCTCCATTACCTCCGTGTCACTCACAACGACTTACAAAAGCGAACATTCCTGACGCCACTCTAACTGACAGCCATTTATACCCATTGGAAACGCCTGGTGTAATGGTTAAAGTCATGGGAAATGGACTCGTCGACCCGAGTTCAAATCCTGAATGTGGTAGTTGCATTTCACTTAGCGCTAATATCCTAGGGAAAACTCTTCCTCCAGCTATGGGTAAATAGTAGGGCAGAATGGGCTATTTAACCTTGGTTAAGCAACGGGTCTAGAAGGAAAACTCTGAATTCAAACCTGTTAAACTCCGCTTAATAAACTGACATTGTGTCACATTTTGCTCGTGGGGAGTGGTTGGTAAATAATATATACACCTTGGTCCTCTATCGAATAGAAGTGTCAAGGTTTGGCATTTACGAAGCTTCGTTGGTTGGTTGGATTTTACAGTATGTCAACCCTTCTTGGGTTATTTCCTGCCGAATACGTTTTGTTTTTGTAGTGAAGTGGGTTTAAACACACCTGACTTCAAGCGACCTCGATGCTTAATCTGTACCTACGCAGCCCCTATCTGTCATTCCGTTGCGGCGCATGGGCCTGGGTGGGCTGTTTTATAACCCTCAGTAAATTGAATATGTGAGCTGCTAACTCAATTAAAAAAAACTATTTTGAAAAAAAGGCAATGAGACTTTGTGTTTAAGACGAGTTGAACGCCAGACTTTGTGTTTGAGGCGAGTTGAACGCCAAGCTTTATATTTGAAACGAGTTGAACGCCAGACTTTGTATTTAAGACGATTTGAATGGCAGACTTTTTGCGTTTATAATATCTGTGAGTACAGTTATTTTACAGTAAGCAAAGTTTTTCCATTGCATTTTGGACAACTTTTAAAATCAGTTTTATTCATTTTTGTTGGGTATTCAATTTTTCCTTTAAACTCAATCTTTTTAACACGCACTTTTTATAAACTTAAATTTTGATCTATTTAACCAACAGATGGAAGCCTAATGGGTACTACCACTCCGGGTAAGAATAGAGCAGGGAGTAATGGCAATGAAGGGGCACTCCACATTCCCCAGCGTTCCAAAATCGGAACTTCACCATTAGATGCAGTTTAATGTCATACCCAGGACACTAAGACCCTCAGCCGCCACCTTCTAGCAAGTATATGATAAAAAGGGTTAGGGATTTGCTATAAGGGCAGTAGTGTCAGGTCAATTATGTAGGTGCTTGACAAGCTGATTGATCGAAGCGGGCGTCTCTGACCGTCCGTCCTGACTAAGTGACTGAAAACCAAACTGGGGTGTTGCATGTCATAGACTGCTTATCTTTAAGCCACCCTGGTCGCTACACATGGACAAGCAGATTGCCTCTTTGTGAGGATTTTACCCCTCTGCAGAGGTGCAGTCGGTGTATTTTACTGCCCTAGTCGATTGGGTGGGCATTTACTAAGGAAGACTTTTATGAACGAAAAAGAAGTTAAGCAAGGGATACCCTGGAAGAACAAGAGAAATATATAAACAAGATTTAGCATTAAATAACCCACAAAGATTGATATGCCATTAAAATAAACAACCAACCAACCGTTGATTAATTGTGGGGTTATTTTTTATTATTTTGTTTTTATTTTATTTTGTTTTATATTATTGTATTGGGGAGGTGCGTGGTGTAATGGTTAAAGTCATAGGAAATGGACTCGTCGCCCCGAGTTCAAATCCTGAATGTCGTAACTTCATTTCACTTAGCGCTAATACCCTTGGGAAAGGTATGAATATTACTCTCCCTCCAGCTATGGATAAATAGTAGGGCAGACTGGGCTCTTTAACCGTTGTTTAGCAATCGGTATAGGAGAAGGAAAACTCTGAATTCAAACCTGTTAAACTCCGCTTAAAAATGACCTTGTGTCACATCCTACTCGTGCGGAGGGGTTGGTAAATATATATATCATTGTATTTCATTGGTAAATTGAAATAAATTGTACTATAAATATTAAAACAGAAAGACAAAAAAAAAAGAAAAAATTACATATAATTTCCGTTTATTTAACAATCCGCTTTGAACCATTTTCTATGATTTTCTATTAGTGTGTGCTGTCGGTCACCTCAAATATCCCCTTCTCGTTATTCTGAGGGGTCGAATCTACCCCGTCACACGCTATGAAACAAAAGATATCCCTCGTGTTATAGTGTGTGAGTTAATTTTCTCTGATCTGTTATCCCGTTCAGCACAATAGATCTTTGAAACAAATCGATGGAGATTTCACAAACGCTCTTATGGATAATATCTTATTTTAATGGAGATTCAGTGTCTGTCTGTCTGTAACCTAAACTACGTCACTGCTTACGTCACAATACCTTCTGGAGTTTATGCTAACTTGTCTTACGTACACTTATAGAAAGTCCGAACTCATTGCAAGCATGTATGAGGCGACTGGCAAGCTGTTGCCGACCTTCTTCAGTGTGTGACGTGAAGGCTGCGTCGTCAGCAAACAGCATTTATGTTGGAATTTTTGTGTATATAAGGCATGCGCCGGACGGTCACTTCTAAATATAGACTCGCTGACTACCATGTGACCAGGGAAGGCAACCTCTTATCCAATCACTGGCAGTGCTGCTGCTGCTGTTGTTGTATTTATACTGGCCTGATTCTAATCTTAGCTCATTACTACTTGGATCTTCTTGGACGACGGAACGTAGTACTATACCACAGGACTTATTGACTTACCAAAGGATACTATACCACAGGATACTATACCACAGGACTTATTGACTTACTTATTTACTTTAAGTTCTTTTACAACTGGCCAAGGATGGCGGCCAGATACTTAACAATTTCACGAATGAGGACCTTCGTGACTTTATTCTTGGCACGAAGACGAGCAATGTTGAATAACTTGCCACCAGCTCTGGTGTGAATGTAAATTCCGTCACTGGAGATCCTGAAGGCATACTGAAGAAGTATGGAGAAAAACATCCCAAATAGAGTAGAAACCCTGTTTTAGGCAATGGTTTAACTCTTTGTGGGGTTTCTCTGACTTTCAAGTATTTGGATTAGAAGTTACAAAACAAATGGCTAACTAGACGTATTATTTTTCCAGACTTTTCAGCTCAAAAGTTACGGGTGCGTATTGTACACGAGAAATATACAAGGCATGTCTAAAGAGTGTCGAGATTTTTTATACTTTTTGACACACCTTGAATTCTGAAAAAATTAAAGTTATATTCATTGTGCATTTCTATCTTGGTAAATACAGCTTCAAACACTGCACTTTTATGACACACCTAGTATTCTGAAAAGAATTAACGTTCCATTCATTGTTCATTTCTATCTTGGTAAATACAGCTTCAAAACACATTAACATTCATTGTTCATTTCTAAGCTTCAAACTGCACTACCTAGTATTCTGAAAAGAATTAACGTTCCATTCATTGTTCATTTCTATCTTGGTAAATACAGCTTCAAAACTTGGCACTTATATGCCACCTAGTATTCTGAAAAGAATTAACGTTCCATTCATTGTTCATTTCTATCTTGGTAAATACAGCTTCAAACTTGGCACTTATATGCCACCTAGTATTCTGAAAAGAATTAACGTTCCATTCATTGTTCATTTCTATCTTGGTAAATACAGCTTCAAACTCTGCACTTATATGACACGCCTAGTATTCTGAAAAGAATTAACGTTTCATTCATTGTGCATTTCTATCTTGGTAAATACAGCTTCAAACTCTGCACTTATATGACACGCCTAGTATTCTGAAAAGAATTAACGTTTCATTTATTGTGCATTTCTATCTTGGTAAATACAGCTTCAATCTCGCTATATTTATGACATATCTTATATAATTAACATTATTTCAGCCACCTGACTGAATGGATGACCAAAAGTAAGTTTTTATCTATAGACCAAATTAATGTTTCATGCCGTTCCAAATAAATATCCTCCACAATGTGTGTTTGTTTACAATTTTGTTTTTCCTGATCTTAACACGTTGCAGATTTTTGTGAACATATTCAAGCATTTGCTCTAAATACTGTGAAGTTTTGTGTTTTAATATATAATGTAAATTTTGGGTGGAAAATAGGGAATGTAAATTCTTCCAGGCCGTAGTGGTATCAGTGCTGTTCTATGGCTGCACCACTTGGACCTTGACGAGGCGCCTGGAAAATAGGCTGGATGTGAGCTGCACAAGAATGCTGCGTGCGATCTTGAACAAATCGTGGAAGCAACATCCCACAAGAAAGCAGCTATACGGCCACCTGCCCCCTATCACACAAACCATCCGAGTAAGACGAACAAGACATGCCAAACACTTCTACAGAAGTAAAGATAAACTCATAAGCGACGTACTCTGTGGAAACCATCACAGCACCGGTTCCCACTTGATCACTGAGTTTAAGCAGCGATGTGTCTGTTCAATACTTAATTGAGTGATCACGTAAGCAACAGTAGGTACTGTAAGCAACCTGGGACCTTTGTTTATCGAAATAACTTGATTCAGCATTAAATAACACGAAAAGGGTTAATATGCTGTAAAATACAACCAACCAACTCATAAAAAGTTGAACAAATTCCAAATTTAGGTTAGACTTGGTGGCTACAAATTCTAAAGTCTAACTTTGATTTCAAAATTCTGGAAAAAAATTATTATCGTGTATAACACCCGATAAATATTTTTTCCAGAAATTCGTTGACAAAGGATTTGGCTGCGTGTTATACATGAGTGCGTGTAATACAGGAGTGTGTATTATACATGAATACGTGATATACATGAGGCATGAGTGTACAGTGCGTATCATACATAGGCGTGTGTTAGACTTGAGTGCGTGATATACATAAGTGCGTGTTATACATGAGTGCGTACTATACATGAGTTCGTGTTATACGTGAGTGCATATCATACATTAGTGCTGTTATTCAGGATGTATATTAGACGTGAGTGCGTGTAATAGATGAGTGGATGATACATCAGTGCGTGTTATACATGAAAGCGTGATATGCATGAGTGCGTATTAGACATAAGTGCCTGTTATATATGAGTTCGTATTATACATGAATGTCTGATATACATGGGACCGTTTTATAGATGAGTGTGTACCATACATCAGTGTGGTTATACATAAGTGCGTATTATACATGGGTGCGTATTATACATGGGACAGTGTTATAGATGAGTGTGTACCATACATCAGTGTGCGTTATATATGAGTGCGTATTATACATGGGTGCGTATTATACATGATATTATATACATGAATGTCTGATATACATGGGACCGTGTTATAGATGAGTGTGTACCATACATCAGTGCGTATTATACATGAGTCCGTATTATACATGAGTGCGTATTATACATGGGTGCGTATTATACACAAATAATTAACTGCGTCAGAATCACAAGCTGATGGAGATTAAGCAGCGTTCATTGACGATCCCTTTCCCTTAAGATGGAAAGTACAGCGTCACTCCTCGTTGTATGTTTGGCGACATGAAACAATACTAGCACCACCGCCGGCGCTGCTCTCCCCCAGACACCATCACATCCTCCACCACCACCATCTCCCCCTCTCCCCTCCTCCTCGCCCTCCTCCTCCGCCGCCGCCGTTGTCTTCATGCATCCAGCTAATGCGCCACCATCTGCAGCAGTCACAGCAGCGTTAGTGGCAGTGTCTTGTGTATTAATTCCGTCTCTCCATTACTCCCCCTCCCCTCACCCTAATCTTCTCCCGGGTTACCCCTTTCCCACCAACCCTGAAATTCCCCATCAATCCTTTTTCTATAATGTCTCTTCCTCTTCCACCTCCTCCCCTCCCCGCTTCACCTGCTTCTCCGTCCCAATTTTTTTTTTTTTTTTTAGCTGGCGTTCCATATTCAGCTAGTGTTGTTTAAATTCGGTTCGTTTGTTCACGTATCAGACAAAACCAGACAAAACTGGGCCATTAGGTTAATGTGGGCCCAGTTGGCAATCGAATTTTTGGAATTGATAAAGATGGCGGGCGCGGCCGACACGTGCCGAAGATCGCCGAAAGAAAGTCAGAAAGACAGAAAGAAAGAAGAAGAAGAAGCAGAAGAATTGAAGGAAGAAGAAAAGTGAAGAAGAAAAAGAATTGAAGGAAGAAGAAAAGGGAAGAAGAAGAAGAATTGAAGGAAGAAGAAAAGTAAAGAAGAAGAAATATTGGAGAAAGAAGAAAACATAAAAGAAAAAAGAAAGAGAATGAAGAAGAAAAAATATGGAGTAAAAGAAGAAGAAGTAGAATTGGAGAAAGAAGAAAAGGAAAGAAGAAGAAGAAGATGATGATGATGATGATGATGTAGAGGAGGAAGAAGAAAAAGACTGGTTTAGAAGAAGAAGAAGAAGAAGAAGAAAGAAGAATTGAAGGAAGATAAAAAGAAAAGTAAAGAAGAAGAAGAAGAAGAAGAAGAAGAAGAAGAAGAAAGAAGAAGAAGAAGAAGAAGAATTGAAGGAAGAAAAAAAAGAAAAGAAAGAAGAAGAAGAAGAAGAAGAAGAAGAAGAAGAAGAAGAAGAAGAAGAAGAAGAAGAAGAAGAGCAACAACAACAAGAACAACAAACATGAGCACATCAAAAAGAAAGAAAGAGAGAACGTACTAGGTATTTCCCAATAAGTTCACCAAGGACAGGATGTGACACAAAGTCACACGTATGGGGGATTCCAGCGCTGATCGAACTCACTATTACAGTAGTAATGGATCCACGGGACTGGCTTGCTAAACATGAGACCATGATGTGATGCTTCAAGTAATAAATGACACGGTTATACAAAGATACATAAAGGACAGTTGTGTGTATACGTATGTCTGCAGGAAACTTCGAAAATAATACAATTAACGTCAAAGTAAATGTATATACACATTAAATATCAACAGGCTTGGTTTAGGGGCAAACATAATAGACTTGATTTATATTCGTGAAGATAATTAAAAATAAAATTAAAATGATAACAGTATGGAATTTTTTTTTTCATTTACTATTTTAGATAGTAGACATTAACATTTCTTTTCAGAGTAGCTGGATCGATGCAAGGTCTATTTTTTTACATAGGGATTTAAATGGGGCATCCCATGAGGATTCAACTCACGATTAAGTAATAATGGATCTGCGGGACTAACTTTTTAAAAAATCTCTCTCTACCCAGGCGACGCCGGGTAGCTGCTGCTAGTATAAAGATAAATGTATTGGTTTTTTTAAAGTATAAAACTGAAGCGAACACTCAAAGTACCTCTTGGTCCGGACCATTTGTTTAAATCAGGGGTCACCAAACTACGGCCTGTGGACCAGATCCGGCCCGCAAAGGCATTTTATCAGACCTGCCGACTTTCTGCTAATGCTGCGTTCTTTGCTAATGTTTTGAAAATAAATGTTGGTTAGACTTGTTTTTGCACCACTCATCTGTGAATATAACATGGAATTATATTTTACATCTTTTTCTCAGGGCTTTCGTTCCTGGTAGCAAGTATTGAACACAATAATAATGTGGTCCGCGCTCGTTATTTATTTCATTTTATTTTTTTCAATTATCCAGCCCACCGTGAAAAATGTTGGTGATCCCTGGTTTAAATGATAATAAGTTTCTTTTTAAAGGAACTGATATTCATAACTTCCTGTTTTGAAAGGATAGTGATTTCGTAGCCAATTTTAGTATAATGTATTGAAAATATCTAAAGTTAACGTAGATTCAGACTAGAAGTGGCTGCCCGGTGTCGTCTGGGTAGAAGCGGGGAAGGAAAAAGTTAGTCTCGCAGAACCATTATCACTGAATCGGGAATCGTATCCTCGCAGGATGCCCCATTAAAATCCCCCCGTAAAAGAACTTGTGTTGATACGGCCTGAGAGGGCGTCAGAAAAAAAAAATTGCACAGACACCCAATCTGTGCTACTCGTACGCTAAGTTGGCGGGGACCGGTATTGAACTCAGAATCTTCTGATTCCAAACATAGGGGTTCTACCGACTGAAAGTAGAATGAAAACATAGAAATAGATAAATATATAGACTCACGGACAGGTGAATCACAATGGCAGGATTCCTTTGTGCTCTTGTATTATCAGAATGAAAATCAATTTATTACTAAAAAAAAAAGGATCTATATTATACGGTAAGAAATTGTAACGCTTAATGTAGGACATGGGCTGCCCAGCAAGGACCTACATTGTCCAGATTTGCGCGGATACTGTATGCTGCGCAGAGGACCTCCCGGGGACAAAGAATAATAGAGAAGGTTGGCAAGAGATTGTCATGGATATCCGTGCTGATTGCGTGACATCATGATGAGGATGAAATTCATCGGTTGTTTGTGTGTCTATGTGTGTGCGTGTGTGTTGTGTGTGTGTGTGTGTGTGTGTGTGTGAGAGAGAGAGAGAGAGAGAGAGAGAGAGAGAGAGAGGAGAGAGAGAAGAGGACCAAAAACGGATACATTGTAAGAGAGGAAATTGTTACGCTTAATGTAGGACGTATAAACGTTTATTTTATTTAATTAAATTCATTCTGTGTGTGTATGTGTGTGTGTGTATGTGTGTTGTGTGTGTGATTGTGTGTGTGTGTGTGTGTGTGATAGAGAAAGAAGAGAGAGTGAGGTGAATGGAGAGAGTGAGTGTGTCTTTGTATGTGTGTATGTGAGCGAGAGAGAGAGAGAGAGAGAGAGAGAGAGAGAGTTTGCATTAATGTAAATATATAAGGAGTGTGCAAAAAAAAAGGAAAAAGATAGGATTGGAGAGAGATATAGCAAGCCTGTCTGAAATGGTGTCATAGAGTACGCCGTGTAGACGCCTGTGCATGTGCATGCCTGAGTGCGTGCATGCGTGTGTATGGAAAGACTTGCCACTGATGACGCGTGCGCGTGTTTGCATGAAAGCAAACGGGGTCGGGGAAGCTCAAACGAAGAAGAAGAAGAAGAAGAAGAAGAAGAAGAAGAAGAAGAAGAAGAAGAAGAAGAAGAAGAAGAAAAGAAGAAGAAAGAAGAAGAAGAAGAAGAAGAAGAAGAAGAAAGAAGAAGAGAAGAAAGAAGAAAGAAGAAGAAGAAGAAGAAAGAAGAAGAAGAAGAAGAAGAAGAAGAAGAAGAAGAAGAAGAAGAAGAAGAAGAAGAAGAAGAAAGAAGAAGAAGAAGAAGAAGAAGAAGAAGAAGAAGAAGAAGAAGAAGAAGAGAATAGAAGAGAAGAAATAGAAAGAGAATGAAGAAGAAGAAGAAGAAGAAGAAGAAGAAGAAGAAGAAGAAGAAGAAGAAACAAGAAGAAGAAGAAGAAGAAGAAGAAGAATGAAACAAGAGAAGAAGAAGAAGAAGAGAAGAAGAAGAAGAAGAAGAAGAAGAAGAAAGAAAGAAGAGAAGAGAAGAAGAATGAAGAAGAAGAAAGAAGAAGAAGAAGAAGAAGAAGAAGAAGAAGAAGAAGAAAGAAGAAAGAAGAGAAGAAATAGAAAGAATGAAGAAGAAGAAAAAAAAACTGGAACACAAGAACAAGAACAAGAACAAGGGAGTAGGAATAAGGGAAGAGAGGGAAGGAGGAAGAGAGGCTGACAACGAAGATTGATTTCCATTCATCACTCTCCGCAGAACTACGACGCATGCGCGTTCAACGAGCCGACGCACTTCTTTGCTGTTTGCGAGCATGCGCAGTAGGGCCGAGGGGGGGAGTTGGTAGAGGAGGGGGTTAGAAATAGAGAGATCAGCCTTAAAGCATTTATATTTACGAGAGATCACCGGTAAAATGATGAATGATGTAGAGCACTGCGTATCTCGTAAGAAACAAAGAGGTTGAATCCGTTTATTCAATCTAGCGATTTCCAAACTTTTCAGTAGGGGGGGGGGCTACAGCCTCACCTACAAATGATAGCATCTTTAACAATTTCTTTAAATTTCTATTTAATTTTCTTATTAAAATATATCGCAATGGAAAAGCAAGGACGAACTCATAAGTGACGTTCTTCTGTGGACACCTACACATGGACACACGAGTGTAGGTCGACCCACAAAAGCCTACATCAATCTGTGCAGATTCTGGATGCTGAGCAGAGAACCTCTCAAGGATATGGAATATTTAATTTTCTTATTAAAAGATGCCAAAATGGAAAAGCAAGGACGAACTGATAAGTGATGTTCTCCAGTGGACGCCTACAGATTGACACAGTGTAGGTCAATAAACAAAAAACCTAGATCAATCAGTTCTGTGCGACTTCTAGATGCTGAGCAGAGGACCTTTCAGGGAGATGAAATATCTAATTTTCTTATTAAAAGATGGCAGAATGAAAAAGCAAGGAACGAACTGATAAGTGATGTTCTCCTGTAGACACTTACACATGGACACAAGAGTATAGGTCGACCAACAAAAAACCTACATCAATCAGTTCTGTGAGGATTCTGTATACTGAGTGGAGGACCTCCCAGTAGTGATGAAATATTTTGATTTTCTTATTAAAAGATGACAGAATGAAAAAGCAAAGACGAACTAATAAGTGACGTTCTTCTGCTGAGTTCCAGAATTAGTTTAGAAGCAGTTAAGGATTGACCGATAGATACCAGCCCAATTGAGAAGAGCTACTCAGACCAAACTGTACGAAGTAAGAAATGCAAAGCTACGAGACAAAATGAAATAAAATTAAAATAATAACAGCATGGAATTTTTTTTTTCATTTAATATTTTAGATAGTAGACATTAACATTTTTTTCAGAGTAGCTGGATCAATGCAAGGTCTATTTTTTTACATAGGAATATAAATGGGCATCCCACGAGGATTAACTCATGATTAAGTAATAATGGATCTGCGGGACTAACTTTTAAAAAATCACCCTCTACCCAGGCGACGCCGGTAGCTGCTGCTAGTATAAAGATAAATGTATTGGATTTTTTGAAGTATAAAACTGAAGATACAAAAAAGCGAACACTCAAAAGTACCTCTTGGTCCGGACCATTTGTTTAAATCAGGGGTCACCAAACTACGGCCTGTGGGCCAGATCCGGCCCGCGAAGGCATTTTATCAGACCTGCCGACTTTCTGCTAATGCTGCGTTCTTTGTTAATGTTTTGAAAATAAATGTTGGTTAAACTTGTTTTAGCACCACTTATCTATGAATATAACAAGGAATTCTATTTTACATCTTTTTCTCAGGGCTTTCGTTCTGGGTAGCAACTATTGAACACAATAATAATGTGGTCCGCGCTCGTTATTAGACGAACTAATAAGTAACATTCTTCTGTTAAGTTCCTGAACTAGTTGGAAGCAGTTAAGGATTGACCGATAGATACCAGCCCAATTTAGAAGAGCTACTCAGACCAAACTGTACGAAGTCAGAAATCCAAAGCTACGAGACAAAATGGCGATAATCATCAGCATCATGTCATGCTAGCAGCACCGATATCCATAAAAATCTTTCGCCAACCGTCTCTATCATTCATCGTCCCCGGGAAGTCCTCTGCGCTGCATCCAGTATCCGCGCAGCGCTGGTCTATGTAGGTCTTCGCTGGATGATCCGCATTGAAATGTCCGTGCTGGTTTCCATTGGAGGACGTCGCTTATAAGTTTACCCTTGCTTCTGTTGCAGTGCACAGAATGTCCTATTCGTCTGACTTGAATGCTTTGTGTGTAAATTATTTGTATAAAGTATAGTTACTTGAATATGAGGAGTGAAGGATTTGAATAAATCCGACAAAATGTGGTTGAGAATAAAGGAAAGTGTGGATATAACATCACAGACGACATAAATTCAATTGATATTTCGCCTCATTATTGGATGAAGCTTCTTCAAAGCTTTATTGGCATAAGTACTTGTATATTCTGAATGTACATTCTAAAGTACAATAAAGTTTTCTGAAGAAGCTTCATCCAATAATGAGGCGAAATATCATTTGAACTTAGCTGTGTTGTTATATCCACATTTTCTTACTTGAATATATAATTGTTTACTAAGTATTATTTTTAAATGATAACGATCGTACTTTTAAGGAACATGAGTATCAACATATTTAGAAATAGAATGACGAGATAAATTCCATAATTTATTTCCAACCTCGAGCCATTTTCTGAGTTAATATCAGGTTATTGAAGAAACGTTTTCAAAGATTCGCGTTGCTCAAAGAGATGCCATGAAGTCGTGACAACTCAAAGAGCTGAAAAAGGTTACAGAACTGTGATAAAAACTGTAGGATATAAAGTTCTAAAATGTTTCTTTTGTTGAATTTCTTTGCTCCAAACCATTTTCAAGATCGGGTCAGCGTTTGCGACAATTTCAACATATTGAAAATTCTTCGAAAAATTTAACAGATTAAAAGAGGCAACAATTTTTCTTTTTTTTTTTTTTTTTTTTTTTTTTTTTTCATGCCATATTGAATTAATTTACTTGAAAAAATGGCGCTAAGCCAAATAAAGTCAAAGAAAATAACTTGATAGAATAGATAATAGAACTCTTCTTTCTTTCTTCTTTTCTTTCTTTCTTTTCTTACTTTCTTTCTTTCTTTATTCTTTTCTTAATTATTTCCTTTCATTTCATTCCCTCCCAACCCACCTCTCTCTCTCTCTCTCTCTCTCTCTCTCTCTCTCTCTCTCTCTCTCTCTCTCTTTCTCTCTTCTCTCTCTCTCACACACACACAACACACACACACACACACACATACAAACGCACTTGTGCAAATAGATACTCTTTCTTTTTTATTTACTCTTTTCCTTTTTCTTTCTTTTTAATTTATGCTCTTCTTTATTGCTTTTTTCTTTTATTCTTTTCTTTAATTTTTTTCCCTCCTCTCCTCTCTCTCTCTCTCTCTCTCTCTCTCTCTCTCTCTCCTCTCTCTCTCTCTCTCTCTCTCTCTCTCTCTCGTTCTTTCCTTCTTACGTTTTCTTTCTTTTTTCTTTCTTTCTGCACTTCTTTGTTTTTTTTATTCTTTTATTCTTTCTTTGATTTTTCCTTTCGTCCACTGTCTGTCTGTCTGTCTCTCTCTGTCTGTCTGTCTCTGTCTCTCTCTCTCTCTCTCTCTCTCTCTCAATTCAATTTAAATGTATAAAAGATTAGTAGAGAAGAAATGATGGTAAATTCTGCAATCAACCAAATGTATAAATATCTATGTGTATGAATATTAATGACCAATTTAGCTCAGTCGGTAGAGCACCCGCCTAGGAATCTCAAAGTTCGATACCGGTCCCCGCCAACTCAGCGCATGAGTAGCACAGGTTTGGTAATCTGATCTGTGCGGTAAAGTGGCGAGTTGACGGTACATGTGGCGCTTCACCTCAGGAAAATAAGACTCTTGCTAGCAAAAATGGCGATAGACTCCCTCGCTGTCCGGCTGATACTGACAATAGACCACTCCGCCAACATTTTTTATCATGTACGACGAGGTGCTGGTAAGTTCGCGACCAAACCAAGAAGGGAAATTAATATTTTTGGAAGGGTTGGGCTAAAGAAACTTATAAACAAGGTGCCATATTTTTTTTCATATGAATATGTTTGGTTTCTTTGATTTGCCATATCAACCGTCGCCCCCCCCCCCTCAGTGAGGCCACCTGTTGACCATGGGTAGCAACCTGTATTGCTTAAGAACGTAATTTTCTGGCTGAGAAGTCGATTGAATAATTATTAGTTAAAAAGATCACTGATTAGGGCTGAGCCTATTCTAGTAGTGACCACTCCAAGCGGATTTAACTGGTTTGAATTCAGGTTTTCCTTTTCCTAGACTGGTTGCCTAACCAAGGTTAAAGAGCTCAGTCTGCTCTACTATACCCATAGCTGGAGGGAGAGTAGGATTAATACCTAAGCACTAAGTGAAATGTAATTACCACATCCACGATTTGAACTCGGGGCGACGTGTCCATTTCCCATGAATTTAACCATTACACTACGCGCTTCCTTAGGTCAGGTATATAAACGGCGAGTAGCGACAATGATGAGGGGATAATACATTGGTTCTTACTCGCTTTCTCTGCTTACTTACTTCGTCGATCGCCATCTTCTTCAGGGCTGAATCCGTGGGTTGATTTCTCTGTTCGGGCTGGGTGTCAGCTCATCTCTTGTGGATTAACAAAGACTTCTTGTTTTTCTATGTTCAAAACTACGCAGATGAGAAGCAACAATCTAATATTTACCCATAGCTGGAGGGAGAGTATGGATTCATACTTTCCCAAGGGTTTTAGCGCTATGTGAACGGTAGCTTCGTCTAGGATTTGAACTCGGGTCGATGAGTCCATTTGCTATGACTCTAAGCATTATACCACACACATTAAACTGACATGCAACTCTCCATTTTCTCCTCTACTTGGGTGAGACGGGTGATCGGAGAGCCCCATCAATCGACTGGTCCCATCAAGCCCTAGCACCTATATGATTGTCTTAACCGTATTACTATTATGGCGAACAATCAAGCTTTTTTTTATCATATATGTGCTAGAAAATAATGGCTGAGGGTCTTAGTGTCCGGGGTATGACGTTAAACTGCATCTAATGGTGAAGTTTTAATTCCGAAGATTTTGAGACTGTGGAGTGTCCTTTCTTTGCCATTAATCCCAGGTACACTCTTACCTTATGAATTAAAAAAAAAATAAGAAAATGAGTGTTTAAATGATTTGGGTAATCTTGAACTTTAAGTGAATAAATTCCTGCTTTAAAAGTCTTAAAAGGACTTAAACTATCCAAGCAATGAGAATTAAGTCCCCTTTTTCTTTTACGAGAAGAAGCTTGTAAACAATGGCAGCCATCTTTGATTCAACGTAATTTTCACGGAGAAAACACGACGCTTTTCAAATCCATTTTAATGCTTGTTTTTAACTCCAAAATATCATAAAATGTTGTTTTTTTTAATAACAATTAATTTCATTTCAAATAATGCGCAAGTACAATTTTATGGTAGGAATTTAGACACTTAAAATTCAAGATTAACAAGATTTGAACGCACAAATAAAAATGTCTTTGGCATAAAACAACCCATGGGTTGACACACCGTAAAATCTAACGAACTAATTAACCTAATATGTAGATAGTATTTGTGTAGATAATTAAAGAGTAAAATTAAAAACTTATGTGTTGAGTATATGTTCTTTTGTGCTGTGTAGTCAGGAGATGAGTAGTTAGCTTAACGAGGCTAGAATTTGAAAATGTAAGAGGATTTGGCGCATCTGGTTATAAGTCTGGTATAAGGCTGGTTGGTAGGCCACTTAGACCTAACGGAATTGTTTGTTTTGTTTTACGACATATCAACCACGGTGGGCAAAGTTTTGAAAGATTCGTTGCGATAGTTTAGAAGAATTTTTTTAACTCGATTTTTTTGTAAACAAATTTTCTATTTAATCCATAGATGGGACCCTAAAAGGTATTACCACTCCGAGTCAGAGTGGACCAATGAGCAATGGGGATGAAGGAGTGCTCCACATTTCCCAGACCTCCGGAACCGGGACCTCACCATCAGTTAGAGTTTAACATCATACCATGATATGAAGACCCTCAGCCACTACTTTCTAGCACTTACATGATAAAAAGGGTGGGACTTGCCATAAGGACAACAGGGTCGGGACAATCATATAGGTGCTAGGGTTTGACGTGACCAACGATTGATCGGGGGGTCATCTCCGACTGCACGTCTAGCCAAAGTGGTGATATGCCGTAAAACAAAACAAGTAGGGTGTTGCATTTCATGGATTGTTCATCCACCAGGATTACGTCTAGGCATGACGGGGTCGCCACCCACAGCCAACAGGTGGCCCCAAAGCAGAGGTGCAGTCGGTGTATTCGAAAACCCCAGCCGACAGGTCTGCTCCTAACGGGTGAAAAAACGTGGTTGGATTATTTTGGGTATATAAGGGTATTTGCCTCATACCCCACTTGTATGGGTTTGGCACAAGGCCTCATTTTAACACGGGCCCACCCACAAGCCGAAGCTGATGGGTTGGAAAGAACAAAAATTGCGTCGATCCCGTCGGCATTCCCCCACAAGGGCGGCACCTCAGGCGCTGGGCAATAAACCCAACCCTGCCCACAAAGGGGCAGGTATTGCCTGGGGGGATGGCCCCCTGGGATCGACGCTAATAATTGTACTTTAACCCGGTCCAGTGGCCGAAGCACACTGGATCCCCGGCCGAGGCCGAGACAATAGATAAGTATTTTTGGGTATATAAGGCGTACTACAATACACCACTTAAATTTATAGACTAAGCGAGGTCACATGGTTTAAAACTCAGCCAATCAACATCCCGAATGCGTGGCTGGTTGACTACTTAATCACTGATACTGAGAGACGTCCATTTGCAATCATTACTGGAGACACTTGCAATACTGAAGAGGACCAAGGAACAACCAAAGGATTCTTTTCCAAGGATTTCCGCTGGACGAGTGCTCTTGTTTGAAACCTAAAGATAGCCACTAAAATTGTAGCAGTTTCTACATAAGCCATTTGGCAAGGATGGACGATTTCTTAAGCCGCGTTGCTCTCCTCACTGATAGAGGTGAAGGGGTTCGTTTGGTCAAGAATGTTAATATTGTAAAGCTAGTGAGTGAGGAGAGGCCGGCGTTTTCTTTTTTTTTGGGGGGGGGTCATCGGACCTGAAAGCATTGCCAATTTTGCACGGGTGTGGATCAAGTGAATCTCTTGCCTTTAAAAGGCAGCAATTGATATATTTGCGTGGGCATGCGCAGGTGTGCAACATAAATCTCCATTCGAAGTTCAGGAGAGAGCTGTTTTCGGATTACAAAGGAAACGCGAGCTGGATATTCTTAAACGAAACGAATTCGTGAAGATTTATCTGCCAGCCAAATAAATAGCAATAACATAGCACTTATTCCCTTTATCGATATATATATATATATATATATAATATATATATATATATATATATATATATATCTGTGTGTGTGTGTGTGTGTGTGTGTGTGTGTGTGTTGATCAAGACTAAGGAGTACAACACATTAGGGGAAATAAACAAGGAATCTTGATTGAAAATAAACACGAGGCTAAAGCAGACAGATATAGGCTCCATCCCAACAAGAGGAATAAGTCGGCATGACATCAAAAACATCACCAAACAAAAGAATATTGAAGGGAAGGAATACACGATATCGCGGGGAGAAATGTATATACGTAAGCTGAATTTGGCTATTTGCCAGTTTGAATAACGAAGTAATCTGATGAAACTCGGTGGGTCTCAGATACCCACGAGTGTAAATGGTCCATAATCACAATACCCCTGGTATTTAAGGCCTTTTTATTGTCAAATATATATATATATATATATATGTGTGTGTGTGTGTGTGTGTGTGTGTGTGTGTGTGTGTGTGTGTGTGTGTGTGTGTGTGTAATATTAAAAATGAAAAAACAGTTTCATTAACGAGTGATGTTTAATATGCCGACGCTGCAGTGTTTCGGTTTGTTTAACAAACCCTCGTCAGGGATTCCGTTGTTTAAAGAAAAATGAATTATTAGTGAACAAAAGTCAGGGAGTCTCTGCTTTTGATGTGGTGGCTTTTATTCATATTCAATAGTGTGAAAAGGATATATTTTAAAACACCTAGTAACATCGGCATCCCCGTTTAAACTGTGTGACGTAATTTGATGGAAATAATTTTAGTGAATGGAAAAAAAGACATATATATAATTATATATATATATATATATATATATATATATTGACAGCAGCTATGTATGCTTCGATTTGTGTGCACGTGCGTACCCCCCTCTCTCTCTCTCTCTCTCTCTCTCTCTCTCTCTCTCTCTCTCTCTCTCTCTCTCTCTCTCTCTGTGTTTTTTTTATTCTTCTGCAGCCGTACTAAGTGCACCGCTTGCACATGTCTTCTCAAGTGTGTGTTAATTCAATTCCAATGCCGGCATATGCGAACAGACAGACAGACAGAAGGAAAGAAAAGAAAAGAAAGAATTAGAAAAAAAGGAAAGAAAAGAAAGAAAGAAAAAAAAACAAACAGACAGTACAGACAAGTGAGGCGCAAGCCCCACCCCAGTCACAATGACCTTCCTCACCCCAACCAAAGCAACCAACTAACCCCCCCACACCACTCTCAGTGCCCATTCGAATCTCTTTTCTTGGCCCAGCGTTGCCGTCTGACCCCCCCCCCCCAGCCGAACTGTTCCTCCTTGCCGACTGCCTCAATAAGCACCAGAGACCCACGCAACTCTCACCGCTATCGATTCGGACTTGGATCAAAGGGAAAATGCATTAAAATCAAATATGAGATGTACGGCATTACATCGATCCACAACTTGCCGGTGAGGAAATGTTCGACTACCACACACACCGTCACAACCATCAAACTACCGAGCGTCCTCATCCACCAGCCTCATCTCTACCCTCACATCCCGACCACTGCGACCATTTCATGTCTATCTTGCTTTCAACGGCGATCTTTCTTTTTTTTCTTTCTTTTTTTCAAATCCATTCAACCTTTTTTTCTTTCTTTCTTACTCTCAAGCTTGCTTGCTTTATTTCTTCATTCTTTTCTTCCATACTTTCTTTCTTTTTTTCTTTCTTTCTTTCTTTTCGTTTTCCTTTCTTTTTTCCTTCTTTAGTTGTTTCCTTTATTCATTCATTATTTTTTCTAGCTTTCTTTCTTTCTTTCGAGCTTGCTTGCTTTATTTCTTCATTCTTTTTCCATACTTTCTTTCTTTTTCCTTTCTTTTCTTTCTTTCTTTCTTTCTTTCTTTCTTTTTCCCTTTATTTATTTCCTTCTTTAGTTGTTTCTAACTTGTTTTCTTTCTTTTATTCATTCATTAATTATTCTTTCTATTATTTATCTCGAGCTTGCTTGCTTTATTTCTTCATTCTTTTCTTCCAAACTTTCTTTCTTTCTTTTTTTCTTTCTTTCATTTTCGTTTTTCCTTTTTTTCTTTCATTCTTTAGTTGTGTCTAAGTTGCTTTCTTTCTTTTATTCATTGATTATTTCTTTCTAGCTCTCTTTCTTTCTTCCGAGCTTGCTTGCTTTATTTCTTCATTCTTTTCATTCTTTTCTTTCTTCCTTTCTTTTTTTCCTTTCTAACTTGTTTTCTTTCTTTCATTCATTTATTCTTTCTTTCTAGCTTTCTTT
>CM042148.1:100862866-100886247 GCA_023376005.1 Doryteuthis pealeii
ATATATATATATGAAAAATATATATACATATAAAAACCGCCAGGATATACTAAAGCTAATAAGTAAAGAGTGCTCAATACCTAAATAGAGCAAATAATATAGATCAACATAATGAGTCAGATATACCTACTAAAAGTTTCGCTTAGTGCTCTTCAGGGCTAAGATCTAAGAAATATATATATATATATATATATATATATATATATATATATATATATATATATATATATATATTATACATTGGGCTCTCTGTAGTGATTTAAAGATTCACTGGATCATTCAATAATAATACAGTGTGTCTTAGAAATCACACATAGAATCATCCCTTACTATCAAGTTTTGGATACCTCACATCTATATATATATATATATATATATATATATATATATATATATACCTTTTTTCTAACACACACACATAAACACACATACACACTTATGAATAAGGTAAATATGAAAGATTTATATATATATATATATATATATATATTATATATATATATATATATATTAAAAATATTATAAAATATATAAAAAAACATAAATTGAATTAGATATATATAAGTAAATAAACAAATAAATATAATAATAATATTGATTAATAATAATAATAATAATAATAATAATAATAATAATAAATGATTAAATTGATTTATATTACATCCAACACGAAATATTATACATCACCATGGCCACCAAACACAAATTCGCTCTTTAATACACGCATACATATGCACGTGCAATTCCGCGCTAGGATACAGTCATAACGTCACAACCAACACGCATTTTCATGGACACGCGCATGACAACATAAGCGCAAGTACAAAAAAAAACGCAATCACGTAAACATACAACACGAGAATACAGTTATATAAAAATACCATCATTTTCAACAAAAAAAAATTCATTTAAAAAGAAATGCCATAACTAGACTGCTTCAGTTCTAGTGATCTTTTGGAAAGGAGATATTATCTCGAAAATTCAAGAATTAAATACAGGTTAACACACAACATCATTGTTACCGTATTATTATTTTTCCTTTACATCTGCATTGTGATAGCCTTCTAAATCAACCTCCTAACCAATATATATATATATATATATATATATATAATATATATACGAAAGAAATAAGAATTCTTCGCAATCACATCGTGCGACACAAACATCGCCCGAAAATAAGCCCAAGTGTCATATTTCGGAGTGAAAATTGATATAAGCCCTGTCTTATTTTCGCGGGAAACAAGCTGTACGTGTTGCTGTTTCTTTTGCCGATCAGTTTTTCGTAACAACCATTTTAAAACCCCAAAATCTCTTTTGTCATTACTTTACTTTTTCCTTGTTTTTTGTCTTTTTTTCTTTGGTTTTCTTTTTTTTTCTTTTTTGTCTGCGAAGCCCCTGTGGGGACTGAGGGGCAAATTCTAAAGGCGGGGGTATTTTTAAAACACCAAAACCTCTCGTCATCTTTTCTTTCTTTTTTTTCTTTTTCTTTTTTTTCCTTTTGTTTGTTTTTTGTTTGATTTTTGTTTTTGTTTTCCTTTTTTCTTTATCTTTTTATCTGCGAAAGTCTCTCGGGGGCGACAAATAGTAAAGCGGGGGGTATTCCTTAGGAGAAAAGAAGATAGAGAGGCGGGGCACGACGCACTTGGCACACACATACGCACACACATACACACACACACATACGCACTCACATACGCACATACACATACACACACATACACATACATACACGCACATACACAAAATCGTTCTTCCCTGACTCTACGCGCACTTCTAATGATGTAATCCTATTGCGTGGTGTCTTCGGTGCGAACACGCAACAACTAATTAGTAACATACTTATTTGTGTCCTCCTCACGCACCTCCCCCCCTATCTCCTACTCTTCTCCCCTCCACTTCCTTTTCTCAATCTCCCCCTACTCTTACTCCCCCCCACTCTGTTATTCTTTTCTCTTGTTTCATTACTTGCAGACGCATTTCTGCCTCCTGTTTTTTTTTTTACCTGTGCCTATTCTTTCATTCCAACATCCCCCCTCTACACCCCCTCCTTCCTCCTTTCTCTTCTTCCTCTTACTACACCTCCCCATTACAATGATCATCATTAACAGCCACTCTTATCGTCTATCACCTACCAGAATTACATTTCTTCTTTTATTCAGAACAATTTACGGTTGTACAATGTAGAAGAGAGCTGAGGTATAGTATCGCCCATATATAAGTACACTTGAAAATGTAAATTTGTTTTGTAAAAATTCATGTAAAAAAAAAAATTAAACAAGGGGGAGGAGGTAAAATATCTAAATTGATTTGGCGATGAAAAGCGGGGTCAGGGTGGGGCATTGTAAAATATATCCATTCATTTGCCGATAAAATGTGAAAAACACGACTCGGAAAATATCTATATTTGGCCAGAATTATGTCTTATGCCGGCAATTAAAAACATAGCATAAATTAGGCCAGGAATCCGGAACGACCAAACCTTAAAATGACCAATTTTTCCAGATGTGGGTGGGGAGTATTTACATCGTAAAAAGAAAACTTACTTTAACTGAGTTGAAATTGACATTTGATGTCCCTGAAAATTTTGTTCAAACGCCACTTTTTTGAAGCATTGCTAGGAAGGTGTGCTCCCCATCCCGCCCCGTCAACATTTTTTTTTGCATATAAAGTTAATTTTTTTCTAAACTGAAGATACCAGGATTTTATCATTTCAGACTAAACTAATTTTGAAGAGGAAAAACGGATATCATTAGGTATTATTTATTACCAAATTCTATATAGAATAATAATTAACACAGCTTAACACAGCAGAATGCAATCACTTTGACACGGATGGTTGTAGACATCATACACATAAATACAGGAATATACACAGACTTATTCATATAGATATGTAAATTTACATATAAACACATACACATATATTTAATATGATAAAATGTCACATCTTTTATATGATATATTTATTTTTTGTCTGTAACAAAATTATTCTACTATTTCTCTGAATAATTGGACACATAGTGAAGTGGATAAAGGCATTGGGCAAAGACAGTTCTAAGTGACAGTTATCTCTAGGCTGCAGGGCGAGAGTAACATATAATAATAATTAACACAGCTTAACACTTGTACCACAGCTATCGTTGACAGAATGAAAACAGGATACCCCAGTGGATTGAATAAAGCGTTGGGTTCAAAGTTCCGTGATTACAACAAGAAGGTTCCCGAGTTCGAAAAGAAAGTTCCCAATTTCGAGAAGGCTCCCGAGTCCGACAAGAAATATCTGAAGAAGGCCGGAGTGCACATCGGCCGAAACGTTGTACAGATAATAATAAAGATGAGGACAACAGTCCGAATAATCCAGATGATAAAAATTATCAAGCCACATCTAAAAAATTCAGAGAAATAGCAAATTCTACATGTTACAAATCTAGGGTTTACCTAATCACGTGATCAAAATGAACACGTGATGAGGGAAAGCCCCTCCTTCAATGTAAAAAGTGAGACAATTCTACTTTGTCTCCCAACATTAGGTTGTTTTTGTCTTGTTTTTTTGTTTTGTTTTGTTTTTTTCAATCTGTATGTAATGACAAAGGATAACACCGATAGACTTTGGAAAGCTTTATTCTACTTAGAATAATTGGTACACTTGTTGAGAGTTTATATAGTCTAGTATTCACAAGAGAGTTCGCCAAAGGGGTGGTAATCATAAAAAGGTGGTAGGTGTTGGGTTGACATACCGTAAATCTTGGAACATAATGAAAAGATGAAAAGAAGGCAAGAAAAAAAATTGAGAGAGTTAAATCAAGATTATTATACTTTTTACATATTGAACTATTTTACAATAGTTCTTAAGTAACATACCAAATGTTGTAATAATTAAATAATGATACTTTGGTATATCCACAGGTCCTGCTAGTCAGCTATTTTGAATTAATTTAATCAAGTTAACTTTATGGGAAAATGAAGTTTTAGAATTATTCAAATATAATTATACGTCTCTACCCAACAACTCCACACAATCAGGATGTGACACAAAAAAAGTGTTCCTTCTTCTAGGCAGGTTGCCATATCAAGGTTAAAGAGTCCAATCTGCCCAACTATCTTACCTATGGCTGTAAGGAGAATAGTTGAATTCATACCTTTGAGAGAGAGAGAGAGAGAGAGAGAGAGAGAGAGAGAGAGAGAGAGAGAGAGAGAGTTTAATCAAGATGATTATAAAAGTAAAGTAAAGTCGTCTGGGTGAACTAAAGTCGGTATCAGCCAGAAAGCGAGGGAGTCTATCCCCTTTTCACTAGCTCTAGACCAAGGAGATTGTTTTTGCATCTGAGGTGGAGCACCACACCTACCATCAGCTCCTTACTTTACCGCACAGGTCCCTGTGCTACTCATAGTTGGTGAGGGCCGGTATCGAACTAGGAACCTTGTGGTTTCTAGCCGATCGCTCTACCGATTGAGCTAACCCGGAATTTTTACATATTGAACTATTTAGCAATAGATCTTAAGCAAGCATATCAAACGTAATAATTAAATTACCATTCTGTAGTATATCTGCAGGTCCTGCTAGTTATACTTAATTTCGAAACATTCAGGAAAATATCTTCTTTTCCCGCCATTTTTTCGCGGGTATTTTTCTTTTTCGGTATTTCCAAGACAGCAACATCATTAATTGTACACTCGTTATCTTGTCTTGAACTCAAATTAATTCGTCTTCTTGTAACGATAAAAACTAATCAACGGTTCCACTTATTCAAGAGTTTCCGGTAAGAAACTCGTGTTACTGTCTCTACTGCGAGCAACATCCGATCTTTTTTTTCCGAATCTTCCGCACATCAGACGAATGTTCCATTGAAACAATGTTTTTTTCCCCCACTAGAACATCAGCACTTTCCGAGAGCATCTGCACTGTAGATCAGCTTCCGGTTTCGGCTTCTTTGTTTAATGGCATATCAATATTCATGGGTTATCTAATGCCAAAACCATAATTGTAAATGAAAAATAACATTACGGTTAGGTCACGCTGAAAGCAGCGGTTCCCGCTAGGTCACCGAAATTAAAAAGTGATGAATCTGTATTATTTGCGTTATTGGGACTATTGTTCTCGTCTTCATTGTTATCTGTACAACGTTTCGACCGATGTGCCCCCCGACTTTCTTCAGGTATTTCTTGCCGGACTCAGGAACCTTCTCGGACTCGGAAACCTTCTTTTCGGACTTGGGAACCTTCTTTTCGAACTCAGGAACCTTCTTGTAATCGGGAACTTTCTTGTTGTAATCGGTCCGGAAGAAGGCCGGAGTGAACATTGGCCGAAACGTTGTACAGATAACAATGACGATGAGGACAATAGTCCGAATGACGCATATAATACTAATCATGAAGCCTCATCTCAAACATTATGAACTTATAGACTCTGCGTGGGCGCATGGATTCAATCAGCTCGAAAACGTGGTTAGTTAACTATCTAATCGCTGATCTTGCAAGTTGCTGGTATTCGACACCGACGAACGGATCTGCAACCAATGAGTCAGTCCAACCAAAGGATTTTATCCAACACTAAAGAACGCCGAGGAACAACTAAAGGATTCTACCTAACATTAAGGAACAACCAAGGATTCTTCACTAACGAACACAAGGGATTTTCATTGCAGCCTAAAAATGGCGACAAAAATCGTAACAAGATGGGTGACCATTTAAGCAATAGCAGGTACTGCAAACAATCTGAGGTTTGTGTAATACTTTAAATATACGCTCCTACATTTGGGGCGCTGGTGGTTGTCGTCAGTGATGTAATCCGCAGGGTTCATTGGGAAGTTTCGGGTCTTCCAACATCAGACTTCCCTCGCCTTGCTGACCCTATCAGAGGTGATCAAACTCTGGTACAACCACCAACAATAGCCGCTAAAATACTTTTGACAATGAAGAAAAAATTTTTGGACGGTTGTAGAACTCTAACCCATTCAAATACAACGCACCGCGCATCTGATGGGTCACTTATGTCTATAGTAAAGTTTAGTAAATGAGAACAGTAAAGTTATGACTTACGGACAAGCCACACTGAAAGCACCGGTTCCTACTCGATCAGTGAAGTTAAGCAGAGATTAACCTATTCAGTACATATATGGGTGACCACTTAAGCAACAGCAGGTTCTGTAAGCCACCTGAGTCCTTAGTTTATCAAAATGAGTTGATTTGGTATTAAATGACTCATTACTCTCAAGGCAGTTTGGAGTACAGTGTAGATGAAATAGTGTAGATAGAATTTGAATTGAGTTCGTTAGAAAATTAAAATCGGAGAGTTGAGTGGAAGGTTGCTGCCAACCGTTATGATTGACATGTGCTAACCTTTACTTGACCTCTTCCGGAAACGTGCCAATAGGACGCGTGAGATAGCTTTTAATTTTAGTCAATTGCGACCAGTTACACGCTGAGAGAAGACGTTCTCTCAAGATGTTGCTTCTCATCTGCACGGTTTTGGACTGGGTTTGTTTTTAATAAAGAAAATAGAAAAACAACTAAGCCTTTGTTAATTAATCCACAAGAGATGAGCTGACACCCAGCCCGAACAGAGAAATCAACCCACGGATTCAGCCCTGAAGAAGATAGCGACCGACGAAGTAAGTAAGCAGAGAAAGCGAGTAAGAACCAACGTATTATCCCCTCATCATTGTCGCTACTCGCCGTTTATATACCTGACCTAAGGAAGGCCGTGGTGTAATGGTTTAATTCATGGGAAATCGACTCGTCGCCCCGAGTTCAAATCCTGGATGTGGTAATTGCATTTCACTTAGCGCTAATACCCTTGGGAAAAGTATGAATCCTACTTTCCCTCCAGCTATGGGTAAATAGTAAGCAGAATGGGCTCTTTAACCTTGTTTAGGCAACCGGTCTAAGAGAAGGAAAACTCTGAATTCAAACCTGTTAAACCCCACTTAAGAAATTGACACATCCTGTCACATCCTGCTCATGCGGAGGGTTTGGTAAATAAATAAATATACCTGACCTAAGGGGTATATAACGCACTAGAAGCGGTTACCTGGCGTTGCCTGGGTAGAAGGAGGATAAAAAATAAGTTAGTCTCGCAGATCTATTGATTGCTTTGGTCTTCCATAATTGATTTGTAGATGTTTCAATCATAAACGCCACATATGACTATCCCTTCTTTTACAATTCAAATTCGAATTTTTAAATATCTTCACGAATATGAATAAAAATCTTCACTATTTTTGCACAAAAAGCAAACTCTGATGATAATGAATGTGTGTATATATTTACTTTTTTGTTGTTTTTATTTTATTTTAGTAGTTTCCTTCGGACATACATACATACCAACTGTCTCTTATGTATATATATATATATATATATATATATATATATATATATATATATATATAGTTGTTTGGGCACCTCACGTGGTATAATGGTTAACAAGCTAGATTTGCAGGCCATTGTTTGTGAATTCAATTCTCACTGGGCACTCAATACTTCTGGCCTTGTGCCACATCTAAGTTAATCTTAGTAAATAACTATAAACGTGGTGTAATGGTTAGCAAGCTAGATTTTCAGACCATTGTTTGTGAGTTCGATTCTCACTGGGCAACTCAATACTTCTGGCCTTGTGCCACATCTAAGTTAATCTTAGTAAATAACTATAAACGTGGGGTAATGGTTAGCAAGCTAGATTTGCAGACCATTGTTTGTGAATTCAATTCTCACTGGGCACCCAATACTTCTGGCCTTGTGCCACATCTAAGTTAATCCTAGTAAATAACTATAAACGTGGTGTAATTGTTAGCAAGCTAGATTTGCAGACCATTGTTTGTGAATTCTATTCTCACTGGGTGCTCAATACTTCTGGCCTTGTGCCACATCTGAACTAAGCTTAGGAAATAACTATATGTATAGATGTATTCTCGAATGTCAACAACAAAGTTCAAAATAAAACAAATGCAAGTAATTCTAATCTCAAGTTTACATAAGAGAAGAGAATAATATTTTTTAATATATTGATGTTAGGTTACTATATCTGAATCTTTGCTAGTTATTGAAAAAATAGCTTTCTTTGTGGTCTCGTATTGATTGGATTATTTTTAATATATTATCGAATCTACGCTTTCTTTTTAATTCAATTATAGATATTTATTCGATACGGCACACATCACTGTTGTTGATTTCAGTTGTTGAAGAAGGGAATACAAATGCATAAAAATAAAGTGAAGGCTTTTATAAGGTTGGCCAGAAAGAAAAATAGAGAAAATGCAAAGAAAGAAAAAAAGAAAGAAAGAAACAATAGAAATTCGAAAGAAAGAAAGAATTAAAAAAGTAAAGAAAGAAAGAAAGAAAGAAAGAAAGAAAGAAGAGAAGAGAAGTGCGAAGAAAAGGAGCAGAAATCCTGAGAATGAAAGAAAGTGAGAACAGAAGTGCGAAGAAAGAAAGAAAGAAAGAAAGAAAGAAAGAGAAAGAAAAAGAAAAAGAAAAAGGATAGAACTTAAGAACACATGGAGATGGAAGAAAGAGTCTCAAAAAGAAAGAAAGAAAGAAAGAGAAAGAAAGAATGCGAGGAAAAAAAGGGATGGAACTTAAAAACAGATTGAAAGGGAAGAAAGAGATACAAAAAAAGAAAGAAAGAATGAAAGAAAGAACAAAAGAAAGAAAGAGATGAAGAAAAAGGATAGAAGTTAAAAACAGGCGGGGAGGGAAGAAAGACTCTCAAAAAGAAAGAAAGAAAAAAAGAAAGAAAGAAAGAAAGAATGAAAGAATGAAAGAAAGAAAAAAAGAAAGAAAGAGAGGGAGAGATGAAGAAAAAGAAAAAGGATAGAAGTTAAAATCAGAACGAGAGAGAAGAAAAACTCACAAAAAGAAAGAAAAAAAGAAACAAACAAACAAACAAAGAAACTAAGAAAGACAGCTAAATGCAAAGAACACAAATATGAAAATGAACAAACAAACAAAACTACAAAGAAAAAGAATAAAGAAAACACAAAAAACGACACAAACAAACAAACAAACAAACAAAACCCAGAAAAGACAGAAAAGAAAACCGAAAAATAAAAAAAATAAAAAAAGATGGTCTATAAAATATTGTTGGCATTGGCAGGCCTAAGAAAAAAACGGTCTACTTTGGTGCTGTCGTCGGGAAATGGAGGTAGCAACGACCACGCACTGCCCTGTTGGCAGAAAAGACAAGTAAAACTACATATCAAAGGAAATGAAGGAAAAAGCCAACGTGTGCAGCGACTGATATATTCGCTGCACCTGGCTCCCAGGTTTCTTTTGAAGTCACACTCGCATTGGCTCACTTTCTTGCTGGATGTTATGTAAGTAGATCAGAGAGCTTATAAAGACAGGTAAAAAAAAGATGAAGGGGAACATTTCCACAGATAGTTTCTCTCTGGTTTATATATTACCACTAAATACATCTGTATGTGTAGAAATATATATATATATATATATATATATATATATATATATTATATATATATATTTCTACACATACAGATGTATATATATATATATATATATATATATATATATATATATATATAATATATGCATGTTTTTATGCATATAGATACATCTAAACAAAAAAAAGACAACACGAACATCTATAAACTTATACAAAACATATATAGATATACATATATATGATTCTATGCACGCAAATATATGGAGTACTCTCTCTCTCTCTCTCTCTCTCACACACACACACACACACACATACACACATATATATGAACAAAAAAAAACAACAACAACAACAACACAACAACAATATATATATATATATATATATATATATATATATATATTCTTGTATTATTCATTTGAGATAATTTTGGTCCCATTTGGGCATGTTAGCATATTTTTTAGAAGCTAAGATATATATATATATATATATATATATATATATATATATATATATATATATATATATATATATATATATATATATATATACTGACTTTTTAATCTGTTGTGTGTTACGAAGTAAGAAGGGGTGCATTTGTTTACATAATTGTCTATGAATATGGGCCATGTGCCAAATTAAGCTAAGCTTATTAATTATTTACCTGTCTGAGAAAGTATATTTACGATAAGCAATATTTATAAATCGATCAGCCTTGCTCTATTAAAATAATGCAGTTTTGGGCTAGTTTTGTTTTGTAGAAAATGATGAAATAGAAATCATTTCCCCATATATCTCTATAATAAGTCATTTATCAATTTATATTGTAAAAATCATTTTCCAATGCATTCTATGATAAAAGCAATTTTCCAATACTGTTATATAAGTATCATCAACTTCTTCTTCTTCTTCTTCTTCTTCTTCTTCTTCTTCTTATTATTATTATTATTATTATTATTATTATTATTATTCTCTCTCTCTCTCTCTCTCTCTCTCTCTCTCTCTCTCTCTCTCTCTCTCTCTCTCTCTCTCTATCTATCTATCTATCTCTCTCTCTATCTATCTATCTATCTATCTCTATCTCTCGCTCTCTCTCTCTCTCTCTCTCTCTCTCTCTATATATATATATATATATATATATATATATATATAATATATATTATATAAATAATAAAATTCGAAGGCAATACAATGCGTAAAAAATAAAGACAAAAAGATGTTTTATATGTCTAATCGATTTCAAAGCAAAGCTTTATCATCAGAGATTTTTTTCTGAAAAAATCTCTGATGATAAAGCTTTGCTTTGAAATCGATTAGACATATAAAACATCTTTTTGTCTTTATTTTTTACGCATTGTATTGCCTTCGAATTTTATTATTTTATAACATACTTAACAATGCTTCAAGCAAATTACCAATTACTTTTATATATATATTAATATTTATATTTTTGCTTGAAGGCAATTACAATGCGCATATCGCATAAAATTCGATAATTATAGAAGATAAATAATATTGACAAGTGAATTTCGCAAAGAATTACTCGCAAAGAATCTCGCAAAGAATTACGAGGCAGTATAGTTTCTGACTATCCTGCTGAAGTTCCGGTTTCGATTTATGTCGGAGAGAGATCGTTAGTATACATCCGTGATGAGACTTAATAAAGTCGAAACAGCTGCTGTACGATGTTCTACACGCCGAGTAATTCTTTACGAGATTCACTTGTCAATATTATTTATCTTCTATAATTATCGAATTTTATGCGATATGCGCATTGTAATTGCCTTCAAGCAAAAATATAAATATTAATATATACTTTATCACCAATGCCTCTAAAAATAAACAAAATCTTATATATATATATATATATATATATATATATATATATATATATATATATAATATATATATATATATATGGTGTTATTTGGGAGTCTCTAGTATATTTGAGATATATTTTTGTATCTGTATCCGTCTGTCCTCAGAGTCTTGAAGAAGGGAGATCATTACAATCCCGAAAATTCACCACTACTACTAAATAAAAGAAACTAAAAAAAACAAAAAAACAATCGAGTTTTCTGATATTTATACCAAGATGAATATATTATGATAAATATATTATTATAATATAGCACATCAATGCTTCACACTAATGCCCAAACCTGATTTTTGTACTTCCCAAAAACGGATACAGATACTAAAAAATATTTCAAATATATATATATATATATAGCAATCTACAGACGCGCGTTTCGGGGTTTACCCCTCATAAGTGCAGCTATACTTATTTTTCAGCAGCCACCTCTGGTGGGGGTTCGAGACCCGAACGAACTTTCGCTCGTCAAGTCTCTTACCAGTGGCTCCACAAGCAGCTGCCAAGAATAGAAGGCAGAATAATCGCTATATTTCCTAAACCGAGGGTGAGTCAAAAAGTAATGCCATTTTGTTTAGGACATGTATAATTACCAACACAGGAACATGTATCATATATCAAAATGAAGCTGTGGATCACATCCCTACTTCTCCATATAGTCACCGTTTCTCTCAATAGCAATGTTCTACCTTCAAATAAGAACATGTATCATTGCCCGGTAAAATTCTGTTGACTGTTTTTTGAGCCACCTCTTCATTAAAGATTTCACTTCCTCATCACTGGAATAATGCTTGCCTCTCAAATCCTCTTTCATGGTGCCGAAGTGATGATAGTCTGAAGGCACTAAATCTGGTGAGTATGGGGGATGCGCTAAAGTTTACCACTCGAATGGGGCGATTTTCTCCCTTGTCCTGGTGCTTGTGTAGGATTGAGCATCGAATTTCATCGAATTTCCTTATTTTCCAGACTTCTAAAGGTATTTCATCGAGGCCCCACAGCTTTTCTATTTTTTTTAGTTTTCTTTGTACTTCATTGGGTTCCCCTTTCGTAAAGTCTCCTGGTCGAATGTTTACTTGGTTATTCATTATTTTGGGGGTATTATTTTCTATGATTTTAGGTGGACTTCCAACCACTATTCGTACATATATATATATATATATATATATATATATATATATATATATATATATGAGAGTAAACAAAGAGTATGTTTGAGATGGCGATAGCCGACAATTTTTGGAAGAATATGTGCTTAATTGAAGTCATACCTAATTTGAAAATTAATTAGTTGATAATTAATGAATTAGGCGTGCATATCTGTTCAAATGTAAGGCGTAAACAAATCGAGAAAAAGTCGTTTCAGCATATTATGCCTCATCAGCAGAGTTATAGACAGGAAAGTGCTCAGTGTGTTTCGAACCCTAACTGCCAGGCTGCTGTCTATAACTCTGCTGATGAGGCATAATATGCCGAAATGTACATACAGAGATCGACTTTTTCTCGATTCGTTCACGCCTTACATTTGAACAGATATGCATGCCTAATTCATTAATTATCAACTAATTAATTGTCAAATTAGGTGTGACTTCAATTAAGCACATATTCTCCCAAATATATATTTGTATATATATATATATATATATATATATATATATATATATATATATATATATGGACGTATGCCTGTGTATGTATACATGTGTATATGTGGTTGTGTATAAACATATATACATATATTTAGTAGGATAAATAAATCTAATTAAATTTAATCTAATTCTGGTTATATAGGGCTTAGAGAACTTGAATACCTTAGTTAAATTTGGGAACTTATTCAACTAGTGTCATAGGTCAACTTATTTGAATAGATGAGTCCACTTGATAAGAAACATGAGAAGAGAAATAAATAAAAGAAGAAATTTTAACTGAAAATGGCCAGTCTGAAAAATACACCAAGGTGCCAGCACCTATGAGAACTGAATGCTTCAAGCCCCCAGATAAACGGCGTTAAAAGATAAGATGAATTGAAACCTGATACCATCATAGGGAACAAGAGAAAATGTATAAAAGCAAGCTGAATTTATCTGTATACCATTTTCAATAAAGAAAGCGATCTGAAGAAGCTGATAGGTGGATACCTATGGGTGGAAATGGGACCATAATCACTTAATACCCGATTTTTAAGCTTTTTGTCTTTACTAATTATATTGCTCTTTTTACAAAAATTAAACATTCAGCTCTCAAATTGGACCTGAACTCTTCAGCATCGTACCGTTGGAAGAAAGGGCCAGCTTAAAATCATCCTAATACCAAATTACCTGGTATCCCACCTACGAACATATATATATATATATATATATATATATATATATATATATATATATATATATATATGTATGTATGTATGTATATATATATATATATATATAAGCCTTATCAAACACATAGTTTGTTTGTTTACTTCTCATACTATCGTGTAGTAAAGTCACCATAAGTGGAATATAACCTACTTCTAAACAAACGAAAAATATGGGAAGGCCCAACTGGTGTAATGGTTAGAGTCCCTGCCTTTTAGCTTGACAGTCAGGCTTCGAATCACACACAAAGCAGTCTTCCTGTCTATAGCTCTATTGATGAGGCCTAATAGGTTGAAATGTACATACAGAGATTGATTTTTGTCGATTTGTTTAGCCTTACATTTGAATAGGTATGCCTACCTAATTCATTAATTATTAATTAATTAATTTTCAAAATTAGGTACGACTTCAATTAAGCACATATTCTCCCCCCCCCTCAAAAAAATATATGTATGTGTGTGTATGTGTGTGTGTGTGTGTGTGTGTGTGTGCGCGCGCGCGTTTCGTAGCCTCGGACTATCCCCCACTTGTTGGATTTCACACCCTTTCCTTTTCTTCCATTTAGTGACAATCGTTGAATCATATGCACATTCGCTCCAAAGTAATCTTCTTTTTTATTTCTTACAGGTACATCTTCATAATCTCTGTCTGTCATCGTATTATTTCTTCCTATCACCTCCACCCTTCTTTCTCTTCCACTACCCCCCCACACACACATACACACACATACACACACATACTTACCTACGTACATACGTCGGCACTAAATCATTTCGTATATATCGATGCGTCTGTATGTCTGTGTGAGCCACACAGACATATTGTTCGGAAAAAATGATTATACTACGCCTTTCTGGTTTTTTTCCTTTGTTTTTATTTTTAAAGTGATAATAAGTCACAGTTGTTTTAAGAAGAGCTTAGTAATTAAAAACTGACACAATGAGGCCAAGTCAACAGGACTTGCCGTCTTTTATGCTACGGTTCTCCCCCGGCAAAGCCGGCTGAACCCGAATTGACAGGCAAGACATGCCGTACAAACACGAGTCGCATCTGACATTGACATGACATCAAGTTTTGATCTCTGAAAAAAAAAAAGAAAAAAAAAAGACATCTTTAAGAAGGAATGAAATAATATAAGTCGGATTAGACGGTAGCGACCAATCAAATCGTCGGCATTGGGTCACGTGGCTGGCCAGATAAACAATAAACCCAGTGTCTCTTGAACCCTAAAGTCGAATTAACAATCTCTTGCGTCAAACTTAAAACAGGTGATAGTGGTCGAAATTTTTAAAAAAAGGCAAATTTTTTTTTAAAGTGGTAAAAATGCAGTGCGAGAAAAAATATCATTAGAATCGCACTTTACGAATAAATAGCATTAGATTACGGAAACTCCCGAAGTAGCTTAACCCTAACCCTAACCCTAACCCTAACACTAACCGTAACATTAACCCTAACCCTATCTTCCGTAGCGGACTGTTCATGTCTGAAGCCACCCTGGCACAACACCATGAAGACGTCCATAAGAAAGCGGCGGCAACAAAGAACTGGCACATCAACATCTTCAGGGACAGCCTTCACATGCGGCATCTGTGGACGAGAATGTTTTTCGAACATTGGACTTCACAGTCACAGGAGGCATGGTAACTTCAGGGGCACAAGAACTATATAGTCTTCCGAGACTGCAATGCCAATGAATGAATCCTCTTACCACTAGCACTAAACCAGGGAGATTGTTTGCTTCTGGGGTAGAGCGCCACATCTACCTTCAGCTCCCCACTTTATCTTACAGTTCCAAGCGGTGCTACCCATGCGCTGGGTTGGCGATGGCCGGAATCAAACCCAGAACCATGTGGTTCCGACATTGTACTTTTGTTAGTAATTCAACTTTGCTACCTAAATGTATTTAGGAACTTACGAGAGTGATTTGAAGATGGGTGGTGTAATGGTTATCGTCGTTGGAAATGGGCAGTTAGGCGTGTTCAAATCCTGTACGCGACTGCTTGCATTTCACATATCGTAAATAATTTCGAACTATTCTCCCTCATAGCTGGAGGGAGAATGATTGGAGGCATATATTTCCAAAGAGTATTAGCACTATGGGAAATGCAAACAGCTTCGTCAAGGTGTTATATATACTCGTTCAACATCGGGCATATAAGTAAGTAAAGTATCAGCCAGACAGCGAAGGAGATTATCCATTGTCACTAGCGCTAGACCAAGAAGATTGTTTTTAGCCTCTGAGGTGGAGCGACACACTTACCATCAGCTCTTCACTATCGCACAGATCCCTGTGCTATTCATACGCTGAGTTGGTGAGGGTCGGTATCGAACAAGGAACCTTGAAGTTTCCAGTCAGACACTCTACCGACTGAGCAAAATGAGAGATAGATAGGTAGATTTAGACTCATTGTTTTTAAATTACTTAATAAGACTTAGTTGTTTCTTAATAAAGCTTTATTTCCAGAACCCAGCCCATGATTTCGTTGCGGGGGACACCGACCCATCAGAGCAGCGACAAGAGCATCTGTCTCCTCTGAAAACTGCGTCGGATCTGAACTAACTAAAATTTATTATCACGTGTCTATACCGAAAGGTCAGTTGGGATCATCGACGAGTCACTCTTAATCCCAACGGGCATGGAAAATTCCCTACCTCCGATTTTAAATCTAACAAACTTTATTTAAATATTCTAACTACAGGTACGCACATAATTTATAACAGCTCATAAATTATGCAACACAGGATCTGAAATCTCCTAACCATGTCCATTTCCTACGACGATAACCATTACACCACGTATCTCCAAACGACTCTCATATGTTCCTAAATACATTTGGGTAGCTAGATGGAATTAATAACAAAACTAACTGTACCGTTTATTTAATGAAAACTGAATATCTCCGTGTATGTTCATCGGAATCACTTTCCTGTTTTATAAATTTAATACTGTCGAAACGGTCAAGAGTGTTTATTGGTTCTGCGAGTGTAAAATAAATCGATATATTTACAAAATGATTCACTGCAGTCGCCCACGCGCATCATATGTATTTCTTTTTTTTATGAAACTCAGTTCTATCTCTTATAACCAATCGAAGAACGGTAGAACGTGTTATCTAAAGTGTGTGTAGTGAGTGCACAATAACGAGGGATTCCAACCACGAACTGCGTAGGTTAATTGGTTGGATTTTACGGCATGCCAACCCGTGTTGGGTTATTTTATGCCGAAGATGTTTTTGTTTTATTCTTTCTTGATGGGTGTTCAACATTTTTTTAAACTCTGTTGTTTTGTTTTTTTTTGTTTTTTTTGTTTTTTTTTGGGGGGGGTTTCAAACACAATTGAAAAAATGTTAAACTTATTTTTAAGCTACCACTCCGGGTCAGGGTGGACATGCGAGTAATGGCGATGAAGGGATACTCCACACTCCCTAGAGTTCCAGAATTTGAATCTCACAATTAGATGCAGTTTAATATCATACCTGGGACACAGGTGTATTTTAATGATTTTAGATATACAAATTAGTATACTGTCTGATATTCAGGTAAATTTTTTAAACACATTTTTTTCTATTTAACCCAAAGATGGGATCCTAACAGGTACTAACACTCCAGGTCAGAATAGACCTCCACACTCCCCAGAGCTCCAGAATTGAAATTTCCTCATTAGATGCAGTTTGAAAAAGAATTGAGTAAAAAAATCAAGAATTAAATGTTCAAGAGGCAAATAAATAAATAAATAAAAAGTTGGTAAAAACAATTGTTCTATTCATACTTGATGAGTAATTTAATTTTAGTCCGCCATGGGACGTCATAATGCACTGACTGCACTTATTCAGAGGGGTTAGACTCCCCCAATGGCGCCACCCGTTTGCAGTGCGTGGTGACCCATGATGCTTAAGGATGGAACCCAGGTGGCTGAGCAGTCCATGACATGCAACACTCTACTTTGGCCTTTACTTTGGGCTAGACCGGCGGTCGAAGAGGCCTCCTCCGATCAATCGGCTGGTCACGTCAAGCCCTAGCACCTATATGACTGCCCCAACCCTACTGCCCTTATGGCAAGCTCCAACTCTTTTTATCATATTGGTGCATGAAGGCGATGGCTGAGGGTCTTCTTGTCCAGCGAATGACGTTAAACTCATCTGATGGCGAGGTCCCAATTTTGGATTTTTTTGGGAATGTGGAGCACCCCTTTATTCACCATTGCTCTCTGGGCCACTCTGACCCGGTGTGGTAGTACCTGTTAGGGTCCCATCTATGGGTCAATAGAAAAAACAAAAAAAAATTGTAACCATTAAGAATGAATTTATTTTAAAACTTAGTCGGCATTAAATGACCCTCTGAGTTTGATATGACGTAAAACAAAACAAAAAAACAATTAGTTTTTGTTTAACTCAAATTTTTAAAAAGTCATTTTTTCTATTTAACCCATAGATGAGACCCTAACAGGTACTACGACTTTGGTTCAGAGTGGACCTAGGAGTAATGGCGATGAATGGGTACTACACACTCCCCAGAGCTCCAGAATTAGAGATTCACAATTAGATGCAGTTTAAGATTTTTGTGCAGATAAATATGCGTGCCGGATTTTGATGAAGATGAGTACATGGTTGATCAGTGCGTGTTTTTGTACGGACTAATCATTGAAAACTTCTTTTTTGCAAGGGTGGGGGCAAGGAACAAAAAAACATCGTTTTCCTTGATTCTTACTTTCAAATATTTACGGTAAACAATGTGACGGAGAAGAAAAAGAAAAGAAGAAAATAGAAAAAATAGAAAAAAGAAGAAAGAAAAAGAAGAAAAGAAGAAAAAAGAAGAAGAAAAAGTCAAACATTTACGGTAAACAATGAGTTTATAACTCTGACGGAGATAAAAAGAAAAGAAGAAAGAGAAAAAGGAGAAAGAAAGAAAAAAGAAGAAAGAAAGAAGAAGAACGAAAGAAAGAAGAACGAAAAATAAGAAAGAAAGAAAAAAGAAGGAAGAAAGAAACAAAGAAAGAAAAAAGAAGAAGAAAGAATGAAAAAGAAGAAAGAAATGTGAAGAAAGAAAAAGAAGAAAGAAAAAGAAGAAAGAAAAATGAAGAAAGAAAAAGAAGAAAGAAAAAGAAGAAAAAAAAGAAGAAAGAAAAAAGAAAAAAGAAGAAAGAAAAAAGAAGAGTCAAACATTTACGGTAAACAATAATAAAATAAATAAATAAAAAGATAAAAATATAAAAGAAAGATAAAAAAGAAAGAAAAGAAGATAAAAAGGAGAAAGAAAGAAAAAAGAAATAGAAAAAGAAGAAGGAAAGAAATAAAGAGAAGAGTCAAAGATAAAATTATCTGAAGTTGGCCTTAGCACGCCGACTGGCAGCAGACGTTGTATCATCATCATCATCATCATTATCATCATCATCCCAATGGTTGTAATGGTGGTTGTGGTGGTGCTAAGGCAAATCGATATAGTTCAGGCAAAATCGAACCAATTTGTGACGTCATTCACTGTCGAATTTTGTCCATTTCAAACAGCTACTTCACCCTCCCTCACCCTCCTCTCCCCCACCCCCACCGATTCTCGCTTTTCTGTATGAACAGGTTCGAAATATGTAGAGACTTGATGTCAATTTCAAACTTGCAATTAATCAAGTTTTCTAAATTTATTTTTGACTTTTATTGTTTTTTTTTCTCTTTTTTTTTGTTTGTTTTGTTTGTTGTTTGTATTTATCTATTCATTTGAGGTAGAGAGAAGGAGATGAAGAAAGAGAGAGAGAGAGGGTGTATTCAGAGAGAGAGAGAGAGAGAGAGAGAGAGTTTGAAAGAAAAGAGAGTGTAGAGAACTTAGTTCGGTTTCACGGTCAGGTTTTCGGTAGCAACAGAGAATGAAAGAATATCTGTGTATAAGTGTGTGTGTGTGTGTGTGTGTGTGTGTGTACGTATGTATGTGTGTGTGTGTTTGTTTGTTTGTTTGTGTGTGTGTGTGTGTGTGTGTGTATGCCTGCGTGTGTGTGTATGTAACTTGTGTATGTGTCTATGTATGTGTATGTGTGTATATGTGTACGAGTGTGTATATATCTGTGTGACTATGTGTGTATGTGAATGTGCATGTGTGTATGCGAATGAGCATGTGTATATGTGTGTGTATATGTGTGTGCGTGTGTATGCATGTGTATCGGAGCGGTGAGCGTGTGTATGTGCGTGGCAGATGGATATGTGTATATGAGTATGTGTGACTGTGTGTATGTGTGTACATGTGTGTATGTGCGTTTTTGTGTGAGACAGACAGAGAAACACGACAACTCTTTAGTCTATAGTGAAAAAAATATCCGCAAATTAATTTCCGTATAAAGAAAACGGGTTTTCAAGAAAAGTCGATAAGTACACTACACCAAGAGAATTGTAAAATTTTCATATCATTCATAGCAATTTTTTTCAACATAATCTTCTCCTTTGTTAGTTTCCCTTAATTTAGAATTGAATACTGATACATAAATCAAAACATAAACAGTGAAAATGTTACGTAATGGTGTGAGCTGTGGCCGTGAGAGTGGCCTTATGTGTGGATTAGAACAGAAAGGTTTAAGTGATGATTTGGCATGGACACATGGCAGGTTTGATTGAATGACGAATTAGTTACTCTTTTCACTGAATTCACTATCCTCATCCATTCGTTAATGGAAACGGCTCAACCAACCAGTAGTGTGAATGCCGTCCCAACAATAAAACAATAACAATAACAACAACCGGCCTCATGTTACGTAATGGGCGTGACGTGTGAGCGAGCATGAGGAGTGGCCTTATGTGTGGATTAGAACGGAAAGGTTTAAGTGATGAATTTGGCGCATGGACACATGGTGTGGTTTGATTGGATGACGAATGGTACATGGCGAAGGGGAGAAAGGAGGAGTGAGAGTACAGAGTGTAAACTGAGTCTGGGAGAATGTGTTAACGATGAAAGAATAAAATCTCTAGCTCCGGTAGTTGTAATTTGGGGAAATACTAAACATTACTCTATGAATGAAAAAAAACAATAGCGGCCTTGTGTTATTACTAAAAACTCCAAATACACAAAGCAAGAAAAGCCTCTGTCCCAAGTTGGGTCCAAACTCCATAACATCATAGAACTGCTAACAACTGAACAGCTGCTCAACAACAAGGATTCAGCCTTCTCCGATATGTAATACTGGTACAGAGATAAGTATAGTTTGAATATTTCTTTATCCAGCACATCGTTCACTGCCATTGGAAGAAGAGTCGGTAATTTATAGAGGAAGTGCGTCCAGGTCCCCTGGCCTCCGAAATTGCTGCCCGGTGAATTTTTAAATAACGACCAACAAGCTTCTCAAGTTTCATTGTGTTAAATATAGGGGAGGTAAATTCACGGGTAAAATAGGTGTTACCTATTGTTTATCTATCTATCTATCTCAGTCTATTCAAAACTATCCATTTTATATCTATCTATCTATCTATCTATCTATTAAATACTAAGATTTTCTTTTATTAGATAAATAAAACAAGAATTACGATAAATAAACAAGAATTATGACAAATTACGGCAAATAAAACAGAATTACGACAAATTTACGATAATAAACACGAATTACACAAATTTCTATAAATAAACAAGAATTAAGACAAAAAGAGACCCCCCCTCCTAAAATACAGTTAACGCCCTAAGTTGGTTGTTTCTTCAAGTAACATGGATGTGGCGCCAAAGCGTGGTCGTTATTTTAAAATTCACCGGGCAGCAATTTCGGAGACAGGGGACCGGGACGCACTTCCTCATAAATTACCGAAGAGTCGTAACATTAAGCATTGTGGACACATCATCTCTCCATTCGGAAATGAGTGCAAGACGTAACGAAGAGTTGAAACGTCATCATCTCAGCCATTCCGACAAGAAGAGCATAGTGTTACAAACGTAGATTTGGTAGAGGAGAGCGTGTAGTGTTACAAAAGTTGCCGATCAAAATCCATTTAATTTTCCAGTAACGAACTTAGAAAACCACTTTTCGTCTTTATATATTAATACTCGTGTTCCTTAAAAGTACGACCGTTACCATCTTGCAACGCTCTCTGGTTGAAAATGCAACCATCCAAATCGTTCAAGTTGAAATGGAAATATGTAAATTCCTAATTATCTGGTGTTGCTTATCGGCTGAATCTCTATTTCTTGTGATATGTGTCGTCACCTCACACTAAATAATCGACCATCCCATTTTCATTATAAAGTAAGGGAAGAAAAAGGTTATGCTACACAGAAAGAAAGAAAGTAAGAAAGATTAGAGAGGAAGATAGAGGATGTGGGGCGCAACGGAAGCGATAACGCTAATTTGTTTCAATCAAGCATAATGAAAAGGTGAAAAAGAGGAAAGAAAGAAGAAAAAATTGAGAGAGAGTTAAATCAAGATTATTATACATTTTACAAATTGAAGTAAAAAGCAATAGCTTTTAAGTAAACGTATCAAACGCTATAATAATTATCAAACCTGTATGGTATATCCTCAGTTCTTCTAGTGTTTATATAACTTAATTATTTCTTTTAATGTAGCGGAAAATTATGAATATAAAATTACAATCAAAACATTTGTGAAAATTAATAAAATTTCGGCATTTAAAAACCATAAAAGCAAACCTTAAGTATTTAAGTACATTAGTATTTTTTAAATATGTACCTAAATTTCCTGTGGTGCGTTAGTAGCAGCTGACATCATGTGGAACCAAAACAAACGGATGATGTACATAACCCCTATCCCTCGACGCTAGACAATCCCGTGATTTTGATACAAAAGAAAATAATGATTGTTTTTCTTTATTTTATTCTGGTTTCCAACAGTCTGCGCCTGTATCTGTGCACCTGCCTGGATTTAGATGCTTACCCAACCCGTCGCACAGATAGGATGTCGACACAACGTGACAAATATTGGGGCGTCCGAACTCGCTACTTCAGTGAGTAATGGATCGTCGAGACTCAAGTCGCTGTTAATATACTCACTTTCGGTTGGTTGGTTGTTGGTTGGTTGGTTGTTTTACCTTGCATGTCAACCCTTTCCGCGTATATCTAATGCGATATCAAGTCATGTTTGATATTAGGTTTCTACAGTACCGCTGTTGCTGAAAGGCGTTTCCATCCATCTCAAGTATTGAACAGGCTTCATTGTCTGCTTAACTTCAGTGTTCTATCCCGCGAATCTCTTTGCTTCTCAACCTAACCTTGTCGTGCGCCACTCAACTTCGGTCTAAATACCCTTCTGGAAAAGGTATGAAACTCCTTTCTTATTTTTATTTGTCTGAGCAAATTGATGCTTGCCATTAAATAAAATGTTAATAAATACCATTTATATATCATCAAGATGGTTGGTTTGGTTGATTTATGGCATTGCTCAACCCTTTTGGTGGGTTATTTTATCCAATAGACATTTGTCCTGGTTTGAGAAGCTAGAGACCATTGGTAGTGACTCGATTTCTCATACGGTGCTTCAATACTTCTGGTTGGCTGGCTGACTGGCTGGCTGGTTTCATGCATATCAATCTTGTTGGGCTAATTGTATGCCGAAGATGTTTTTGTTTTATTTTACTGTTGGTAGATAAACACATTACATTCTCAAGAATAACGACCTCTTATCATTGTGCACATGAATAACATTTTTTCAAGTCTGACGACAAGCCCAAATATTTGGAATTTTTTAACCCAAGGTGTATCACTCTATCATCTGCTTTTGCGTTGGTTGGTTTGTTGTTGTTTGGTTGCGTTGAGTTTTAACGGTGCATGTCAACCG
>CM042148.1:100886347-100893847 GCA_023376005.1 Doryteuthis pealeii
CCTGTCTTATTTTCGCGGGAAACAAGCTGTACGTGTTGCTGTTTCTTTTGCCGATCAGTTTTTCGTAACAACCATTTTAAAACCCCAAAATCTCTTTGTTATTGCTTTACTTTTTCCTTGTTTTTTGTATTTTTTTCTTTGGTTTTCTTTTTTTTTCTTTTTTGTCTGCGAAGCCCCTGTGGGGAGTGAGGGGCAAATCGTAAAGGCGGGGGTATTTTTTAAAACACCAAAACCTCTCGTCATCTTTTCTTTTTTTTTTCCTTTTTTCTTTTTTTTCCTTTGTTTGTTTTTTTGTTTTTTTGTTTTTGTTTTCCTTTTTTCTTTATCTTTTTATCTGCGAAAGTCTCTCGGGGGGCGACAAATAGTAAAAGCGGGGGGTATTCCTTAGGAGAAAAGAAGATAGAGAGGCGGGGCACGCCGCAATTGGTACACACATACACACACACACACATACGCAGACACACACACACACACACACACACACATACATACATACACGCACATACACAAAATCGTTCTTCCCTGACTCTACGCGCACTTCTAATGATGTAATCTTATTGCGTGGTGTCTTCGGTGCGAACACGCAACAACTAATTAGTAACATACTTATTTGTGTCCTCCTCACGCACCTCCCCCTATCTCCTCCTCTTCTCCCCCTCCACTTCCTTTTCTCAATCTCCCCCTACTCTTACTCCCCCCACTCTGTTATTCTTTTCTCTTGTTTCATTACTTGCAGACGCATTTCTGCCTCCTGTTTTTTTTACCTGTGCCTATTCTTTCATTCCAACATCCCCCCTCTACACCCCCTCCTTCCTCCTTTCTCTTCTTCCTCTTACTACACCTCCCCATTACAATGATCATCATTAACAGCCACCCTTATCGTCTATCACCTACCAGAATTACATTTCTTCTTTTATTCAGAACAATTTACGGTTGTACAATCTAGAAGAGAGCTGAGGTATAGTATCGCCCATAAATAAGTACACTTGAACATTTAAATTTGTTTTGTAAAAATTCAGGAAAAAAAAAAACATTAAACATGGGGGGGAGGAGGTAAAATATCTAAATTAATTTGGTGATGAAAAGCGGGGTCAGGGTGGGGCATTGTAAAATATCTCCATTCATTTGCCGATAAAATGTGAAAAACACGACTCGGAAAATATCTATATTTGGCCAGAATTATGTCTTATGCCGGCAATTGAAAACATAGCATAAATTAGGACAGGAATCCGGGACGACAAAACCTTAAAATGACCAATTTTTCCAGATGTGGGTGGGGAGTATTTACATCGTAAAAAGAAAACTTACTTTAACTGAGTTGAAATTGACATTTGATGTCCCTGAAAATTTTGTTCAAACGCCACTTTTTTTGAAGCCTTGCTAGGAAGGTGTGCTCCCCATCCCACCCCGTCAACATTTTTTTTTGCATATAAAGTTAATTTTTTTCTAAACTAAAGATACCAGAATTTTATCATTTCAGACTAAACTAATTTTGAAGAGGAAAAACGGATATCATTAGGTATTATTTATTACCAATTCTATATAGAATAATAATTAACACAGCTTAACACAGCAGAATGCAATCACTTTGACACGGATGGTTGTAGACATCATACACATAAATACAGGAATATACACATACACTTATTCATATAGATATGTAAATTTACACATAAACACATACACATATATTTAATATGATAAAATGCCACATCTTTTATATGATATATTTATTTTGGCTGAACTTGCACAAAGGTGTCAAAATTAGAGTGACCCAGAAAAAACAGAACCCACAAATTTTGTAATAAAACTGTTAATTTTAACTATGGGGGTCTAGGGTTAGGGTTTAGGGTTAGAGTTAGGGTTAGGGTTAGGATTAGGGTTAGGGTTGGGGTTTAGGGTTAGTTTAATGGGAAAATGAATAAATAATTTGGGTTCTGTTTTTTCTGGGTCACCCTGTATACCGGTGACCCAGAAAAACAGAACCCCACATTTTGTAATAAAATTGTTAATTTTAACTAGGGGGGGGTAGGGTTAGGGTTAGGGGTTAGGGTTAGCCTTAGGGGTTAGGGTCGGGGTTGGGGTTTAAGGTTAGTTTAATGGGAAAATAAATGAATAATTTGGGTTCTGTTTTTTCTGGGTCAATCTAATTTTGACAATTTGTGCAAGTTCAGCCTTTATTTTTTGTCTGTAACAAAATTATTCTACTATTTCTCTGAATAATTGGACACATAGTGAAGTGGATAAAGGCATTGGACAAAGACAGTTCTAAGTGACAGTTATCTCTAGGCTGCAGGGCGAGAGTAACATATAATAATAATTAACACAGCTTAACACTTGTACCACAGCTATCGTTGACAGAATGAAAACAGGATACCCCAGTGGATTGAATAAAGCGTTGGGTTCAAAGTTCCGTGATTACAACAAGAAGGTTCCCGAGTTCGAAAAGAAAGTTCCCAATTTCGAGAAGGCTCCCGAGTCCGACAAGAAATATCTGAAGAAGGCCGGAGAGCACATCGGCCGAAACGTTGTACAGATATAATAAAAGATGAGGACAACAGTCCGAATAATCCAGATGATAAAAATTATCAAGCCACATCTAAAAAATTCAGAGAAATAGCAAATTCTACATGTTACAAATCTAGGGTTTACCTAATCACGTGATCAAAATGAACACGTGATGAGGGAAAGCCCCTCCTTCAATGTAAAAAGTGAGACAATTCTACTTTGTCTCCCAACATTAGGTTGTTTTTGTCTTGTTTTTTTTGTTTTGTTTTTTTTTTCAATCTGTATGTAATGACAAAGGATAACACCGATAGACTTTGGAAAGCTTTATTCTACTTAGAATAATTGGTACACTTGTTGAGAGTTTATATAGTCTAGTATTCACAAGAGAGTTCGCCAAAGGGGTGGTAATCATAAAAAGGTGGTAGGTGTTGGGTTGACATACCGTAAATCTTGGAACATAATGAAAAGATGAAAAGAAGGCAAGAAAAAAAATTGAGAGAGTTAAATCAAGATTATTATACTTTTTACATATTGAACTATTTTACAATAGTTCTTAAGTAACATACCAAATGTTGTAATAATTAAATAATGATACTTTGGTATATCCACAGGTCCTGCTAGTCAGCTATTTTGAATTAATTTAATCAAGTTAACTTTATGGGAAAATGAAGTTTTAGAATTATTCAAATATAATTATACGTCTCTACCCAACAACTCCACACAATCAGGATGTGACACAAAAAAGTGTTCCTTCTTCTAGGCAGGTTGCCATATCAAGGTTAAAGAGTCCAATCTGCCCAACTATCTTACCTATAGCTGTAAGGAGAATAGTTGAATTCATACCTTTGAGAGAGAGGGACAGAGAGAGACAGAGAGAGAGAGTTAAATCAAGATGATTATAAAAGTAAAGTAAAGTCGTCCGGGTGAACTAAAGTCGGTATCAACCAGAAAGCGAGGGAGTCTATCCCCTTTTCACTAGCTCTAGACCAAGTGGATTGTTTTTGCATCTGAGGTGGAGCGCCACACCTACCATCAGCTCCTTACTTTACCGCACAGATCCCTTTGCTACTCATAGTTGGTGAGGGCCGGTATCGAACTAGGAACCTTGTGGTTTCTAGCCGATCGCTCTACCGACTGAGCTAACCCGGAATTTTTACATATTGAACTATTTAGCAATAGATCTTAAGCAAGCATATCAAACGTTGTAATAATTAAATTACCATTCTGTGGTATATCCGCAGGTCCTGCTAGTTATACTTAATTTCGAAACATTCAGGAAAATATCTTCTTTTCCCGCCATTTTTTGCGGGTATTTTTCTTTTTCGGTATTTCCAAGACAGCAACATCATTAATTGTACACTCGTTATCTTGTCTTGAACTCAAATTAATTCGTCTTCTTGTAACGATAAAAACTAATCAACGGTTCCACTTATTCAAGAGTTTCCGGTAAGAAACTCGTGTTACTGTCTCTACTGCGAGCAACATCCGATCTTTTTTTTCCGAATCTTCCGCACATCAGACGAATGTTCCATTGAAACAATGTTTTTTTCCCCCACGAGAACATCAGCACTTTCCGAGAGCATCTGCACTGTAGATCAGCTTCCGGTTTCGGCTTCTTTGTTTAATGGCATATCAATATTCATGGGTTATCTAATGCCAAAACCATAATTGTAAATGAAAAATAACATTACGGTTAGGTCACGCTGAAAGCAGCGGTTCCTGCTAGGTCACCGAAGTTAAAAAGTGATGAATCTGTATTATTTGGGTTATTCGGACTATTGTCCTCGTCTTCATTGTTATCTTTACAACGTTTCGACCGATGTGCCCCCCGACCTTCTTCAGGTATTTCTTGCCGGACTCAGGAACCTTCTCGAACTCAGGAACATTCTTTTCGGACTCGGGAACCTTCTTTTCGAAGTCGAGAACCTTCTTGTCGTAATCGGGCCGGAAGAAGGCTTGGAGGGCACATCGGCCTAAACGTTATGCAGATAATGATGAAGACGAGGACAATAGTCCGAATGACGCATATAATACTAATCATGAAGCCACATCTCAAACATTATGAACTTATAGACTCTGCGTGGGCGCATGGATTCAATCAGCTCGAAAACGTGGTTAGTTAACTATTTAATCGCCGATCTTGCAAGCTGCTGGTATTCGACACCGACGAACGGATCTGCAACCAATGAGTCAGCCCAACCAAAGGATTCTACCCAACACTAAGGAACACTGAGTAACAACTAAAGGATTCTGCCTAACACTAAGGAACAACCAAGGATTCTTCACTAAGGAACACAAGGGATTTTCACTGCAGCCTAAAAATGGCGACACAAATCGTAACAAGATGGGTGACCATTTAAGCAATAGCAGGTACTGCAAACAATCTGTGGCCTGTGTACTATATCTAAGCAAAGTTTAGTAAATAAGAACAGTAAAGTTATGACTTACGGACAAGTCACACTGAAAGCACCGGTTCCCACTCGATCAGCGAAGTTAAGCAGAGATTAACCTACTCAGTACATATATGGGTGACCACTTAAGCAACAGCAGGTTCTGTAAACCACCTTAGTTTATAAAAATGAGTTGCTTTGGTATTAAATGACTCATTACTCTCAAGGCAGTTTGGAATACAGTGTAGATGAAATACTGTAGATAGAATTTGAATTGAGTTCGTTAGAAAATTAAAATCGGGGAGTTGAGTGGAAGGTTACTGCCAACCGTTATGATTGACATGTGGTAACCTTTACTTGACCCCTTCCGGAAACGTGCCAATAGAACGCGTGAGACAGTTTTTAGTTTTAGTCAATTGCGACCAGTCACACGCTGAGAGAAGACGTTCTCTCAAGATGTTGCTTCTCATCTGCGCGCTTTTGGACTGAGTTTGTTTTTAATAAAGAAAATAGAAAAATAAGAAGTCTTTGATAATTAATCCACAAAAGATGAGCTGATGCCCGGCCCGAACAGAGAAATCAACCCACGGATTCAGCCCTGATGAAGATGGCGACCGACGAAGTAAGTCAGCAGAGAAAGCGAGTAAGAACCAATGTATTATCCCCTCATCATTGTCGCTACTCGCCGTTTATATACCTGACCGAAGGAAGCGCGTAGTGTAATGGTTAAAGTCATGGGAAATGGACTCGTCGCCCCGAGTTCAAATCCTGTGGTAATTACATTTCACTTAGTGCTAATACCCTTGGGAAAGGTATGAACCCTACTCTCCCTCCAGCTATGGGTAAATAGTAGGCAGACTGGGCTCTTTAACCTTGGTTAGGCAACCGGTCTAGGAGAAGGAAAACTCTGAATTAAAACCTGTTAAACTCCGCTTAAGAAATTGACCTTGTGTCACATCCTGCTCATGCGGAGAGGTTGGTAAATAAATGAATATACTTGACCTAAGGAGTATATAACACACTAGAAGCGGTTACCCGGCGTTTCCTGGGTAGAAGGGGGATAAAAAAAGTTAGTCTCGCAGATCCATTGATTGCTTTGGTCTTCCATAATTGATTTGCAGATGTTTCAATCATAAACGCCACCAATGACTATCCCTTCTTTTGCAATTCAAATTCGAATTTTTAAATATCTTCACGAATATGAATAAAATCTTCACTATTTTTGCACAAAAAGCAAACTCTGATGATAATGAATGTGTGTATATATTTACTTTTTTGTTGATTTTTTTTTATTTTAGTAGTTTCCTTCGGACATACATACATACCAACTGTCTCTTATATATATATATATATATATATATATATATATATATATATATATATATATATATATATATATATATATATATATATATATAGTTGTTTGGGCACCTCACGTGGGATAATGGTTAGCAAGCTAAATTTGCAGACCATTGTTTGTGAATTCAATTCTCACTGGCACCCAATACTTCTGGCCTTGTGCCAAATTTAAGTTAATCTTAGTAAATAACTATAAACATGGTGTAATGGTTAGCAAGCGAGATTTGCAGACCATTGTTTGTGAGTTCGATTCTCACTGGCACCCAATACTTCTGGCCTTGTGCCACATCTAAGTTAATCTTAGTAAATAACTATAAACGTGGTGTAATGGTTAGCAAGCTAGATTTGCAGAGCAGCATTGTTTGTGAATTCGATTCTCACTGGGCACCCAATACTTTGGCCTTGTGCCACATCTAAGTTAATCTTTAGTAAATAACTATAAACGTGGGGTAATGGTTAGCAAGCTAGATTTGCAGACCATTGTTTGTGTGAATTCGATTCTCACTGGGGCACCCAATACTTTTGGCCTTGTGCCACATCTAAGTTAATCTTAGTAAATAACTATAAACGTGGGTAATGGTTAGCAAGCGAGATTTGCAGACCATTGTTTGTGAGTTCGATTCTCACTGGGCACCCAATACTTCTGGCCTTGTGCCACATCTAAGTTAATCTTAGTAAATAACTATAAACGTGGTGTAATGGTTAGCAAGCTAGATTTGCAGAGCATTGTTTTGTGAATTCGATTCTCACTGGGCACCCAATACTTTTGGCCTTGTGCCTGCCACATCTAAGTTAATCTTAGTAAATAACTATAAACGTGGGGTAATGGTTAGCAAGCTAGATTTGCAACCAGACCATTGTTTTGAATTCGATTCTCACTGGGCACCCAATACTTTTGGCCTTGTGCCACATCTAAGTTAATCTTAGTAAAATAACTATAAACGTGGGGTAATGGTTAGCAAGCGAGATTTGCAGACCATTGTTTGTGAGTTCGATTTCTCACTGGGCACCCAATACTTCTGGCCTTGTGCCACATCTAAGTTAATCTTAGTAAAATAACTATAACGTGGGGGGGTAATGGTTAGCAAGCTAGATTTGCAGACCATTGTTTCAATTCTCACTGGGCACCCAATACATCTGGCCTTGTGCCACATCTAAACTAAGCTTAGTAAATAACTATATGTATAGATGTATTCTCGAATGTCAACAACAAAGTTCAAAATAAAACAAATGCAAGTAATTC
>CM042148.1:100901347-100903847 GCA_023376005.1 Doryteuthis pealeii
CTCAATCAGGATGTGACAAAAAAAGGGTTCCTTCTTCTAGGCAGGTTGCCATATCAAGGTTAAAGAGCCCAATCTGCCTAACTATCTTACCTATAGCTGTAAGGAGAATAGTTGAATTCATACCTTTGAGAGAGAGAGAGAGGGGGGGTGGAGGGGGAGAGGGAGAATTAAATCAAGATGATTATAAAAGTAAAGTAAAGTCGTCGGGGTGAACTAAAGTTGGTACCAGACAGACAGCGAGGGAGACTATCCCATTGTCACTAGCGCTAGACCAAGAAGATTGTTTTAGCGTCTGAGACGGAGCGCCACACCTACCATCAGGTATTAACTTTATCGCACAGATCCCTGTGCTACTCATACGCTGAGTTGGCGAGGGTCGGTATCGAACCAGGAATCTTGAAGTTTCCAGTCAGGCACTCTACCGGCTGAGCTAAATGAGACAGATAGATAGGTAGATTAGAAATGATAGATGATGGTTTTACTTTTTAACCCCGATTCTACGGGTTACTGCTCGTCGGCCGCCAAGTTCTTTCTCTTATTGGTTTGGTGAGCTTCTTGATAATGGTTGGTCTTTTTCTTTCTGTTGATTTTTCTTCGTGCTAGGCTGGTCATTGTTTTTAAATTACTTAATAAGACTTAGTTGTTTCTTAATAAAGCTTTATTTCCAGAACCCAGCCCATGATTTCGTTGCGGGGGACACCGACCCATCAGAGCAGCGACAAGAGCATCTGCCTCCTCTGAAAACTGCGTCGGATCTGAACTAACTAAAATTTATTATCACGTGTCTGTACGGAAGGTCAGTTGAGATCATCGTCGTGTCACTCATAATCCCAACGGGTATGGAAAATCCCCCACCTCCGATTTTAAATCTAACAAACTTTATTTAAATATTCTAACTACAGGTACGCACATAATTTATAACAGCTCATAAATTATGCAACACAGGATCTGAAATCTCCTAACCATGTCCATTTCCTACGACGATAACCATTACACCACGTGTCTCCAAACGACTCTCATATGTTCCTAAATACATTTGGGTAGCTAGATGGAATTAATAACAAAACTAACTGTACCGTTTATTCAATGAAAACTGAATATCTCCGTGTATGTTCATCGGAATCACTTTCCTGTTTTATAAATTTAATACTGTCGAAACGGTCAAGAGTGTTTATTGGTTCTGCGAGTGTAAAATAAATCGATATATTTACAAAATGATTCACTGCAGTCGCCCACGCGCATCATATGTATTTCTTTTTTTTATGAAACTCGGTTCTATCTCTTATAACCAATCGAAGAACGGTAGAACGTGTTATCTAAAGTGTGTGTAGTGAGTGCACAATAACGGGGGATTCCAACCACGAACTGCGTAGGTTAATTGGTTGGATTTACGGCATGACAACCCTTGTTGGGTTATTTTATGCCGAAGATGTTTTTGTTTTATTCTTTCTTGATGGGTGTTCAACATTTCTTTAAACTCTGTTGTTTTTTGTTTTTTGGGGATTTTTTCAAACACAATTGAAAAAATGTTTATTTTTTAAACAATAAATGGAACCATAACAGGTGCTACCACTCCGGGTCAGGGTGGACATGCGAGTAATGGCGATGAAGGGATACTCCACACTCCCTAGAGTTCCAAAATTGGAATTTCACCATTAGATGCAGTTTAATGTCATACCTGGGACACAGGTGTATTTTAATGATTTTAGACATACAAATTAGTATACTGTCTGATATTCAGGTAAATTTTTTAAACACATTTTTTCTATTTAACCCATAGATGGGATCCTAACAGGTATTAACACTCCTGGTCAGAATAGACCTCCACACTCCCCAGAGCTCCAGAATTGGAATTTCCTCATTAGATGCAGATTGAAAAAGAATTGAGTAAAAAATCAAGAATTAAAAGTTCAAGAGGCAAATGAATAAACAAATAAATAAATAAATAAATAAAAAGTTGGTAAAAAAATTGTTCTATTCATACTTGATGGGTATTAATTTTAGTCCGCCCTGGGACGTCATAATGCACTGACTGCACCTCTGCAGAGGGGTTAGACTCCCCCAATGGTGCCACCCGTTGGCAGTGCGTGGTGACCCATGATGCTTAAGGATGGAACCCAGGTGGCTGAGCAGTCCATGACTTGCAACACTCCCCTTAGACCCTTACTTAGGCTAGAGGGGCGGTCGAAGAGGCTTCCTCCGATCAATCAGCTGGTCACGTCAAGCCCTAGCACCTATATGATTGCCCCAACCCTACTGCCCTTATGGCAAGCTCCAACTCTTTTTATCATATGGGTGCGTGAAGGCGGTGGCTGAGGGTCTTCTTGTCCAGCGAATGACGTTAAACTCATCTGATGGCGAGGTCCCAATTTTGGATTTTTTGGGGAATGTGGAGCACCCCTTTATCACCATTGCTCTCTGGGCCACTCTGACCCGGTGTGGTAGTACCTGTTAGGGTCCCATCTATGGGTCAAATAGAAAAACAAAAAAAATTGTAACC
>CM042148.1:100908847-100963847 GCA_023376005.1 Doryteuthis pealeii
ATTTTGTTTGGTTTGGAAGCTAAACCATTGGTAGTGATCTCGATTCTCACTAGGTGCTCAATACTTCTGGTTGCTGGCTGGCTGACTGGCTGGCTGGTTTTCATGGCATATCAATCCTTGTTGGGCTATTTTATGCCGAAGATGTTTTTGTTTTATTTACTGTTGGTAGATAAACACATGTACATTCTAAGAATAACGACCATCCTTATCAATTGTCACATGAATAACATTTTTCAAGTCTGACACAAGGCCAATATTTGGAGATTTTTTTAACAAGTGTATCACTCTTATCATCTGCTTTTGGTTGGTTGGTTGGTTGGATTTAACGGCATGTCAACCCTTGTTGGGTTATTCTATGCCGAAGAAGTTTTGTTTTATTCTTTCTTGATGGGCATTCACTAATGTTAACTAAAAGGAAGTACTGGAAAAATATAATATACTTAAAATTAAACTTACGTAACAATTACGTTGGAAATGAAACATAAGAAAAATAATGAATAGTGTTTTGCTGCTATATATCGGGAATCCTATCCCCTTCAACTGGCGAAGAAAATCAAATTGTCTGATTGTTTTCATCAGAAAGTAAATCCGAGTTGAGGTGATGTAAGTTCGTACCTGTTTGATGATTCCGGACAATTAAAGTTCATCTGGGATGTATGCATTTTCTTTCCTTTTTTTGTATTTCAAGAGTTGCAATATTCTTACCATTTTATTCAAGAAGCATATCTTCCTTATATATATAACATTTTGTCGGCTTTCGATCCCGGCTAGAGGTAGCTGTTAAAACGTCGAGCCGCACTGATGAGAAGTAAACTTCGAAACACGTGTCTGTGGATGACTGATATATAGGCGTTCCACTTCCATGGTTGAGCACTGTGAGGGGACATTAATTGTAAGTTCCCCGTTTGGTATTAGCCATGACCCGTCTGTTTACAGATTAGAGTTCTCTGGTGATTGTAAAAACATACCGCCGTAAAGTATGTAGCAATAATTGTTCACCCTAGAATAACGGCCTGCTGATAGCCGCAAGGGGAAGGAACTTGGTAGACGAACATTCTGTCGGGTTTTGATCCCGGCTAAAGGTAGCTGCTAAAATGTCGAGCAACACTGATGAGGAGTAAACTTCGAAATACGTGTCTGTGGATGACTGATATATATATATATATATATATATATATATATATATATATATATATATATATATTAAACAATATCAACTTCGAAACCAGCCAACATATTCTCAAATGCCCATAATTTCCCGCCAATTCTCCTCCCACCATTCTCATAAACATGCGAGCCCCTCCTCCTATTTATTCTCACTACTACTGTTTGTTTAAAAAGAACTATGGAAACACCTCACCACTTCACACCTGATGATGGCACTAAATAGTGCAGAAAGTACTACTGTAAGAACCTTCGGTGGATTCATTCACCAATTCCACCCTGATATAAAAAAAAAGATGGCCTGGCAATTGGAAAGGATAGAAAAGAAACTCGTCAGAAAAGAATTGTTCGTCGATTTCAACACACACACACACACACACACATACAAACACACGCACACACACACACACACACACACACACACACACACACACACATATATATATATATATATATATATATATATATATATATATATATATTTCAATAAGAAAGAAAAATCAAGAAACCGTATTATAGATTTATTTCCATAAATGATCCCAGTCTCGTCAGATAACAAACAATTTATTAATTATTTTACATTGAGCTCTTTTGGGGATTTGAAAGAATAATTGTACAAATATATAGGTGTTTCTCTGTATGGTGATGCATTGTGGATATACAGAATATATAGATGATCCCAAATAGAATCATCCCCAACTTACCAGTCGATTGGACACTTTGCATCAGCCCGGTTCTTTAACCTCTCGGCCGTCGACTACTACCATTAAGGAGCGATGTTTTAACTGATAAATACATACGTGTATGTATTTTACTATCACCTGAGAGATGAAATCTTTAAACAAGAGACGACCATTGCTTTATTGCGATGGCGGTCAAAGTCAATTAAGATCGCTCCTAGTGAGCTCTACCGGGTTTAGAGACTATATATATATATATACATATTCCGAGGGACCTCACAACAGTGAGGGGGGGGGGAACGATGTGCAGTTAAAACCGTTGAGAGGAAGGCCCCGAAACGGTGCACATTTTTTCCTGATGATCCCAAGCATTTGTAAACATCATTTGTTTTTTTCAAAATATCAAATTCACACTGTCGGATCAATTTCCTTTTATTTCACATACTTGTCTACGAAAAAAACAATACATATGGATGTTTACTCCTCTGAAGATAATTATCCACAAACACCACGGATTTACCAACACCACAAACTTTCTGGAACCTTACATCTTTTTCAGTTGTGCTGTGGACTTATTGGTTACTTATTTAATAGTTGGAGTATATTATGAACAATTTTGATATCTTAATATACACTTTTTATACAATTATACACTTTTTTAAACAATTTTACATCAGGCTCTTTTGAGTCTCATTATAAACTGTAATGCCTCTGATTTTTAAAAATTAAAAATAAAATTCATTTTATTTTTAAATAAAATTCTTTTTATTTTTAATACAGATAACGCATTTTTTGAAAAATTCCAACTTTGACTAACAGCGTTCTGTTTGCGCATTCTTCTTCTAACGGTCATTTCATCCCGTTTTTGCTCTTGTTGAAGACCGATCTATTACATACGGTCGATACAGATATTCCGAGGGACCTCACAACAGTGAGGGGGGGGGACGATGTGCAGTTAAAACCGTTGAGAGGAAGGCCCCGAAACGATGCACATTCTCTCCTGATGATCTCAAGCATTTGTAAACATCATTTGTTTTTTCAATATATCAAATTCACACTGTCGGATTAATTTCCTTTTATTTCACACACACACACACACACACACACACATATATATATATATATATATATATATATATATATGTGTGTGTGTGTGTGTGTGTGTGTGTGTGTGTGTGTGTGTGTGTGTGTGTAGACTTTTTTTAGTATTGGAGAATTGAAAATAAAGTACTCAATTACGTGTGTAAGAGTTGTATTTATTTATTTATTATAGTGTATACGCCTGTTAAGAAATGCAGTCTTAACAAGCGCGTTGTCCTTAAGAAAAATGGCTAACATTATGCTTGGAAACCAATGATAACAATTTCACCTTAAATGTATTGTACACTATATATATATATATATATATATATATATATATATATATATATATATATATATATATCTTGGTGCTTGTGTCTTCATGAGGTTGGAGAGATGAAGCAAGTAGCCGTGTTTATTTTATTTCATTTTTAATTCATGAATTTGGCCTTCATTTTCTTTTTCTGATTTAATTACTCTGATTAATCTTGTCCGTTAATCGTCGGCTTAATTGTTTGCTGCAGTGAAAAAATATCACGTGATTATGATTTTCTCTCCCCCCCCCTCTCTCTCTCTCTTCTCCTCTTCTTTCTCTCTCTCTCTCTCTTTATCATTTTACTTATCACCCCCACATACCCACTCCGAAGCGTCAAACCTTACCTCTCTCTCTCTCTCTCTCTCTCTCTCTCTCTCTCTCTCTCTCTCTCTCTCTCTCTCTCTCTTCTCTCTCTCTTTCATCCTTTTACTTATAATCCCCACATGCCCCCGAAAAGACCCCGTATCTCCTCTCTCTCTCTCTCTCTCTCTCTGTCTCTGTCTCTGTCTCTGTCTCTCTCTCTCTCTTTCTCTCTCTATCTCTCTCTCTCTCTCTTCTTTTCATTTTACTTATCACTACCACATACCCACTCCCGAAGCGTCAAACCTTACCCATCAACCCTCTCTCTCTCTCTCTCTCTCTCTCTCTCTCTCTCTCTCTCTCTCTCTCTTCATTTTACTTATCATCCCCACATACCCACTCCCGAAACACCAAGCCTCACCTATCCCTCTCCCCTCTCTCTCTCTCTCTCTCTCTCTCTCTCTCTCTCTCTCGCTCACTCTTTATTTTACTTACCCCCCCACACACACACATACACAGACCAAATATCACCTACCCACCCACACAACGTCTATTCTCTTTCGTTTCCTTTTCTCTTTTTTCTTTTTTCATGATTGCTGCTTTACAAAGTGCTAGTTTTGCTGTCTGTAGCCAATGGCAATTCCTACACGAAAACTGTGTTCCCGCGTAATTTCAGTAAATAGAAGAATGTACAAAGTAGTCCGCTTCAGTACGTCCATTAGAAAAGACATAGATTCGCCAAGGACCTAATATCACAGCTTCAAGCTGTTTTTACAACCTTCAGCTTTGTTACTATTGTTCCTGTTTGCTTAATTTCTAAGAAAAAAGCGGGAAATTCCTTTAAAAAAAACTAACATTGTTATGAATAGTTTTTAAGCTACTAAAAAAGTTTTGATGATATTCTAAGTATCAAGAACGTTTCTTGAACCGTATATTGACTCACAAATAGGTTCGTGGTTGTAAAGAATTTATGGAGTGCTTCTCTTTGTTTTATTTCAAAATAAAGGTGTGATTTTCTTGAAGAACCTTTTAATAAACTTAAAGCTATTTCTACCGATTTTTTAAATAGATTTAATACTAATATAGAAATTATATAAGTGTCAGGGAATAATTTACCCTTAATGCTTTTATTTACCCAAACACTCTTCAATGAGCGGTGTGTGACACAAGGTCAACTGTTTTAGCGGTTTGGTTTATGTTAAAATTCTGGACACGTTTAGTTCTTCTGTTGATAAATATAAGTCTGTATTGAGTTTGGGTTCAGTTGGTTAATCCTTCTTCAGTTCCTTGAAATCCAAGGTAGTGTGGGATCAGTAGATACTCCTTGTGGCAGAAAGTCTGTAGTATTCCTTGTAATCCTCCTGTATAGGTCTTGATCGCAGAATGTTCAATGTTCTATCGATTTCAGGACAAATACCAGATGGGTGTTCCCGAATTCGAGAAGGTTCCCGAGTCCGATTAGAAATACCTGAAGAAGACCGGAGGGCACATCGGCCGAAACGCTGTGCAGATAACAATAAAGATGAGGACAATAGTCCGGATAATCCAATACAGATTAAAAGAGTTTATTTTTTTTAGTGTGAATGCCTAACAGGAATGAATAAAACAAATATTTATTAATACCATCTTACAAAGGAAAACGGCATTTTAAAAAATGGAAAACTTTGAATCGACGCTATGGTTGTAAATTAACAAATTATTGCAATTACAATCTATTAATAATGGAGATTCGCTTCCGGTTTTTGTCTGTAACAAAAATACGTCACTTCTTACATCATACTACATCATAACATAGAATAAATACATTCAAAATTTGAACATGCAGCATTAGACAGTCCTCATTGTTTTTTTAAAACAAGTTTTAATAAATACATACCTGGTATTATCTATCTATATATAGTTTGTTTTATTTTAATATATATTTAAAGTTATCAGAACTAAGTTTCCATTTCAATTTTTTTTTTTACTCCTTTAATAAATTTGATGATTTTACTTTACTTATGATACAAACTCTCTGATATTAAATTTTCAACTCCCATCCCCACAGGCAATATTCATTTTACGTCGCCCAGAGGGCGTTTTTTTTATTTTGCTAGTTATTATAATAGATCTCACAACGGAAACAAGACCTCTAATGCTTCGCCACTAGGGATAACACATATTATATTTACAATAAAAAGAGCCATAAGTCCTTTAACCGTAAAAATAAAAATAGAAAGGATTTTTGTCAGAATATAAAGGCATATCCAAAAAAAAAATATTTCCTTGCTATTGGATATCACATATTTTCAGATGAGAATAGTTTACTTGTCGACTGTGAGGCAACTCAGCATGTAAGTAAAGTCGACGAGTTGGCCAAGAGTCTATCCCCTTTTCAATAGCGCTAGACCAAGTTTTTGCATCTGAGGTGGAGCGTGACACATACCATCAGCTCCACACTTTACCGCACAGATCCCTGTGCTACTCATATGCTTAGTTGACAATGGCTGATATCGAACCAGGTACCTTGCGATTCCTAGGCAAGCGCTCTACCAACTAAGCTAAACCGGCCCTAATTTTGGTCCCAATTTTGAGCCTGAAAATTATTTTGACAAGTTGACGGTGGCAGCAAAACAAAAGCAAATATTCCTGACATTAAATAACACAAGGGTTGACATGCCGTAAAACCCAATCAACCAGCCAACCAACCAACCAACCAACCAAAATATTGCAAAATCTTTGACTCACCTTTGTGAAATAGTATTTTTTTAATCATTGATTAATTAACTTTTTTGACATTGAATCCATCGGGAAAGTTTGAGTCAGCCAAGGATAAGATTGAAATCTGCAACCTCCCCCCTCATCCCCCCTCTCTCTCTCTCTCTCTCTCTCTCTCTCTCTCTCTCTCTCTCTCTCTCTCTCTCTCTCTCTCTCTCTTCGATCACCATCCCCGACACCTGGGATGTTGTTTCACCTTTTATACCCCGGGACCTCCGGTCGCCCTGGGTCTTCACTGAAGACGATTCGATCAAGTCTGGACAAATCTGTGCGGCTCAGGGTAGAAGTTGATCCGGCTTGTCAAAGTGACGTGGTGATAACTGTTCTCCTCTTGACCAACAACATGATAAAACTAAGACTCTTTCCGAATAACTATACCCCAGTCACACGTTATCTTTTGGTGGGTGTGTCTATATGTGTGTACGTGTGTGTGTGAGAGAGAGAGAGAAAGAGAGAGAGAGAGAGAGAGAGAGTAGGATATAGAGAAAGAGAAAGAGAGAGAAAGAAAGAGAAAGAGAGAGAAAGAAGAGAAAGGGAAAGAAAGAGATTTTGTTATTGCGTGTTATCTTGTGTCTCTTGTGTCTTGTGTGTACATGAGAGAGAGGGGGAGTGCAGGAGAGAGAGAGAGAGAGAAAGAAAGAGAGGAAGTGCATGAGATAGAGAAAGAGAAAAAGAAAGAGAGAAAGAAAAAGAAAAAGAAAGAAAGATTTTGTTCTTCCGTTTTATCTTATGCGTCTTTATGTGTGTACGTGCGATATATATATATATATATATATATATATATATATATAGAGAGAGAGAGAGAGAGAGAGAGAGAGAGAGAGAAATGGTGAGAGTTTTATCTTATGTGTCTCTGTGTATACGTTAGAGAGAGTGAAAGAGAGAAAGTCCAAGTGATAGAGGAAGAGGGAGAGAGAGAGGGGGAGAGAGAGAGAAAGAAGGAGAGATTTTGTTCTTGTTTGTGATGAGTCTCAATGTGTGAACGTGAAAGAGAGAGCGAGAGAGAGAGAGAGGGGAAGTGCAGGATATAGAGAGAGAAAGAGAGAGAGAGAGAGAGAGAGAGAGGTGAGAAAGAAAGAACGAAAGAGAGTGTGAAATAGAGACTTTTTCTTCTGTGTTATCTTATGTGTCTCTATAAGTTTATGTGCCGGAGAGAGAGAGAGAGGGGGAAATACAGGAGATAGAGAGAAAGAGAGAGTAAGAAAGAAAGGGAGTGTTATCTGTGTGTGCGTATGCGTGTGTGTGTATGTGTGTATTTCTATGTATATATATATATATATATATATATATATATGTGTGTGTGTGTGTGTGTGTCACTATTAAAAAGTTGGTGTGTATATATGTATGCATGTATGCATTTTTATCTGTTATCTACGTGGATGTATATCTATGTGTGCACTGAGAGGGGAAAGAGAAGAAGGACAGGAGAGAGAGAGAGAGAGAAAGAGAGAGAGAGAGAGAGAGAGAGAGAGAGAGAGAGATTGTGTGCTTGCTTATTATTTTGTGTGCATATGTGTATGTCACTTTGTATGCGTTTCTTTATACCTACCTGTTTTGTGTCTGTGTGTGTGTGTGTATGTGTGTGTGTGTGTGTGTGTATCTACCACTATGCTATTGTGTGCATGTATGTGCTTGCATCATATCCCTATTATGTGTGTGGGCGTGTCTCTCTGTGTGTACATAAGAGAGAGAAAAGGAGAGGAAGAACAGGAGATAGGGAGAGAATGAGAGGGTGAGAGAGAAGGTGTATTCCTTCGTATTATTTTATGTGCATAGGTGTCTATATCTTTACTTATGAGTGTGTGTATGTGTGTGTGTGTGTGCGTGTGTGTGTACGAGCCACTATCTATGAGATTGTGTCTACGTATGTATTTGCATATATGCGTTTGCGTTTGTGTCTCTGTTATGTATGTGCCTGTGTGTTTCTATGAATACACGAGAGAGAAAGAGAGAGAGAGAGAGGGAGAGAGAGAGCGATATTGTGTAGTTGAGTGTTATTTTGTATATATGTGTGATATAATGGAATAACCCATCTCCCCCCCGCCCTTTCGGCTGGGGCGTTAGAATGCACCGACTGCACCTCTGCAAAGGGGTTAGACTCCCCCAATGGGGCCACCTGTTGGCCGTGGGTGGCGACCCGTGATGCTTAAGGATAGAGCCCAGGTGGATGAGCAGTTCATGACATGCAATACTCCACTTTGGCCCTATCTTGGGCTAGACGATCAATCGGCTGGTCACGTCAAGCCCTAGCACCTATATGATTTTCCCAACCCTATTGCTCTTACGGCAAGCCCCAACCCTTTTTATCATATGGGTGCTAGAAGGCGGTGACTGCGGGTCTACATGTCCTGGAATGACGTTAAACTCTATCTGATGGTGAGGTTCCAGTTTTGGAGGTTTGGGGAATGTGGAGCATCCCTTCATCACCATTGCTCCCTGGTCCACTCTGACCCGGAGTGGTAGTACCTGTTAGGGTCCCATCTATGGGTTGAATAGAAAAACATGAGTTTATAAACAAAATTGTATTTTATGCATTAAGAATGAATCTATTTCACAACTTTGTCGGCATTAAATGACCCACCGATGTTGATATGCCGTAAAACAAACCAAACCAAAACCATCTCCCCCGTACCTCAACAGTGGCGATGGTTCTAAGCACTATTTAAGAACACACAGATTACTCTGTGCAGAACTCACTTGAAGTACTTAGACGACGGACTCTCCTCCTAATACTCAAGTGACCTTACTATATAACAATGTGTATGTTTATGTCATTGTATGCGTGTCTATATATTTACTTGTGTTATGTGTGTGTGTATGTGTGTTTGAAAAAAAAGGAGAGAGTAAGAGAAAAGAGAGAGAGAGATGCTCATCGTACCAAACCTGTATCCCATGAGTAGGATGTGAGACAAGGTCACAAGTATGGGGCATCCAGCGAGGATTGAACTCGCTATTCAGACTTAATAGATCTAACCATTAAACTACGATGCGGTTCTTTTCTATAACCTCTGCATTTATTTGTTTGTGTCGGTTTCTCTTTGCGAATTTATGTCACTGTCTTCGCGTACCTATGTGTATATGAAATAAATATTTTTAGAAAAAACAAACACATGATGTTATAATTCGCTGACAGAAATCTGTTTCGACCCTTTATTGAAGTTATGTGTCTATGTGTGAGTGTGCTATTGTCTCCATGACGAATCCAGCAATTGACCTCTAAAATTGGTTCAATGGTTTAAAATCAAAATAGAACCAAAATAGAAAAACACATAAGATATTTAGTTGAAAACTGACCAAATGAGATCAAATCATTATTTATTTACAAGACAACAACAGCTATTCGACCAGTTACGAAACCATCCAAGTGAGACACACTGGACACTGGAAGAAGAAATAAGGATGAACTTACTAGTGACGTTCTCATATGGACGTCTACACATGGACACACCAGAGTGTGCCAACCGGCAAAGACTTTATTTAAAACTCTATGTATTTATAACAGTATAGTCAACAAACAGCAAATATAGCCAAGTTATATATAGTAAAAAAGGTATATATATATACATATATATATATGTGTGTGTGTGTGTGTGTGTGTGTGTGTGTGTGTGCGTGTGTGTAATTGTTTTTACTATATATAACTTCGGTATATTTGCTATTTGTTGACTGTAGTGTAATAATATATGTATTAGTGTTATAATATATGGTATAATATATTATATGTTGTGTTATATATATATATATATATATATATATATATATATATATATATATGAAATACGATGAGGAAATTAAATCGACATTATGTGAAGAAAATGTTTTCAAAAATATAACAGACACAGGATGTTACGATCAAAGGAAAATTTGTATATGTCTATGTTTCGGTTTATGATAAACCATCATCAGGACAATGCAAAAGAAATTTTGTAAGGGAGAAAAATGAAAAAATGTTAAGTGTATGGTGAATGTGTGAATATAATGTTATTACCGTTATTTTTATATGTGCATTTATATAAGAAAGCTGTGTATGTGATCATTGCATGTGAAAAAACGGAAAATGAAGATCATAAGAAGACGCATGTAGAACGTGGATTTCGAGAGGAAATGTTAACATTGATATAACGTATTTCATATGGATATTAATGTTTAGAAAATAAGAAAAGTGTTAATAGATAAAACGTTTAATATATATACAGACAAAACAATATATAAGCACATATATATATATCCATATATACGGAGATCGATATATAACCATACTGCGTATATATCCATATATACATCTTTCTCCCTTACAAAATTTCTTTTGCATTGTCCTGATGATGGTTTATCATAAACTGAAACATAGACATATAAAAATTTTCCTTTGATCGTAACATCCTGTGTCTGTTATATTTTTGAAAACATTTTCTTCACACACACACACACACACACACACACACACACACACACACATATATATATATATATATATATATATATATATATACGCTACCCTAACTTAGATATAAATGTTCTATCCACGATATTGAGCTCTGTTTACTTATAAATATTGCATTGTCCTGATGATGGTATATATATATATATATATATATATATATATATTGTCATTCACAGACACTGTGTTTCGATGTATCAAGTCTCCTCAGTGTGGCTAGATTGCTAGCTACCTCCGACCAGGAAAGTAACCCGACTGATTTTCCGTAAGTTTGGCGTCTTAACCACTTGGCCATAAGCCACCTACAGGGAAGGCGTATATCTTAACTGATAAATGCATACATAGGGATGTATGTTATAGCTTTTAGAGAGCTCACATCGGAGAGCCTTGCCATTCTAAGCTTAATTTAAGACCGAATATCAAATTATATATATATATATATATATATATATATATATTATATATATATATATATATGTGTGTGTGTGTGTGTGTGTGTGTGGTTGTACTTGCACAAAGGTGTCAAAATTAGGGTGACCCAGCAAAAACAGGACCCAAATTATTTATTAATTTTCCCATTAAACTAACCTTAAACCCCAACCCCAAAGCTTAACCCTAACCCCTAATCCTAAATCCCCCTAGTTAAAATTAACAGTTTTATTACAGAATTTGTGGGTTCTGTTTTTTCTGGGTCACCGGCATACAGGGTGACCCAGAAAAAACAGAACCCAAATGATTTATTAATTTTCCCATTAAACTAACCCTAAACCCCAACCACAACCCTAACCCTAACCCTAACTCTAGACCCCTATAATAAAAATTAACAATTTTATAACAAAATGTGTGGGTTCTGTTTTTTCTGGGTAAACTTAAATTTGAAACCTTTGTGCAAGTTCAGCCATATATATATATATATATATATATATATATATATATATTTGTGTGCGTGTGCGTGTGTGTGTGTGATGAAAATGGCATGACTTATATAATTAAATAATGTAGATATCTAAAAGCTGTTCAAAATACAATGTATTTACAATTAAAATATTGATACTACGGCTAGGATTAAACACGAAGTCACAAGCATGGGACATCCAGCGAGGATCGAACTCATTTTTCAGTAGTTGCAGATCTGCGAGACTAGCTTGCTAACCATTACACCACGACGGTCGTCTAGAACGTACGCACAATTAAAAACCGTTTGAAATTGAAGCATCAGATGGATGTTGCTATATTTCAGGAAACGATATCCCCTTCAACCGGAAGTTCGAATTGAGTTGTAGATATTCCTTCGTGTTCTCTTTGATGGCATCCCGGATGTTATCATGTATCTAAGAAGTAGTCATTTTATTTCCTTTTTTTTTGTATTTTAAAAGTTGCAATATTCTAGGACGTGCCAGGCCACCTGGAGATGCAAATAGCTAAAATATTTGCGTCACTTTCAGGAAATATTGTAATTTTATATCTATATTAAGCTTATGTGTGTATGGGTGTATTTTGTAAATTTGTTTATCTATTTGGATTTTTAGAGAATTTATTACGTGAACTGTATTATGTTATCATATATATATATATATATATATATATATATATATATATATATATTGGTTTGGTGGTTGGCTTTAAAGGCATCTAATGCGAATCTAAAGAAAGATGAGGTAACTAGTATGTTGTTCATTTACCTTTATTTTCTTATTATTTCGGAGCCTTTTTGGTAGATACTCACTGCTGTTTGAATCAATCCATTTTTTAAAGACTGTGGTCTATTTTCCAATTTAATCGGAGTTTAATATGTTTGAATTCAGAGTCTTCTTTCTCCTAGACTGATTGATTAAAGAGTACAGTCTGTCCTACTATTTATCCATAACTGGAGAGAGATTAATTGTATGCATTCTTTTCTCATGGCTACTAGTGCTGTGCGAAATGCAAACAGCCTCTCCAGGATTTGAACTCTAGTTACCATGTTCATTTTACTATGATGATAACCGTTTTCCAGCGAGCGCATCCCACAATATCGGAAAAAGGAAAATATTTTTTCTGTCATCCCGCTTTGCAGACAATTCCGGATTCGTAGAAGCCACAGGTGAGTGACGTTTACGCATGGAATTTTTTTTTTTAAAGATGAATAATAAAAGAAAACATTAACTTCAGAACTCGTAGGGATTTTTTTGCGGGGGGCTGGGGGTGGGGCTGTTCTTAGATTGGTTTGTTCTAAAAATGAATTCAATTTGAACGGGATTGGAACCGCGGGCATAAAATTATATTGTTTCTCAGGTGATAGTCTTCTTTTTTTTTTGTTTGTTTGTTTTTTGATCTTTTTTTTTTTTTTGGGGTGGTGGTGGGGCGGTTTCCAGGGTATTATTCACAAAAGTGAAGAGCATAGATTGACATTCAATTTTTGAGTGGACTTCCATTGCTTGCCGATTTCAACCGACTTCGATCCTAATCACAATTCACACCATTCACACTTCGGTAGAGTCAGGCTGAAAAAATAAAAATTAGATTTTTTTTTAAATTTATAAATAAACAAAAATAAACAAGAAATTAAAAATAAACAAAAATAAAAATAAATAAAAAAATTTTTTAAAATTTAAAAAAAATAAAAAAAAAAAAAAATAAACAAAAATAAACAAAAATAAACAAAAATAAAACTAAACAAAATAATGAAATAAGCAAAAAATAAACAAAAATAAAGAAAAGATAAAAATAAACCAAAATAATCAAAACAATAAACAACAAATTTTTAAAACATGTTTAATTTTAAAAAAATCTAAAACCTTAAAGGACCAATCAGGTGATGAGGTTGAAGACCTTGATGCGCCATTCCTTCCTTTTTTTTAGGGGAAGTCAATTAAAGACAAATGTCATTTAATCGGAATTTGGGGAGAAAAATATCTTCAAAAAATGAAAAAAGGAAGGAAGAATAAGGAAGAGTAAAACAAAGAAAAAGGAAGAGAATAAACTAATGGGTATTATGAAAAGAAAAAAGAAAAGAAAGAAAGAATGAATTAAAGAATGAAAGAAAAAGAAATAATACAACAAACGAAATGAAAGAAAAAGTTAACTAAACAAAAGAAACAACCAAATAAATAAATAAACAAACAAAACAAAAGAAATAAAGAAAGAAAAGAAATAACCTAACAAAAAGAAAGAAAGAAAAAAGAAAGAAAAAAGAGAGAAAAAGAAAGAAAGAAAAACTTAACTAAACAAAAGAAAAATCAATCAACAAAAAATAAATAAAGAAAGAAAGAAGAAAGAAAGGAAGAAAGAAAGAAAGAAGAGAAGCAAAATAAACCAAGACGAAAGAAAGAAAGAAATGAAAGGAAAGAAGAAAAAAGAAAAGAAAGAAAGAAAGAAAGAAAAAAGAAAAAAGAAAAAAGAAAAAGAAGAAGAAAGAAGAAAGAAAAGAAAGAAAGAAAAAGAAGAAAGAGAGAAAAAAAGAAAAGAAAGAAAGAAAGAAAGAAAAAGAAAGAAAAAAAGAGAAGCAAACAAATAAACCAAGACGAAAGAAAGAAAGAAGAAAAGAAAAAAGGAAATGAAAGAAGAAAGAAAGAAAGAAAAAGAGAAAGAAAAGAAAGAAAGAGAAAAAAAGGAAAGAAAAGAAAGAAGAAAAAAAAAAGAAAGAAAGAAAGAAAGAAGAAAAAAGAAGAAAAGAAGAAAAAGAAAGAAAAGAAAGAAAAAAGAAAGAAAGAAAAAAGAAAAAAAGAAAGAAAAAGAAAAAAAAGAAAGAAAGAAAAAAAAGAAAAAAAGAAAAAGAAAGAAAGAAAGAAAGAAAGAAAAAAGAAAAAAGAAGAAAAAGAAAGAAAAAAGAAAGAAAGCATTTTTAACTAGACAAAAGAAATAAACAACCAATTGTAAAAAAAAAAAAAAGAAAGAAAGCCGCAAACCAATAAATTAAGAAAAAAGAAAAGACAAGAAAATTAAGTAATGACTGGCCATTGAATAAGGATTGTCGGCCATATTCCCCGGTGATTACTCTGATTGCTTATTGATTTCACCAACAATCGATCATTCTGATCATCCGTACAGACAGCACCATTCATAGAATCCAGCATTGTTATTTTCGGTCGTCTCATTTTAACGCTTTCTTTTCAAGGATTTCTTCTTTATTTCTTACTTTCTCTCTTTCTTTCTTTGGTTGCTTTTTGTTTTGTTTTGTTATGTTTATCGTGTTTTGTTTTTCGTGTTTTTTGTGTGTGTTTTTGTGTTTTTCGGAGCACATTTCATGACTTACAGCTCCTTTTACATTCTTGCAAGAGCGTGAGAACATTGAAATTATTTGCAACGAAAATAGGGTCGGATTATTGACACACAGGATAATAAAAAGATTGGGTGGAAAAAAGAAAAGAAAATACAGACAAGAAAAAACGGATTAAATATATTGAGGAAAAATAGAATTAAAAAAGAAAAAAAAAAGGAATTTTAAAAGTCAATGAAAAAAGAAGGGATCATAATATCTGGGAATTGGAGAAAATAGGAAGATTGATTATTTACTAAGTCTGACAAAAGACAACGAACAAGGAGCACTTATTCAATTTGGCTGGTTGGTTGACTGGTTAATTGGATTTTATGGTACATGTCGTTTGAAGTATCTATATAATTGTTTTTTCTTCCCATTTCTGTTTTCTTGTTTTTGTTGTTTTTCTGTTTGTCCATATGTTGCAGCTGTTTTTATTGGCTGCCATAGATAATATTACTTTGCTCGTTTTCATGCATTCTTCGAGTCCTTGGATTGTGGCTTCTACGCAATCCTCTATGTTAGAAAGCTCATAGAAACCAAGCTATGTGGCAGAAACCTTATCAAGGAAATAACCACACGGATGGTCCCTTTCGTAAGATACTCAGGACCATTCCTAAAATATTCCTTTCTTACTTTTTCTTTCATTTCTATTTGTTTGATGGCATCTGCTTCATTATTATTATTATTATTATTATTATTATTATTATTATTATTTACTCCTTTTGAGTTTTCACATCAGCGTTAGCTGATGGTCTTTTACTGGAGTCTGAGTGACAGCAAGTCTCCCCAGGTCTCCAGGACTCTTCTGAGTATTCTGGCAGATTGCAGCAGTGCAATGTTCTGGATGGTTTCAATCCTTCTCTGATTTCCAGACTTTCCAAACCCTTTTCCAATCCTTTTGGGAACGTTCCAAGTGCACCTTACTACAATTGGTATCACTTTGACTTTCATATTCCATAACTTTTTCAGTTCTCTGGCAAGGTCCAGGTATTTGTCTATTTTTTTTCATTTTCCTTTAGCTTCACCCTGTGATCTGCTGGAACTGCAAAATCCACCAGTTGACAAGTTCTTTCTTTTTTGTTTATCAACACTAGGTCTGGTCTTCTTGCTGGGAAAAGGTAATCCATTTTTATTTCTAAGTCCCAGAGAATGTTATGCGTTTCGTTCTCAAGAACAGATTCTGGTTTATGCATATACCATTTTGTTGTATAGTCAAAATTAAATTTTTTGCATAATTCCCAGTGGATCACCTTCCCAACCCAGTCGTGTCTAGTTTTGTACTCCCGTTGTGCTAGTTTGCTACATTCGCAGAGTACATGATTTACAGTCTCATCTCTATTCCCGCAAAGTCTTCATTTACTATTTTGTTGGGTCTTATCAATTTTTGCTTTGATATAGTTTGTCTTTATGGCATGATTCTGTGCAGCAATTATTAGTGATTCAGTTTTTCTTTTAAGGTTTCTTTTTCTTAACCACTTTCAGGTTTTTTCATATGCAACCTCTTCAATTTGTCGTTTGAAGTGTCCATATAACTGTTTTTCTTCCCATTTTGTTTTCTAGTCTTTGTTGTTTTTCTGTTTGTCCATATGTCACATATACTATTGTTGGCCGCCATAAGTAATCTGTATTTACTTTTTTTGTGTAGTCTTCGAGTTGTTGGATTGTGGTTTCTACGCAGTCCTCTATGTTGGCAAGACCTCTTCCCCCTTCTTTTCTTGACACATATAATCTATCTCTATCGTCTCTAGGGTGGAGAGCCTTGTGCATGGTCATTAATTTTCTCGTCCTTTGGTCAATCTGATTGAGTTCTTCTTTTGTCCATTTTAAGAATGGTCCTGAGTATTAATAATGGGGACAGCCCAGGTATTGATTCCTTTGATTAGATTTCTGCTGTTAAATTTGGTTTCTAGAAGTTTTCTAGTTCTCCTGAGATATTCTTTTTTAACTTTTCCTTTCATTTCTGTTTGCTTGATATTGTAAGTATTTGTAACTTTCATTTTCATCAAGTGATTTTATAGTGTCCTGATTTGGCAGTTGTATTCCATCCATTAATTTTCTTTCACCCATTTTTCAATTCCAAATTCCATCCCTATTTCCTAGCTATATATTCTAATAGTTTGTACCAGGGTTTCTAATTCTTTTTCATTTTTTGCAAAAATTTGTATGTCATCCATGTACATAAGGTGGTTTATCTTTTCTTGTGCATTAGTGAATTTGTATCCCCCTGTACATTTTTTAAAGTATATGATTGAGAGGCATCATTGCTATAATGAACAGTAGTGGTGATAACGAGTCTCCTTGGAAGATACCTCTTTGGATTTTTACTTCTGCCAGGGATTGCTTTCCAGCTTTTAATTGAACTCGCCAGTTTTCCATGGCTTTTTCAATGAAATTTATGATGTTGTTGGAAATCTTGTATATTTTTAAACATTCTAAAATCCAGGTATGTGGGACCATATCATAGGCTTTTCTGTAATCGATCCACGCCATTGTATTATTATTATTATTATTATTATTATTATTTGCTCCTTTTGAGTTTTCACATCAGGATTAGCTGATAGTCTTTCACTGGAGTCTGAGTGACAGCAAGTCTCCTCGGGTCTCCAGGACTCTTCTGGGTATTCTGGCAGATTGCAGCAGTGCAGTGTTCTGAATGGTTTCAACCCTTCCTCTGATTTCCAAACATTCCAGACCCTTTTCCAATCCTTTTGGGACTGTTCCAAGTGCACCAACTACAATTAGTATCACCTTCACATTCATATTCCATAACTTTTTTAGTTCTCTGGCAAGGTCCAGATATTTGTCTATATTATTATTATTATTATTATTATTATTATTATTATTATTATAAAATAACATTTTTGTTGTGGTTTGCAATCAAAATTTACTCTAAAGAAATTCCGACAAATATTTTAATTTCTCTTTGGTTTTAATGTTTGGCCACGATGGGTTCTTTTTTTCTAATTTGAAATTTCTAATTCAGCATCACGTGAAGCCAGCAATAACGCGTTAATTCAGTAATGCCAAGATTTGACTCAACTTACAAGATGGCCGTGTCTAGACACTCTAACCGTATTAAGGCCAGTGAAAATTCGTCTAGAACGTTCGAGAATTTTCCAGATGGTTCCAGCTGACAATGACTTATATTTTTGTTAAACTGGTTATTCGTGCCAACAAACAAAGGAATTTTTGTTGTTGCGCTGTAGTGAGACCGTAGCGCCAATTTCTTTGAACGAATTTACAATGTGAGTCTGAAATGTATGTCATTATCGACACAGGTGACCAATTTTAATGAGCTGACTCTGCACTCTTTTCAGGTGTCGTTGTGTTATTTTACTTCCTCTTAGTGGAAAGATAAACAATGCCTACGTGATATACTAACGATTCTGTCGTCTTTCCCGGATGCCACTAACTTCTTTGTATCATCCGAACAAATATACACACACAGACACACACACACACACACACACACACACACACACACACACCACATATATATATATATATATATATATATATATATATATATATATAATATTTAAAAAAGAAGAAATAAAATAGATAATTCTCCGCTTTTCCAACGAATTTCATCTTAAAAAAATATGGATTTACTCTGATGAAGGTCGAATTTTCTTTGTGTGCGGAACATTTCTACATTTTTGCTATTATTAATATTTCATTTCATCTGGTTATTTAAAAATAATAATAGTTTGAATAATGTACACATGGATAAACTCCTGACCGAAACACGTCTAAGTAAAATTGATTAAAATATCCTATTTTATCCATTCAATACTTTCTTTCCTTTATTTCTTTTTTCAACATACCGTCGGATTCACTTCCATTTTCATTTTACACAGACACACACACACACACATACACACGCATATATATATATATATATATTTATATATATATATATATATATATATATATCCGATTAATACTTGTATCAACCAAATATTGGGATTAACTCAATATTTTTACCGCTAAGATATCCCCTTTATTTTAGCTCTGTCGGTAGAGCGTTCGGCTAGAAACCATAAGGTTCCTAGTTCGATACCGATCCTCGCCAACTCAGCGTATGAGTAGCACAGGGATCTGTACGGTAAATCTCAGATGCTAAAGACAATCTCCTTGGTCTAGCGCTATTGAAAAGGGGATAGACTCCCTCACTGACTGGCTGATACCGACTTTAGGCCACCCGACGACTTTACTTTACTTATATATATTATAATGGATATTGTGTGTGTGTCTGTATGTAACCGAAGCTACGTCATCACCAACGTCACAATTCCCTTACTTATTTACGTTATATTCACAATGATTATTATATAATCATTATTTTAATCCTAATTAGCATCTTATTTATTAACAATGTTCTATTAAGTCTTTTAAACTTATATATAAAGATTTGTGTATATGTTTTTACATTTCCACATATACTTCGGATATGTAAAAATATAGGTACCACCAAAATACGTCATATGATCATTTTAGGCCATATTGAAAGAAGAAACGTAAATATTTTTGAACTTTTTTTAATCTCAAAAAAGAAATAACGAATATAAAGAGTTGTTACAAAAAAAACAGTTAATTCAAAGATCAAATAATTCGATTAGGGAAAAGTTATACTCCGTTATCTTGAAAAAAAAGTAAAACAGTCCGTTTTTTACAATAGGGTCAATTTCTTTATTGATATTTTTTAGCAGAATTCTGTATTTATAGATCTTTTACTAAAAAGCCTCTCATTGAAACTTATAAAACATTGTTTGATATAATTATTCAGTCTCTTATCTTTATAGAAAAAAAGTAAAAATCGTTATTGTCGGTTCACTTTTTCATATTTCATAAAATAAAATAGAGAGAGGGCTAGACCTCGTAAAAATAATTACCCAAATATATTTTAGGAAAAAAATATTTCAGATATAGTTAATAAAAAAATAAGTAAGTACTTATGGAAGTTTTCGTAAAATCGGACCATTAATTGATTTTTCATAGAATTTTTAATAAAGCCTCTAGTCATATCTTGTTTTTGGTTACGTTAAATTTCAATTGATTTAACGGTGCAAAAATGTAAACATTGTTTTTTGTTTATAATTTTCATTATTTCCCTAAGCTGAAAAAAAAATTGCAAAAATCATCAGGAGTTTGTTGAATGTTTCTTCTTTTGAATGGACAAAAAAATTTTAAGATAATATTAACCTTTATGCAAATTTAATTGAGTTAAAAATAGGAGGGCAGTAAATTTCACAGGGGAAATTGGTGGTACTTATGGAAGTATTACAACCAAATGAATACATGAATACTTTGGTACAGATATAAATTTATTTCAGCATGTCTTTGCCTCATCAGTCTGATTTCTACTAATTCGAAGACCTCACACCAGATATTATTGGTATGAACTTCCCGTTTCACTAGTTTTTATTGTTTTTTTATGTTTTGTTTTGCTTTTTTTTGTTTTTTTTTTGGGGGGGTCACTATTTTCAAATTACTCCTTTTTATTTCAGCTTTATTACGGCACTCTTTAACTTTCTCGGCCGATTTGTTTTGTAGGGGCGGTGTTCAGTGAATTGTTATACCTTAAGAAAATATGACCATTAAGCGATAGATAGGTTTGAAAAATGCTTTATCGTGAGTCAACTATGTCAATAGTGTCGAAAAAAAAAAGTTGTTAGAAATAAACGAAAAGAATGAATGAATTTTTCAATAGTAGAAATACATTCATTTTTTTTTTTTTTCATTATTGTTTATGATTAAATAAAAGCGTGGATCTAACTCTGATGAAATGTACACTCTAGACATAAAACCTCGCAAATTCAAAGCAAACGTTTAGGGTTTCTAAGTTATGGCTGAGGGTGGAGCGAAACTATTTGCAGCTGATAGATCTCTCTCTTCTGTGTGTTCTTTTGTCGGTTGAGATCATGACCAAGTTTTGCAGAATGTGAGAAAGAGTGAGGAAGGAGAAAGAAAGGTGAGTGAAAGTGAAGGAGGGGAGAGAGAGGGAGAGAGAGAAACGGATGTCGTGTCTGTCTCTATTGTATCAAAGAGTATCGACATTGCGTGTGGCAGAGCGCAAATACAACGGGAGGACGTCCAACAGAAAAATTAAAAATGTGCCAGTGAAGGAGACGACGAAGAATAGAAAGCGTGGCTGGAGAGAGACAGAGAGAGAGAGAGAGAGAGAGAGAGAGAAGACAGAAGACAGACAAAAAGAAACAAACAAACAAATAAACAGAGACAGAGAGAATAATGGCGGGCGAAGAAAACTGAATCAAGATGGCTGCCAAAAGGCTTAGAGCACCGGAAGTCAGTAATAATCCAGTCTCGTCGACCGAGGCTAAATTTATAATCAGATACAAACACTTGATTATATCCGAAGAGAATTTATTTATGCGCCTCCCCCAGAGGGCAAAATTAGACACAGGGTCTGGTTTAAAATGTCGAAACCCAACAAGCGTACGAGTGGATTAGCTATAGAAATGTCCCAATGCCCTGCGCCCAGTTCAGTAATGATGGAAGAGAGATCCCTACCCTCGTAGAATGCGGGAAGGGGACGTCGCTGGAATGTCCAAGAATCTGGAATGTCTGCTTCAATTTTCAATGACGTTTTGCCCGAAGACAAAAACGAAATGGTTGATCACAACACTTAAGAATACTCATTTCTTCTTTATGTACGAAGAAGGACTCCCATATGACAATATATATATATATATATATATATATATATATATATATATATATATATATATATATATATATGAAAAAATTTAAATATTGAAAATATGAAACATTTTAAAAATGTTTAAATATTGAAAATATCAAACATTTTACCCTGATGAAGGCCGTTTATTTTGTATGCTTAAATATTTTATAATTTTCTATCATTATTATTCTATTTTATATTTAGAATAATAATAAATAGAATACATGTGTACATGAACAAACTCCTGGCCGAAACAAGTGTTGGTAAATAGAATTAAATCAATTTCATCACTTCAACAATTTCTTTCCTTTATTTATTTATCCTTTCAACAAATCGTTTGATTCATTTCCATTTTCAGCTTACACACACACACACACACACACACACACACACACATATATATATATATATATATATATATATATATATATATATATATATATATGGATACTCTATCTTTTTTATAAACTCTTGTTTTTCTATTTAACCCATAGATGGAACCCTAACAGGTACTGCCACTCCAGGCCAGAGTTGACAAGGGAACAATGGTGATGAAGGGGTGCTCCAGCTTCCCCAAACCTCCAGAACTGGAACCTCATCATCAGATAGAGTTTAACGTCATTCCTAGGACATGAAGATCCTCAGCCATCACTTTCTAGCACCTATAAGATAAAAAGGGTTGGGACTTTCTATAATAGGGTTGGAGCAATCATAACGGTGCTAAGCTTGACGTAACATCCGATTGATCGAAGGGGGCCTCTCCGGCCGCCCGTCTAGCCCAAGTAAGGTCCAAAGTGGAGTGTTGCATGTCATGGATTGCTCAGTCACCTGGGTTCCATCCTTAAACATCACGGGTCTCCACCCGTGGCCAACAGGTGAACTCATACCCCTCTGCAGAGGTGCAGTTGATGTATTCTTACGCCTCAGCCGACAGGGCGGGAATAGAGATAGAAAGACTGGATTAAAAGTCTCGAATTTCAAGTCACATGCAATTATTCAATTTGTTTTATAATAAATTGTTAATGAATAAGAAGCATTCAGTAATTAGCATTTAATAATCATCTCCCATGAAACATTATAATGATTGGTTGGGGGTGGGGGTGACATGAACGCCATTACTGACACCTCAAATATTATTATCGTGCGAATTGATTTCTCGCGTGGTGAAATAGTTAGCAACTTGGATTAGAAGACTATTGTTCGTACGTTCAATTCTCACTGGGTGCTCCATATTTCTGGCCTTGTGCCACATCTAAACAAAGTTTAGTAAATAGCTTAAAATGTAACAACTTTCCTTCGTCTTTCCACTTTCAATAGATAGTGATCATCATCATAATTAAGTCATGTGTCACATCCTATACATACATCCATATATATATATATATATATATATATGTGTGTGTGTGTGTGTGTGTGTGTGTGTGTGTGTGTGTGTGTGTGTGTGTGTGTGTGCTCCCAAACCTGCTAGAGCTCTCAAGGACTTTAATTAACTTTCACCGCCAGCTTAAAGCAATGATCGTCTGTTGTTTACAGATTTTATCACTCTGGTGATGGTAAAATATATCAATAAATGTATGTATTTAATAGTTAAAACACGGCTTCCTTAACGAATCGATTTGATGAAAAGTCATTCGGGTCTCGACCCTGGTCAAAGGTAGTTGCTGATGAAACGTGAAACGTCGAAACACGGTGTCTGTACATACTTATATATATATTATATATATATATATATATATATATATATATATAAAAGAGAGAGGGGGGGGGAGAACCACATTGTGTTATTTTTTAAATACATAGATATATTATTGTTAGCAGTATTTATAACACCAATTCATCTTGGGTACTATGGAGTGCCTGTCACGTATATTTTGCCTTCACCGAAGTACCACGTTGCATCTCAACTGAAAACTGTCTGTCACATTCAAGCTTACTTGTGTCAATTGTCTTTTTATGCCTTGTAGGCAAAAAGACACAGATAATAAAACAAAACTGTTGGATTCTTTTGTTATGTAGACGTGTTGTAATCCACCACTTCAACTTATAGACTCACCATGGTCACGTGTTTTAACGTCAGCCAACCAACAGCCCGAATACGTGGTTAGTTAACTATTTAATCGCTGATATTGTCAGCCGTTCTTTTTGCACGTTATTCGACATTGACGAATGGACCTACAATCAAAGGACCATACCCAAAATTAAGGGACACCAAGGAATAACCAAAGGATCATAACCAACACTGAGGGACACCAGGGAACAACCAAAGGATCATACCCAACATTAAGGGACACCAAGGAATAACCAAAGGATCATACCCAACATTAAGGGACACCAAGGAACAACCAAAGGACCATACCCAAAATTAAGGGACACCAAGGAATAACCAAAGGATCATAACCAACACTGAGGGACACCAAGAAGCAACCGAGGGTTTCTTCACTAAGGATCGAGCTCTGCTTGACACAAGGGATTTCCACTGGAGAGTGTTCTTGCTTGAGGCATGGGATGGCCACAGGAATCGTAACATAAACACCCGTCCGATACGAAGAAACCTCAGAAAAATTGTCGTACTGGGAAGTCCAGATTATGGTCAGTGAAAAGAAATTTTGTTTTTTAAAGTTTACACAATCGAATAAATGGGATTCTTGAAGGTTTTTATCTTATCAAACATCATCAAGCACTGTCAGCTAGGGCTGTACAATACACCGATTTCACCTATACAGAGAGGTAAAAACAATCCAATGTGGCTACCTGTTGTCCATGGGTAGCGACCAGTTAAAGAATCCTGATGGCTAAGCAGTTCTTTACATGCCCTAACTTGGTCTAAACGAACGGTCGGAAGATCCCCTACGATCTATCGACTGGTCACATCAAGCCCTCGTATTTATAATAAGTATCCAGAGAAGGGGATATCATGCATATTACCCTAGCAACGGCCTTGGTCTACGACGATATCTTACAAACCACTACTTGATGGTAAACACCAAAGAATAAAAAGTAATTTTGGGAGAGACGGAAAAAATCAAAGAAGAAAGAAAATAGTCGAAATACGGATGAGTAAATAAAGAAATGGCATAAAGAATATGTCCATTTTAGTAAAAGAAAAATACACACACACACACATGTGCCCATACACACACACACACACACACAAATATATATGTGTGTGTGTGTGTGTGTGTGTGTGTGTGTGTAAGATACTTGAATTCTTAAATATATTTATATATGTGTGTGTGTGTGTGTATATGCATATAGATACTTAAATTTATATATATAAACATATATATATATATATACACATATATATATATACACTAAAATTATATATATATATATATATATATATATATATATATATATATATATATATATATATAAATTTGAATATATTTAAGAGAAATAAAATCAGAGACAAAGTTGACGTCGTTTTTGACGCCACGAATTTTCCAGCCGAAGAAACACTGATTCCCCTTATTTCCTGATTTCATATTTCCTTTTTTCTTTTCTTTTTTCTTTTTTGTTTGTTTTTCTTGCTTTTTTGTCTTTTTTCTTCTTTCTTTTTTGTTTTTCTTTGTTTGTTTTTCTTCTTTTTTTTTGTCTTTTTTTCTTCTTTTTTTCCCCTTTTTCTGCTCTTGGATTTGATTTTGTTTTTTATTTGGCGATTTTATTCGTTCGTGTCTCCATTTTTTATTCCCGCCATATCCGACCCCCCCCCCCTCATTCTACTACATTTTTTTTCGATCTAACTGTTTCTGTATTCATTTCGAATTATTAGTTTCTTGAGAAATAACCGTTAGACTCCAAAATGGCGACTGTACGCCATTTTGATTTTAAAGAATTTATTTTCGTTTTATGATTTATTTCACTGATTCTGTCTGGCAATAATGACTACATATCTCGCCATAGTAATGTGTCCGCTTAAGCAGATGTGTTTAAATTCACAGAGAAATGTCCAAATAAGGTAAAACTCTGTTTTCAGTTGAGAAACAACCCATTAATATGAATTGAAAGCATTTTCCATTATTAATTTCCAACGTTATTGCAAATGTTAAAGATCATTCAACCATAGTATATATATATATATATATATATATATATATATATATATATATAGGAGTGTCATAAAAGTATGGAACATTAATTTTTTTCAGAATTCAAGGTTTGTCATAAAGTGCCGAGATTGAGGCTGTATTTATCAAGACAGAAATGAACAATGACTGGAACGTTAATGGAACGTTCTATATTATACTGATATGAAAAGAGTTAGACTTACCTCAAAGCAGCCATGTTATTAGTGCGTTTATAATCCGGCAATGTGTCTTATATATCACAAAGAAATAAAGGTTTGCATAATATATGGTTTGGTCAATTTGCATACTGGTTTTAACAAAACCGGGTTTAATAAATAATCATTTGGTGTTATTGATTTCTAATATTTTTTTTTAATTCTCCAACGTATTGATATCAAAACTATGAATGATTTTATATGGAAACCAATTAAAATGTAGTTAGAATAAGTGTTATCTTTTTATATGCGTTCTTATTTAATTTCGTTAGTCTTTCTAAGTTAATATATTTCATTACATTAAAACTTAAATACTTAGGACCGGAGGGCGCATATTCTTGCTAGTATATATCACATGGAATATTTAACATTGCTTAAACACTTTTGTCTGGTCAAGGTTAGTGAAATGGGAACAATCTATTTAGGTGGAAAAGCATTATTTAATTATCATAATTTAGATTTTAAAAAATCATAAATTAGAAACTTTGTGAATGCTTAAAAATGTTAAGTTTATTTGTAATTCGCTGATAAGATAAAAGTTAAATGAAAATAATAATAATAATAATAATAATAATAATAATAATGAATTATATGGACGCTTCAAACGACAAATAGAAGAGGTTGCACATGAAAAGACTTGGACATGGTTAAGAAAGGGAAACCTCAAAGGAGAAACAGAATCACTTATAATTGCTGCACAAAATAATGCCATAAGGACAAACTACATCAAAGCGAAAATTGATAAGACCCAACAAAATAGTAAATGTAGACTTTGCGGTAATAGAGATGAGACTGTTAACCATATAATCTGCGAATGTAGCAAACTAGCACAACGAAAATACAAAACTAGACACGACTGGGTTGGGAAGGTGATCCACTGGGAATTATGCAAGAAATTAAATTTTGACCACACAACAAAATGGTATATGCATAAACCAGAATCTGTTCTTGAGAACGAAACGCACAAAATTCTCTGGGACTTTGAAATTAAAACGGATCACCTTATCCCAGCAAGAAGACCAGACCTAGTGTTGATTAACAAAAAAGAAGAACTTGTCAACTGGTGGATTTTGCAGTGCCAGCGGATCACAGGGTGAAGTTAAAGGAAAATGAAAAAAATTGACAAATATCTGGACCTTGCCAGAGAACTGAAAAAGTTATGGAATATGAAAGTGAAAGTTATACCAATTGTAGTTGGTGCACTTGGAAGTCCCAAAAGGATTAGAAAAGGGTTTGGAAAGTTTGGATATCAGAGGAAGGATTGAAACCATTCAGAACACTGCACTGCTGCAATCTGCCAGAATACTCAGAAGAGTCCTGGAGACCTGAGGAGACTTGCTGTCACTCAGACTCCAGTGAAAGACCATCAGCTAACACTGGTGTGAAACACTCAAAAGGAGTGAAAATAATAATAATGGGACTTCGAGATAAAGACAGATCACCCATCCCAGCAAGGAGACCAGAGCTAGTATTGATTTCTTTTTTAAAAAAGAGAGAACTTTTCAACTGGTAGCTTTTGTGGTTCCAAAAGATCACAGGGTGAAGATGAAGGAAAACTAAAAGATACTCAAATACTTGGATCCTTGCCAGAGAATTGAAAAAGCTGTAGAATATGAGGGTCAAAGTGATACCAATTGTAGTTGGTGCACTTGGAACGGTCCGAAAAAGCTTGGTAAAATACTGAAGGATCGGGAAACCAGAGAAAGAATCGAGAACATCCAGACTACTACACAGCTGTAATCTGGTAGAATACACAGTCCTGGATATCCGAGGAGAATTGTTATCACTCAGACTGCCAGTGAAAAACCATCGGCTAACGTTGCTATGAAAAGCTCACATGGAGGGAAAATAATAATAGTTGATTAAATATAAGTTAAATAATAAATATAAGTTTTTAAATGGGTTAATAAATTAATTAATTAAATGGGTTAATAAGTTAATTAATAATAAGTTAAATAAATGGGTTAATAAATTTATTAATTAAACGAGTTAATAAATTAATTAATAATAAGTTAAGTGTTTTCTTTAAGAAAAGAAAGACTAAGTTCGTTGTAGTTTGCAGTGCTGATTAAAAGAGAACATTTCATATCGTGGATTTTGCCGCCCCGGTCGATCACTAGATGAAAATGAAAGAAAGCGAAAAGATAAACAAATACTTGGACCTTGCCAGAGAACTAAGAAAAGTGTGGAACATGAAATTGAAGGTTGTGCCAATTGTAATTGGTGCCCTTGGAACGGTCCCCAAAGCTCTGGAAAAGAATTTGGGGGAATTGAAAACCAGAGGAAGAATCGAGACCATCCGAACTACAGCACTGTTAAGACCCGTTAGATTACTCAGAAGAGTCCTGGAGACCAGATGAGACTTGCTGTCACTCAGCCTCCAGTGAACCACCGGGTGAATATTTGTTGATAAGATATAAGTTACATATCAATGTTAAATGTTTAAATTGGTTAATAAGTTATAAGTTAAATGTTTACTTTTAGAAAAGAAAAGACTAAGTTCGTTGTTTTTTTTTAAATTAATGTTATTATGTTATTGCTTTATATATTATCATAATACTTAAACCAATATTTAAAAAAACACAATATGAGTCTAAGTAAAAAAATCATACACAAGAAAATTGGTAGATATTCTAGCCAAAACAAGACATTAGGTTTATAAGTTCCCAAAGTTCACACTGGATTGTCCAATTGGACACATGGCCTAGTGGATAAAGGAGTTCGGTTAAGACAGTTCTAAGTGACAGTTATCTCTAGATTGCAGGTTCAATCCTGATCAAGGGCAGCAGTAACATAGAATAATAATTAACACAGCTTACCACCCCTACCCAGCTATGGTTAGCGGAAGGAGAACAGGATACCCCAGTGGACAGAATAAAGGGTTAGGTTCGAAGTTCTGTGATGGCTCTTGATTACGATAAGAAGGGTCCCGAGTCCGCAAAGAAGGTTCCCGAGTCCGAGAAGGTTCCCGAGTTCGATAAGAAATACCTAAAGAAGGCCGGAGGTTACATCGGCCGAAACGCAGATAACAATGAAGATGAGGACAATAGTCCGAATAATGCAGATAATACTAATCATCAAGTCTCATCACAAACATTCAGAGAAAAAAAATACAATATTTTGTTTTTATTTGTTTTATTTAATTGTCGTTGTTGTCGTTTTAATACTTTCCCCAATCTCAAAAATTCATCTACCGAAATGTTTGGTTCACTTCTGTTAATGATATTGGCAAACAAAACCCCCAAAAAAAGAAAAGACACAACGTTCGTGAAATAATCTTCTTTGTAAACTTTTGGGATATTTCTTTTTAGTCGAGAAAAGAACAAAAAAAAATTGTAAATCGTGACATTTTTAGATTTTAATGTTCCAAATATTGAGCGTCAATTTGTCTTAAATGAACACAAGATTTTCTCCACCTGTTTGACATCTTCTCAATAACATTCGCAGCTGCCTTGTTTGTATCAGTCTTAAGTACACAAGACCTTCTTTTTTTAGAATTTATTTGGACATGTCAAAGCTGACATAAGGTCAATTTTCTGATGCACCGTTCGTAATCCGTAAGAAGACTTATGTAGCTTAACCATTTAGTAATTAGTTAAGTGTGTCACACACACACACACACACACACACACACACACATACACAAAAGATGCGGGCCTCTCTTAAAAGAAGTTTCGTTGAAATAAATCATAATAAACCGAATAAGTTTTTTATTTAATATGGAATAATATATATATATATATATATATATATATATATATAATCTTTGAAAAGGTATCAAGCTTACTATCTCCCTCCAGCCTTGTGTAAATATTAGGGCTGACTGGGTTCTTTAATCTTGGTTAGGCTACCAGTCTACAAGGAAAACTCTGAATTCAAGCCTCTTAATCTTAAGAAATTGATTTACGAAGTCATACGAAGGGGTTGGTATATATATATATATATATATTATATATATATATATATATATAGAGAGAGAGAGAGAGAGAGAGAGAGAGAGAGAGATATAATATACTAATCTTATTAGTAAACCCTTGCGGTAAGAAAAAGGAAAATAGTTTCTTTTTAGTCTTATTCTTGCCTTGATGAGCTACTAAGCAAAACTATTCACACACACACACACACACACACACAAACACACACACACACATATACATAGATATATATATATATATATATATATATATTTCGAGTTCAATTCCTAGACGAAGCTGTTGGCATTTCACATAGCGCTAATACCCTTGGGAAAGGTATGAATCCATATATTCTCCCTCCAGCTATGGGTAAAATAGTAGGACAGACTGGGCTCTTTAACCTTGGGTAGGTAACCAGTCTAGGAGAGGGATAACTCTGAATTCAAAATTCCTGAGGTCAGTCGTTGATTGGGCAACCCTTGATACACCAATTCTTTCCTATCGACTGTGCCAAAAAGTGTGGATGGTCCAACGCAAGCCTTCACCACTATAAACAAATCACTGTGTGGGTGTTCATTGTATGAACCCTCATGCGTCGAAAATCGATGAGAGAGTGCATAATATATATATATATATATATATATATATATATATATATATATATATATATATTGCAGAGAATTAAAATTGGATTTGCCTGAGGTGTATATATGAATACTCTTGTTCCTTATAAGTGCCACCGTAATCATCTTGCAACATCCTCTGGTTAAAAATAACCCGTACAAATCCTCCACGATGAAATGCAAAATGTAAATCCTGATTATCTGGTGTTGCATATCGACCAAATTCTTATTTCTTATGAGTATCGTCACCCCAGCTAAATAATGGACCATTCTGTTTTCATCCATTCTGTTTTCATCAGAAAGGGAAGAAAAAAGACATGCCACAAAGAAAATATATTAACAAAGAAAAAAAGAAAAAAGAAAGAGGGTAAGGGAAAGACAGCGAGAGTGGTGAGCACGCGGAAGCAATAACGCTAATCTCTTTCAATCGAACATAATGAAAAAATGAAAAGAGGGAAAGATAGAAAAATGAGTGAGAGAGAGAGAGAGAGAGAGAGAAGAGAGAGAGAGAGAGAGAGAGAGAGAGAGAGAGTTAAATTAAGATTATTATACTTTTTACGTATTGAACTATTTAGTTATTTTAATTAAACTAGGCACAGTCAAAATTGCCGTAAAATGCCGTAACTGATGCATTATAAAATTCATTCATTGATAAATCAACACTGAAAATTTCATTAAAATCGGATAATTCCTGACTTTTTGTCATTTTTTTTTCAATCGGAAGAGTTTGATTTATTTTGTAAATAAAACGGATTTTGTGTAATATTAGACATCGTTTACAGCCATGTTTACGATATATTTGAGCAAAATTGACCGAAAAAATAGTTTAAAAATAATTAGAAATAAATTACATGTGTAATATTATTTTGCTTTGTTTTTACTGATGCTCATTACGTTACTACCGTTCAGCTTAGACAAAAATTTGAACTTAGATAATCGATTTAATTAATTTTAATTATGTCATACTGTGGTATATCCACAGGTCCTGCTCGTTGATCTATACATAAATAAAGGCCAGTTGTGTGTATCTGTATGTCCGTAGGAAACTTCGAAAATAAAACAATTAACTATAAAGTAAATATATATACACATTAAATATCACAAGGGCTTGTTTTTTTAGCAAAAATAATGAAGATTTGATTTATATTTGGGAAGATATTTTAAAAATTCAAATTTGAAAAGTAACGGAAGGGAAAGTCATTTGCATGTTATTTTGTTTATCTTTCTTTGTATGTCTTTTTTTTTCGCTTTATATATCTATTAATAATGGAGATTCGCTTCCAGGTTTTTGTCTGTAACAAAAATTACGTCACTGCTTACGTTACCCAAAATCTTCATAACAAAATAAATACACTCAAAATTTTAACATGCAACATTAGACTGTCCTCATTGTTTTTTAAAACAAGTTTTAATAAATACATGACTGATATTATATATCTATAAATAGTTTGTTTTATTTTAATATATATTTAAAGTTTACATTTCAAATTGTTTTATTTTTTAATCCTTTAATGAATTTGATGATTTTACTTACTTAGGGTACAAACTCGCTGACATTGAATTTTTTACTCCACCCCTCAGGCAATATGTTTCAAAAATCTATTTTTACATCGCCCGGAGGGTGTTTTTTATTTTGTACTAGTATATATGATATTGATTGATTGAATTAATTGCATCATTTATATCTTCTTTTTTTTTATTGTAAATCATTGAATGGAAATTTCTTACTATATTGTTATATATTTTCGCGATAAATAATAATAGATCTGCGAGATTAACTTAAAAAAAACTCTACCCAGGCGACGCCGGTTAGCCACTTCTAGTAATGTAAATAAGTGATAAAAACGAAATTCATGATTTAAAATTCTGGATATTATTTTTTTTTCTTGAGGTTATCATGACAGAAATTATTTGAGTATTTTCTTTTTATATTTCTATGAAATTCTGCATTGCATAAACCGAATGTTGACCTCCTCGGTTATAATAAACAATAAAAAGAATAAAAAGAAAAATAACAATAACAGTTGAAGGTAAGACTTGGTGGTGGAGGGGTTAAAAAAAACAAGAAATAAAGAAAGAAAGCCAAGAAACTGGGAAGAAATCGTGGGTGGAACAAGAATGCTCTGTGGGTGTTTCTCGTGGGGTAGATGGATAAGGACTTTGTTTTTGTGTTTTTGTGTTGTTTTATTTGTTAGTTTTTTTTTTCTTTTATTTATAATTTGTTTTTGTTTTTGTTTTTGTTTCAATGCTTAGTCATTTCGATATTATGACTTCCCGCCGCGCTGCCATGACCTTCGCAAAACATACTGCTTAGCTGTCTGTCTGTCTGTCTGTCTGTCTACTCGTAAGTCTGTCTGAAGAATGATACTATACTTGTTATTGATCCACAGAGTTCCGGGATGAGTGGCGGCGGGGGGTGGGGGCTCAAGGATGAGGGAGAAGGGAGCTACGTTTACCAAGGGCGAAGACTGACAGTAAAAATTAAAAACGAGGCGGTGGTGATGATGATGATAGTGATGATGATGACGATGGTGATGATGATGATGCATGTGGTGGTGGTGTGGTTGTAGTGGTGGTGGGGATGCTGGTGGAGGGGTAGAAGAAAAGGAGAAGAACAAGGATGAGAAAAGGGAGAAGTAAGAAAAGACGTGAGAGGGGGAGGAGAAAGGTCAAACGGAAAGTACAAAGAGGAAATAGATGAGAAAAAGAAAAAGAAGAGAAGAGCGTTCTCTCTCTCTCTCTCTCTCTCTCTCTATATATATATATATATATATATATATATATATATATATATATGTGTGTGTCTCTGTGTGTGTGTGTGTGTGTGTGTGTGTATAAAGAAGAAAAAAGAACGCAGAGGGGTGGTCTAGAGCGATACTGAAGAGGCGGAAGTGGAACATGTCGGTTACAATGGAATATTTAAAGGAGAGATACAGGTGGAAAAGAAGAGAAGAAACGACTAAAGAACAAAGAGAGAAGGGCAGAAAGAGAAAAAAAAGAGAGTGTAAGAAGGAAAGGAAAAAAAAATGAGAAAAAAACGAACGGAGAAAAGAGGGAGTAGAAATGAAATGAGAACAGAGAGAGTTAAGAGGGAAAATGGCGGTAAATATGCTTCCGAGGGAGATATCTTGCTTGAAATTTGCCGAATGTCTTTTTATCCATCTGTTTGTCTGGCAGACAAGGCAAACATGCCTGTCTGTCTGTCTGCTTGTCTGCCAGTCTGCATGTTTTAAAATATTTTCTTTCTTTTTGTCTGTCTGTCTGTCTGTCTGTCTGTCTGTCATCGCATACGTAAACACAGCTAGAACGATTTCCATCATTTGTTCTATGGCATAGAAAATATGATGGAGAGTACCAAACGGTTATTTCCTATAATTCCAACATAAACAAAGGGGAACCACTCTTGACTGATAAACTATTTATTCATTGATTGATCTACTAGGAATAAATAAGACGAGGTTATGGTTAGGGTTAGGTTTAAGTTAGGGTTAGGGTTTAAGGTTTAGGGTTAGGGTTTAGGGTTAGTTTAATGGGAAAATAAATAATAATCTATCAGTGGTTGTTCCCCTTTGTTTATGTTGGAGTTATAGGAATAACCGCAAAACTACGATTTGTAAGGCATTTTATCAGGCCCGCTGACCGTACTTGAATTTGTAATATTTTTGATAATGTTTTGAAAATAAATATGTTGGTTAAAGTTGTTTTTGTGCATCTTACGCTACTCATCCATGAATATAACATGGAAAGATACATTTTGTTTTACATCTTTTTCTCAGAGCTTTCGTTCAGGCTAGCAAGTATTGAACACGATAATAATGTGGCCCGCGCTCGTTATTTTTTCAATTATCCGGCCCACCGTGAAAAAAGTTTGGTGATCCATGTTTTATGGTTACCAATGCTGTCTATAAGCATGTTTTTAAGATTTAAAAAAAAAAAAATTCCTAGTTTAAAAAATACTTTTACTGCAATAGGCTCCATTTAAAATGTAAATATATGCTAAACCGGACCCTTATTGTGTGTCCATTACAGGCACTTGAGCATCGTGCAATGGTTAAAAGGTAAGTCTTGGTTTGGTTTGGTTTGTTGGATTTAACGGCATGTCAACCTTTTTTGGGTTATTTTATGCCGAAAACGTTTTGTTCTACTTATGTTTAATGAATATCCAAATTTTTTAAACTCAATTTTTCTATTTAACCCATAGATTGGACCTTAACAGTTGCTAGCACGCTGTGTCTGGGTGGACCAGGGGTGCTCCACACTCCCAGAGCTCCAATCTGGAACTTTACCATTAGATGCAGTCATGCCCAGGAAACTAAGACCTCATCTACCGCTTCTAGCACCTTTCATGCATTATAAAAAGGGTTGGGGTTGCCATAAGGGTAATAGGATCGGGTCAATCATATAGGTGCTAGGGTTTGACGTAACTAGCCGATTGATTGCAGAGGGCTTCTCCGACCACACGTCTAACCTAAGGGAGGGCCAAAGTAGATATAAAATAACCCTAGACGGGTTGACATGCCGTAAGATCCAACCAACCAACGTACTTATTAATAAAAGTTAGGGGTCTATCCCTTCCAGCTTTATCTCAAAGTTTCTTTCTCCTAGACAATTGTTTTAACAAAAGAAAGGGCTCTATCACACCCAGCTTTATATAAAAGTCATTTTCATAGATTGATTTTTTAATAAAATCTAGGGGTCTATCAATCATAGTCTTATATAAAAGTGTCTTTTTCCTAGACTGGTGTTTTGACAAAAGCTAGGGGTCTATCATTCCCAGTTTTATATAAAGGTATCTTTCTCCTAGACTGGTCTATCACTCCCATTTTTATATAAAAGTATATTTCTCCAAAACTGATGTTTTAACAAAAACTGGCGTTACATCACTCCCTTTTTTATATCTTTATCAAAATCACAACATGTCTATATGCGATGGCCTTTGACCCTACAAGAGATTTCATCCGCCCTTTAATAAGACTTAATGTTCATAATGCTCAATGTGTTGGGCACTATCCTCTCTACGGAAGTCTGGTTGAGGGAACCGCTTTTGTCACGGACGAATCGACCATGCGAAAGGTCATATTGGGTAGCGTTCTTCAAATGACCTAAACATACATACATTCACAAATACACACATATATATATACATAATACGCACGTATATATACGCAGACATATACATACATACATACAAGGTATGCCAAAAAATATCGAGATTTTTTGTACTTTTTTACACACCTTGTATTCTGGAAAAATTAACGTTCCATTCATTGTTGATTTCTCTCTTGGTAAATACAGCTCAAAACTCGGCACTTTTATGACACACCTAGTATTCTGAAAACTAAATAACGTTCCATTCATTTTTCATTTCTATATTGGTAAATACAGCTTCAATCCCTGCACTTTTATAACACACCTTGTATTCAGAAAAAAAAACCTTCTATTCATTCTTCATTTTTGTCTTGGTAAATACAGCTTCAATCTCGATACTTTTATGACACACCTTGTATTCTGAAAAAAAAATAACGTTCCGTTCAGTCTTCATTTTTTCTTGGTAAATACAGCTTAAAGAACGGCACTTTTATGACACACCTTGTATTCTGAAAAAAAAAACCTAACCTTGTACATACATTCATATGTAAATTCATGATAAACATTTTCGTAATATCTAGATAATTGAACAGTCTCCCGCCATTTCTCTTGTGTTGTCAATGTTCTTAGCGCTTAATATGTAATCGATATACACACACAAGTCACGTGTCTAATTAGGCATAATTCGCATGAATTGTTGCTTTGATTAGGTTTCTGATTTTAATTTCATCGGTCGGGTTTTCGAATTTTCTTCTTCAATGATTTAATCCTCCATTTCCATTCCAAGATCAATTCACCTTGGTCAATTCACTCTCTCTCTCTCTCTCTCTCTCTCTCTCTCTCTCTCTCTCTCTCTCTTTCTTCTTCTTCTTCTTCTTCTGCAATTCAGGGGAATTAAAGGATAAATCATTATCTATCTATCTATCTATCTATCTATCTATCTATATATATATATATATATATATATATATATATAAAGTAAAGTCGTCGGGGCGGCCTAATGTCGGTATCAGCCAATCAGCGAGGGAGTCTATTCCCTTTTCACTAGCGCTAGACCAAGGAGATTGTTTTTGCATCTGAGGTGGGGCGCCACACTACCATCAGTCCTTACTTTACTGCACAGATCCCTGTGCTGCTCATAACGGAGTTGGCGAGGACCGGTATCGAACTAGGAACCTTGTGGTTTCTAGCCGGACGCTCTACCGACTGATTGATATATATATATATATATATATATATATATATATATATATATATAAAGGAAAGAAAGTATAGAATGAATAAAATAGGATATTTTTATCAATTTTACTTACACGTGTTTCAGTCAGGAGTTTATCCATGAGTACATTATTCAAACTATTATCATTTTTAAATAACCAAATGAAATGAAATAATAATAATAGAAAAAATGTAGAAATGTTATTATTTCTATAAGTATAGAGCACACAGATAGACTAAATTCCCTAACAAAGCTCCGTTATTTGTACTCGATTGAAACAGATTAGCGTTATCACTTACACGAGCTCACTCCCTCCCCCAATCTTTCCTCTTCTCTCTTTCTTTCTTATATTTTTCTGTGTAGCATGTCCTTTTTATTCCTTTTCTTTCTTTATAATACAAACGGAATGGTCCGTTAATTTGCTGAGGTGGCGACACTCATGAGAAATAAGAATTCGGTGGATAAGTAACACTAGATAATCGGGATTGACATTTTTTAATTTCATGTAGGAGTATTTGGACGGTCTCATTTTTAACCAGCTAGTGTTGTGAGATGAAAACGGGCGTACTTTTAAGGAACACGAGTATTAATATATAGAAGATGCTGTCTCTGTCTCTCAGTCTGCCTTTCTCCCTCTCTGTTTATACACCAACAAAAAGTAAGATTAGGGAAAATGTCAAGGTTATATTATACCTAGATGTTAGGGAATCGCGTTCATTGTACGTTCATAATAATATTTTTGAGTAGTTGCTTCTTAAGATCCTATCGAATTTTTAAACAGATCTATTTGACATGGGAACCTAAGAGATATTCCCGCTGCAGGTCAGATTGAACCTGGGGGTAATGGCAGTTAAGGGGTACTACACACTGGCCATAGCTCTAGAACTGGAGCCTTATCACCAGATGCAGTTATAGCCAGAATGACTCTGGGTCAAGATGGACCTGAGAGTAATCGTAATGAATTGGAACTTTACCATTAGATGCAGTTTAACAGCATGCGTAGGACACTAATTTTAACCCAATAAATTACATAACCAGAAAACTGTGAGCAAACAAATGATTGTTGCTATTTGATAGGATTAGTTATTTGAAACTATATAAGTGTACATAAATTATGAGTATTAGATTGGAATACTTGAAATTATCACTTTATTTTATTTCATTACTTAAAATATTTATTTCGTTAAATTTTGCCGACAGTGTTCATAATAATCTTACTAGTTATTTCTTCTTCTTCTTCTTCTTCTTCTTCTTCTTCTTCTTCTTCTTCTTCTTCTTCTTCTTTCTTTCTTTCCTTCTTTATTTCTTTCCTTCTTTCTTTCGCTGTCTGTCTGTTTTCCTATCTTTCTTTGCTCTCCTTTCTTCTTCCTTTCTTTCTTTCTTTCTTTCTCTCTTTCTTTCGTCCTACTTCTTTCTTCTTTTTTTCTTTCTTTCTTTTTTTGCTCTTATGTATTTCTTTCTTTCTTATATTACTCTTATGTATTCTTTCTTTCTTTCTTTCTTTCTTTCTTTCTTTCTTCTTCTTCTTCTTCTTCTTCTTCTTCTTCTTCTTCTTCTTTTAGATATACACTTCCTTTAAACTCCGTTTCGAATATCACCATCATCTTCAACTTTAATTCGATTCCTTTTATTTCCATCTTCTTCTCCAAGAAACTAAAGCCAAAAAGCTATCGTGTCACACGACTAAATTCTTTATCGAAACTTCTTTTTAAAAAACAAAATTCTTACAGATTAATGCATAATATGCGTTTCGTAAAATGAAACATAAACAAAATAAATAGTTCCACCACCCAACACCAACACGGCCGTCGCGATAAATATTCATGATTTTATTTATTGCGATGCAATGAGTATCTCTCTTCGAGACTAGCGTCGGTTCCAGTATTCTAAACCATTTTTAATGCTTTTCTTCATCCATAGAACCAAGCAGTCAAAGAAAGGGAGTTGCAGGTATCAAATTTTGCAGGGTGTTATGACGTGAATCATTGTTATTCATTAATTTTCGTCGACTGGTGATGGCGGGAGAGTTGGCCGGCGACTGAAGTTGCTATTTAATCCGAGATATTGGAAAGCAAGACTTCGGATGAATTGGTGGCCAGGCCAAGGCGAGAGTGGGGTCAGGTCAGCTCATATCCGGTTATGCCTCCCCCCGAACTGCAACTGACCAATCAGACAACAGGACGGGGGATACTCTTGTTTGTTGACCCCCAGACAACGACTCTCATACATATTCAAAGATATATGAAGCACTTGCTTTAATATTTAAGTTACTTTCGCTTTCACTTTCGCTCTTCCTCTTCATCCAGTTGACATACTATGTAGCAAGAATGAACCTATATATAAACACGATGTGACTCAGTTCTATCTATCTATCTATCTATCTATCTATCTATCTATATATATATATATATATATATATATATAATATATATATATATAAGTCGCTGGAAACCAAATACAAAATTATTATTATTATTATTATTATTATTATTATTATTATTATTATTATTATTATTATTATTATTATTCACTCCTTTTGAGTTTTCACATCAGAGTTAGTTGATGGTCTTTCACTGGAGTCTGAGTGACAGCAAGTCTCCGCAGGTGTCCAGGACTCTTCTAAGTATTCTAGCAGATTGCAGCAGTGCAGTATTTTGGATGGTCTCCAATCTTTCCTCTGATGTCCAGATTTTCCAATCCCTTTTCCAATCCCTCTGAGACCGTTCCAAGTGCACCAACTACAATTGGTATCACTTTGACTTTCATATTCCATAACTTTTTCAGTTCTCTGGCAAGGTCCAGATATTTGTCCATTTTTTCATTTTCTTTCATCTTCACCCTGTGATCTGCTGGAACTGCAAAATCCACCAGTTGACAAGTACTTTCTTTTTTGTTAATCAGCACTAGGTCTGGTCTTCTTGCTGGGATAAGGTGATCCGTTTTTTTCAATTGTTTATTATTATTATTGTTGTTGTTGTTGTTGTTGTTGTTGTACTAATGATATTATATCCGTGCTGTTAGCACAACCTGATGATATATTATCTTATTATAATGAAGATTAAGTGTCAGTCTGTCTGTAACCAAAAATACGTCACTGCTTACGTCACAATACCTTCAAGTTTATCAATGAGTATTTAATTTATAGTCAAAATCCTTCATACATAGAATAGATCTTATATATTAACGATGTCTCTATAAACAATTGAAAAAAATTTGAATTAACTACACTATTGTACATAATTGTTAGGCTACCTATCAATTATGCTACAAGATGAATCCAGAGCACTGTGAGAAATTCGAGACTGGATCCGTTCAATCCATATGTAACCTAGGTGGATTTATGGTGCTATTAATACAGGTGTCTGGGTTTATTGAGATGTCTCTGTATTGCTTTCTGAGATGAGGATATGATTCTCCCCCACCGCCAACCCCCATATTGTAGGTAAGTATCCAATTTCTTTGTGTAACTGGAAGTGAATGCACAGACTGTCCCAGCTGTCACTAGTCTTTCCCAGTGTAATTTGAACTTTTCCGGAAATGTCTAGTAAATAATATCATATACATATACAGCAGCTGAGCGACCAAAAAACACACACACACACACTCACACACACACACACACGCACACACACACACACACACATACATATATATATAATATATATATATATATATATATATATATAACAATTTCAGTAGGGTAGACTGGTTACCCTTCGAATTTAAAGAGCCAGTCTGCCCTACTATTTACCCATAGCTGGAGGAAGAGTAGTTGGATGCATACCTTTCCCAAGGGTATGTGAAATGCAAACAGCTTCGTCCAATATTCAAACTCGGGTCGACGAGTCTATTTCCCACGACTCTAACCATTACACCACGCGTCTGTAAGTATGCGTATAACATGTTGGTAACTCTACATCAAAACGTTGAGGACAGACAAACAGACAGACAGACCCCCTGCTTCTTAATATAGATATACATAGATGTCTGAAAGCCGAAAGTCTACTGTGCCAAGAGAGATCACGAATAGTACTCAAGAGTGATTATCACTAACAGCAATTAGTCGCCAACAATTCAGACCCGTTAATAGTACAGTGCATTATCACTACATAACTAAAATCCCAATAAAACTATAATCGTAAAATAATAAATAAATGAACCAATTCCGGGGGTGGGGGGGGAGAGACAGGGGAGTGATTGCTTTTAAGTGATTAAACAATTTATTTTCTTTCTGTCTTTGGTTTGGTTTGGTTTGGTTTGTTTTACGGCATATCAACCTCGGTGGGTTATTTAATGCCGACAAAATTGTGAAATAAATTCATTCTTACTGCATAATACAATTTTGTTTATCAACTCAAGTTTTTTTTATTTAACCCATAGATGGGACCCTAACAGGTACTACCACTCCGGGTCAGAGAGGACCAGGGAGCAATGGGGATGAAGGGGTGCTCCACATTCCCCAAACCTTCAAAACTGGAACCTCACCATCAGATAGAGTTTAACGTAATTCCCAGGACATGTAGACCCCCAGTCACCGCCTTCTAGCACCCATATGATAAAAAGGGGTTGGGGCTTGCCATAAGGGCAATAGGGTTGGGAAAATCATATAGGTGCTAGGGCTTGACGTGACCAGCCGATTGATCGGTGTAATGGTTACCGCCATAGGAAATGGACAGAACGAGTTCAAATCCTAGACGAGGCAGTTTGCATTTCACCTCACGCTAATACCCCTTCGAAAGGCATGAATCCAACTATTCTCCCGCAAGCTATGGGTAAATAGTAGGCCGGACAGAGCTCATAGGCAACCAGTATAGGAGAAAGAAAGCTCTGAATTCAAACCTGTCAAACACCGCTTAAAAAGGCATGGATATGTTATGTTTATCTTCGTATGAAATGGAGACTGTGATTCAAATTTAATCACATAACGCTAATACCTTCGAGAAGGGAAGCAATCAAACTATTCTCCCTTTAACTATGGGTACTATGGGTAAATAGTAAGGCAAACGGGGCAAACAGGTAGGATGTGACAAAAGCTCGCAAGTATGGAGCATCCAGCTAGTATCGAACTCGTTTTTCAATTGTAATGGAACTGTGTGACTGGTTTGCTAACCATTACACCACGATATCATTGAAAATGTATGTATCTAACTATTCTCCTTCAACTATGGGTATAGAGTAGAGCAGACTGGGCCCCTTAACCTTGGTATGGCAACCGGTCTAGGAGAAGGAAAAACTGAATTCAAACCTGTAAACAGCTTAAAATCCTATTCGTGTGGAGGGGTTAATATTTGTTTATAGGTACAAGAATACAAATATTTCAGACAATCCTTTGTAGTATGAGCCAGAAAGTAGATAGAACGTAGTTATGTCAAATTACGAGTCATCATAATTAAAGGAACAATGGGTAGCATTTGCTTCAGGGGCAAATGTTAATTCGTGCGTATTGCAGATTATTTGATGATGGGGTGGGGATGAATCTATAAGAGTTTCGGCAAAGTTAACTCAACAACGTCAGATACTTGTAGAATGTGTGTGGTGTGTGTGTGTGTGTGTGTGCGTGCGTGTGCACGCGTGTGTGTATGTGTGTGTGTGTGTCTGTCTGTCTGTAAGTGAAACTTCTTACCCACTCTCTGTCAGCCTCTCTACCTGTCTCAGTCTCTCTCTTTCTGTCTGTCTATCTGTCTGTCTCTCTCACTATATATATATATATATAATATATATATATTTGTTTAAATGTAAAGCGTAACAAAGATCGACTTTTTTCTCATATATATAAATATATATATATATATATATATATATATATATATGCAATTCAATTATTTGATTTACCATCTGATGAGACTGAATTTTGGGGAGCTATATTAAATCAACTTAGATTTAAAAGGCCCCAATTGTGGTCAAAATAAATTTATTATGGAATAACGGTGTTGAGTTTTTCCTTACTTTCAAAGATAAATATTGCTCTGTATATAATCTAAAAAGTTTATTATACATTGGTCTCTCTTTAGTGATTTAAAGATTCATTGTATTTATACATACTGGATCATACAATAATATATAGTGCGTCTTAGAAATCACATTTAGAATCATCCCTTACTACCAAGTTTTGGATACCTCATCTCTTCTCTCTCTCTCTCTCTTCTCTCTTCTCTATATATATATATATATATATATATATATATATATATATGAGATAAGGGAAATGACTGAGATAGCAGTCAGTCTAAAATAAACCTTTGAGAAAGAGGGAGGTACTTCGAAATATTAGAAACATAAATAAGATTAAGAACCTAATACTCATCTTTTTGACTTTTTTTTTTGTCTTTGTCTTTGACGTATATTTTCTATGCTTCTAAAGCAAGCAAATATTCTTTTTCTCAAATCATATATATATATATATATATATAATATATATATATATATATATTATTGGCCCAATGAAAATCTATTCATGTAAAATATCTATCAACATATATACATACATTCCATATATATATATATATATATATAATATATATATATATATATACATATCATCATCATATCATCATCATCATCATGTTGCGCCGGTGGCATGGATATTCATGACAACCTCTCGCCAACCATCCTTGTCACTCATTGTCTCTGGCAGGGCCTCTGCGCTGCGTCCAGTATCTGCACAGAGCTGGTCTATATATGTCTTACTGGACGACCAGCACTAGCATGTCCATGTGCTGGTTTCCACAGGAGGACGTCTTTACTTCCCCAGCAGTATCCAGCATGTCTTGTCCGTCTTACTCGGATGGTTTGTGTGATAGGGAACAGGTGGCCGTACAGCTGCTTGATTGCGGGGTGCTCTTTCCATGATTTGTTCAAGATCGCACGTAGCATTATTGTGCAGCTCCCATCCAGCCCATTCTTTCTTTGTTTCTTTTTTTCTTTGTTCTTTTTTCTTTCTTTTTTCTTCTGTTTTCCTCTTTTTTCTTCTTCTGTCTTTGTACATATTTCTTTGCTAATCTTTCTTTCTTTCTTTCTTTCTTCTTTCTTCTTTCTTTGCCCTTCTTTTTCTCTTCGCCCTTTTTCTTTCTTTCTTTCTTTTCTTTCTTCTTTCTTTCTTTTCACTATAGTTTTTTCTGCATTAAAATCTTTCTTCTACATTTCCGTTTCTCTATTTGTCTCTGTCTGTCTGTCTTTCTGTCTGTCTCTCATTCTCTCTCTCCTATCTTTGCTCTTCTTTCTTTCTTTTTTTTCCTTTGCTCTTATATATTTCTTTCTTTCTTTCTTTCTTTCTTTCTTTCTTTCTTTATCCTTCTTTCTTTCTTTTCTGTATAGTTTTCCTGCTTTTCAATCTTTCTTCTCCGTTTCCATTTCTCTATTTGTCTCTGTCTGTCTGTCTGTCTGTCTGTCTCCTATCTTTGCTTTCTTCTTTTCTTTTTCTTTGCTCTTTTCCTTTCTTTCTTTTCTTTCTTCTTCTTTCTTTTCTTTCTTTCTTCCTTCTTTTCTTTTTTTTCTCTATAGTTTCCCCGCTTTTAAACCTTTCTTCCCCCCGTTTCCGTTTCTTTCTCCTATTTGTTCTGTCATTCTCTCTCTCTCTCCCTCTTCCGCCAAAGTTACCAGGCAATCTATAATCTCATTCTCTCTTAACTATGACCGCCCTACAATATATTCTGTGTATATTTACTCTGACTGCTTACAATTAGTAACAATCGCCGCGGTCGTGGTGCGCTAGTCACGGTGCTTTTTCTCAGTGGTCTCTCCTTCCGCGTTGCCACAATGGCAGTATTTCCAGCCAAAATGGCGGGAAACGCGACCATCGTGGCAACACGGAAGAAGAGGAAAGGCAAATAATAAAAATAGTTTCTAATTCGGTCGATGTCCATAATGGCGTCCTGCGGTAACCAATATAGACAATTCAGTCTACATTCGCACTCGGCTGGATTGATATTATTCCAAAAGAAAGTAGACGGTGGGGAGAGGCTGTGGGGGTGCGGAGATGGAAGAAGTATTCAAGGGGCGGGGAGGGAGGGAATGGATGACGGGGAGAAAGAAAGGAATAAATTAAAAATGATAGGTGGGAAGAAGTAAACCGAAGAATTATGAAAGAAGAGAGTGAATGAGGAAGAGAGAGAGAGAGAGAGGAGAAGAGAGAGAGGAGAGAGAGAGAGGGGAGGGGAGGGGAGGAGGAGAGTATGAATGAAGAAATTAAAGAGGGATGGTGTGAAAAGGAGAGTGTGAAATAATAGAATGCGTGAAGGAGAGTAAGAGTAATAGCAAAGAACACGTAATGAAGGGAGAGGGGACTGGAGAGAGAAAAAGAGAGAAATAGAGTTAAAGAGAGAGAGAGGGGGAGTATAAATTAATAAATAAATTAAAGGGGAATGGTGTGAAGTAAAGAGGCTAGTGTGAAACACCGGGGATTATGAAGAGAGAGGGGGACCGAAGTGAGCGAAGAGAGAGAGAGAGAGAGAGAGAGAGGAAAGATGAGAGAGAGAAAGAGAGGAGAGGGGTTGGGAGTATAAGTATATATAAGAAATTAAAGAGGGGCGTGGGAAGGAGTTATATAGGTGAGTGTGAAAACACCAAAAATGATTGGAAAGGAGTGGGCCGAGGTGTGAGAGAGAGAGAGAGAAGAGAGGAGAGAGAGAGAGAGGAGAGCGAAGAGAGAAGAAGAGAGAAGGGGGTCGAATAGAAAAAATGTTGTTAAAAATGTTGAATACCCATCACGAATGGATAAAACAAAATGTCTTTGACATAAAATAACCCACCAAGTGTTGGCATGCCGTAAAATCCACACTAACCAACCAAACGTGCTTAATTAATCAATTACGGTGAAGTCACGTGAAAGCACTGGTTTCCTGCAGATAGCCGAAGAAGTTTGAAGCATGAGCCTGTTCAATACTTAAATTGGGTGACACTTAAGCAATAGCAGGTACGTAAGCAACCCTGAGCCTTTCTTTTCTTAATTTGTAGAGGAGTTAACACCCTACAGGATGGACTGGCTCATAGTCTTATTAATAAGTCGACGGAGCAGTGACAGACAGGAAAAATTTATATTCGGAATAAATATCAATGCGTTTGACTACACACATTGACCCTCTCATTCTTTGTAAGTTTGTCTTTGAGAATTGTTTCCTATTTTTGTTTTTTATGTAATAAGTATATGTTAGCACCAGATACAAGTGCTGAATAAAATGTATCTCAAGCATACTATTTTCTCTGAGTATCTTTACCACCTCAACGATACAACAATGATTTGATTTGGCATTAAATGACCTGAAAAGGGTTGATATGCCATAGAATGAAACAACCAACCTATTATATATTAATATATATATATATATTATCTACGAGGTATGTCAGAAAAGTTCCAGGACTGGTGACAGAAAAAATATTTCAAATCCAAACTACAAACTACAAGTTATCCCCTTCAAAGTAATCCCCTGGAGTCTAATGCACTTTCCCATCCTTATCTGTCACGCTTGCATGCACTCCTGGAATGATTCTTCCGGGATTCTCCTTAGCTCTGTCCCGATGGCTGTTTTTTTTTAATGTCTTGCACATCCTCAAAACGGGTTCTCTTGATGACCCACTTGATCTTGGAGAAGAGGAAAAAATCACAAGGGTGGTTGCTGCAGAACAGTGATATTCTTCTGGGCCTAGAACACTCGGATACTCAGGGCAGAGTGGGCAGGTGCGTTGTCATGCTGAAGCATCCACGAGTTGTCCTGCTACATCTCTCACCTCTTCTCGCACACTAAACGAAGCAAATGCCACAGTATATCTTTGTAAACATGCTGGTTGATCATCTGGCCCTGTGGCAAGAACTCGCAGTGGACGATGCCCTTCATATCGAAGAATGCGATCAACCTGGAACTTTTCTGACATACCCCGTATTTACCAAAGTTAACCAGTAATGATCCAGTTCAATACTCATTCGGGGGGTCCAATTAAGCAATAGCAGGTACCGTAAGCAACCAAATTCCTTTGTTTATCAGAATGACTTGATTCGGCATTAAATGACCCGAAGGGAGTTGATATGCCATAAGATAAAACAACAATAAACTCTCATTAATGCAATGTATACATCCTGTCTTGAAGGCAAATCCTGATGAGGCAAGCGTAAAACAATTTATGGCTTCAACTTAAAGAATGGTTGCCTTCGGCCCGGCCTTGAATGGAAGAGCTTGGACTCAGGGGAGCCGCCCTTCTCGAATAACAACCTAACCCTTTCATCTAAAAACGACAGGTCAGATTCATTGCCAGGGGCGTTCCCTAAAAGAGGGAATGCCGACAAAAGCAAGTAATTTTTTAGCACTGCCCTTGACCTTGTGTCAGATGTATTTTCCCCCGAAAATATTGTACAGCTTGGTCCGAAAGTCGTGTCATCTCTACACATTGTTTTAACTTTCGTCATTTTTTGTTATAATAATCTATGATTATTTTACATCTAAAAAATGTACGGGTGACAAGACTTTCGGACCATGCGAGATATTAATCTACAGGGGGTTCCGGGGGTCGTGTAACCCCTACATATTGTTTTCACTTTCCTTATTTTTTATTTTGATATGATATATAAGTTATGGGATCATTTGGCCTCTAAAAATATGTATGGGTGGCAAGATTTTAGGATCATGCGGTACATTAATCTACAGGGTGGTACGAAAGTTTTTTTACTAATACATATCTTACTTATTGTAATGGAGATTGTGTGTTTGTCTGTCTGTAACCGAAACTATATCACTACTCAAGTCACAATTCCCTGATTTTATCTTTATTTAAAACTCAATTATTAATAAAATGTTTTACATTATTAATACTGTTGACCATATCTACATACTAATAACATGTAATTGTATTTGTATATACAACAAAATAGCGATTTATAGTGAAAATTTGATTTTAATAAATATCTGCTTGTTATTATTCATTTCTAATTGTTTGGTTTTGTCTTAATGAATATGAGCAAAAAATTATGATATCAATCTTAAAAGAAATCCATTAGCTAAAAGAAATAACTAATTGTATTTTTTTTTACTTTCCATTTTATTAAATAGTTGAATTAGGAAAATTTAGCAATGAAAGACGGGAGTGATGGAGGAGTAAGTTTCAGTTTTTCTATTTTTCGATTATACACCCTCTGTTTCAAATCCTTTTATCTACATTCTTATTTAGTTTCATTAGCCTTTCTAATTTGATATAATATTCTATTACATTAAAACTTAAATAATTGCATCCGAAGGGTGTATATATTTGCTAGTATTAGCTACTGGCAAATGAGCCTAAATGCGTTTTTGACAAAATGACTTTAGCCCCCCCCCCCAAAAATAATTTACCAAAAATCAGGGAATTATCGGATTTTAATGAAATTGTCAGTGTTTATTTATCAATGAATGATCTTTATGATGTATTATTTATTTTATTTCAAAACTTTCTCATTTTTTTCAGGTCACTTAATTTTGACCCCCCCGATGTTGGGGGCGTAATATGTTTTTCAAGTTGGTCTTATTTTGTACTAATTACAGTATAAATAAAGAGATAAAACCGAAGTTATGAATAGAAAAAAAAAATTTTACGGTGGTTATTCTATGAGAAAATAAGTACCGAAAATCGAAAATAAATGTAAAAAAATAATAGATAATTAATTTTTGGATTTTTTTTCTCATTTCGATAATTATTTAATTGGCTATTATTTATAAAAAAAAATTATACATTGATATTTTTTCTGCTTAAAAAGGGGAGGGTACATTTTCAATCGAGTTTTTCTTCAAAACTTATTACTTTATGTTCTGAAATAAGGTTTGCATTAAATAGATATTTATTTCTAGAATCTAAGAATATAACATTTTAAAATTAACATCAGAATATTTTTTATTTTAAATGAATTTTATATATTAATTTTTCATAGCAAAAATACTAAATTAAAGTTTTGAAATAAAATAACTGATGCATTATAAAATTCATTAATTGATAAATCAATACTGAAAATTTCATTAAAATCGGATAATTACCTGATTTTTGGTAATTTTTTTTTTTTGCAATCCCGAATGTTATATTAAAATTGTAAACAAGCACTTGAAACCCTTGAAAAAGAGACAGAATGGCGGATCGCGTCGAAATTGACCAAAACAAATGGTTTTAAATCTTTTAGAAATAAACTGCATATGTAATGATATTTTTCTTTTTTTTAATGATGGTCATTATGTTACTACTTATCGATTTAGACAAAGTTTGACCTTAAATAATAGATTTAATTATTTTTAATTCGCTTTTAAAACTCGTAGTATCCGATTTTTTTGGCCAGTAGCTAGTGTATATATTTGCTAGTATATATGAAAATATGAAAAGGGGGAGGAGAGGTGTGAGAAGTAGAACAACAAGAACGAGAAGAAAAATTGGCGACAGTTTAAAATTCGTCCTGGTAGAAAGTACATATACAACAGGGCACACATATGTATGAACGAATTTTAACTATCGCCAATGTATATATATTATATATATATATATATATATATATATATATATATATATATATATGTGTGTGTGTGTGTGTGTGTGTGTGGTGTGTGTGTGTGTTGTGTGTGTATTGAAGACATTGTGTTTTATAGGGTTTTATTTTTAGCATTTTGCTAACATAAGCGTACGATATTAATTTTGAGAGTCGACGACAGTTTTGCAAAAAAAGATACAATTTACGGACGCTATTTCAACTGTTTACCAAAACAAACGGAAAATAACGATTCATTTGAAAATGAAAAATTGAAATTGCGTGGGAGTTGTTAAGGGGGGTGGGACGGAAATTGGGAGATGTGAGTTATTCTTGCAGACACAAATATTAAAAAGAGAGAAGAGAAACAGTAAGAGAGAGGGGGAGAAAGTGAGAGGAGAGAGAGAGAGAATGAAAGAAAGAAAAGGTGCGAATAAAAGAGAAATGGGGGGTCGGGGTGAAAGAGAGGGAATGAAAAAGAAAAAGAGAGAAAGAGATAGAAAAAGAGCGAGTAAGGGGGAGAGAGAGAAAGAGGGAGATATTTGGGAAGCGTGAGATATTCTTTAAACCCAAGGATTAAAATAGTGGATAGATAAAAGGAGGTAGAGAGATATATATATAGAGAGAGAGACAGACAGAGAGAGAGAGATATATATATAAAGAGTGGGATAGGGAGACAGAAACAGAGACAGGTAGATACAGAGAGAGAGTGAGAGAGAGAGAGAGAGAGAGAAAGAGAGAGAGAGAACTGACGGAGAGAGAGAGGACAGAGAGAGAGATAGATAGACAGAAACAGTTCTGTATGAAAGAGAGAGAGAGAGAGAGAGACAGAGAAACAGAGATAGACTGACAGAAAAAGAGAGAGCAAGAATGAGAAATTGGGGAAACGTGTGTAATTCTTGCAAACACAGGTATTAAAAGAGTGTAGAGAAAGATAGGTAGTAAGAGAGAGAGAGAGGGGGGGTGGCGAGAGAGTGAGAGGAGAGAGAGAGAGAGAGAGAGAGAAATAAATAGTGAGAGAAAAAGAGAGAAATAAAGAGAAAGAGTGAGAAATTTGCTAAACGTGAGGGATTCTTGCATACATAAAGATTAAAACAGAAAAAGAGATGGTAAGAGAGAGAAAGAAGAGAGACAGAGAGACAGAGAGAGAGAGAGAGAGAGAGAGACTGAAGAGGGAGACTGAGTGAGATATATATATATAGAGAGAGAAAGAAAGAAATTTGGAAACGTAGGTGATTCTTGCAAACACAAAGATTAAAACAGCAGAGAAAGAAAGATAAAGAGATAGATAGATAGATAGATAGATAGATAGAGAGAGAGAGAGAGAGAGAGAGAGAATGTGTGTGTGTGTGTGTGTGTGTGTGTGTGAATTTAAAGAAGTTATGGAATTATTTAGAGTTCACAATTCGCTACACTTTGCACTTTTAGTCAAGATTACCTTATTGTTGAAAAAGTCAACTGCAAACGAAAACGAGGCTTATATAAAAGCAATCTCAAAATGGAGAGAAATCCATCGCCAAAATAACAGATTTTTGGCGCCAATTGAATCATTCAATCTAATTGGCTATTCCCACCACACCCTTTCTTTGCTTCCACTTTCACTATTTTCTTACGTTTTCATTCTTTCTTTCTTTCTTTCTTTCTTTCTCTCTCCTTTTCAATTCATTCTTTCATTTTCTTTTCTCTCCTCTTCTTTTTCTGTTTTCTTTTTTTCTGTCATATTACTTCATCTTTTTAAACCAGCTTTCGTTACCCGATTTTTTGTTAGACATATTTCCCCTCTCATTCTCCCTTTCTGATATTTAAAAAATCTTTCTTTTAATTCGTGTTTGAAAAATATCCAACTTTTAAATTCAAAATGAAAGAAAGAAAAAGGTTTTCTCCTGTGTATTTCGTTTCTAGTTTAAGAATGAAGGGCGCTGGGAATATATATATATATATATATATATATATATATATATATATATATGAAGTAAATGGAAGTGAATCCGAAAGTATGAATTGAACATTTTTAGAAAAAACAAATGTTATTAGATGTTATTAGTATGCTGACAGATCTGTTTCGACCTTTTAATAAAGCAGTCTTCATCAAGAGCAAACATATGAAGGAAAGACGGAATAAATAACCGTTAAATAGGAGGGGTACAAACGAACGCTGGTGTTCGATGCTGGAATTTTTTTTTTTAATGCGTATTCTGTGTTAAAAATAAAATAAATTTTATTTAAAAAAAATCAGAAGCATTATTATCCATAAGAAAAAAATCAAAAGAGTTTGAAGTAAAAATATATTTAAAAAAAGGTATCAAAAATGTTCAGGGTGTAATCCAGCTACAAAAGTAAGTTTAAAAAGTCCAGCACAATTGAAGAAAATGGAAAGTTTCAGGAATTTGTAATGTTGACAAATCTGTCGTGTTGTAGATCATATTAGCATCTGGAGATGTAAAAATCCAGATATTTTTTTTTCAATAAACATATGAAGCAAATGGAAGTGAATCGACAGTATGAATTGAACATTATATATATATATATATATATATATATATATATATATATATATGGTTTGTCATAAAAAATATCCAGATTGAAGCTGTATTTACCAAGATAGAAATGAACAATGAGTGGAATGTTAATTTCTTCAGAAACAAGGTGTGTCAAAAAATCTCGATACTTTGACACATTGAGTATGCTTTTGCCTGTGTCTGCGTGATAAATAAATAGATAGATACATAGATTTTGAGTGGAGATAGATAGTTTGATAGATAGATAATGAGAGTATATATATATATATATATATATATATATATATATATATATATATATATATATATATATATATATATATATATAGTAACAAAAAGTGATGACAAACAGGAATATTTCTTTTATGTCATTTATTGTTTAATTCTTCTCAACTAGTTTCGACTTTAGGTCATCGTCAGGAGAAAATATCTTGTGAAAAAAATTGTTTTTAGAATGTTTAATATATATATATATATATATATAATATATATATATATATATATATATATATATATATATATATATATATATGTGTGGAAAACATAAATATTTACTAAATATTGTTTTTTTTTATTAATGATCAATATCATACAGTGTAAATTTCCAATGAAAATCCGGTTAACAACAGTTTCAGACTACAAACTTATTGATTTATCATCGTATATATATATATATATATATATATATATATATATATATATATTATTAAATAGGTCGGGGTTGAAACATTCACGGTCACGAAGCATACATACTGTTCCACAAATTTACAAAAATTTGGCACTACATCACTCAAATTTAAAAAAAGAATCAATATTTTTTTTATAAAAAGGTCATTCTTTTCTTAGTTGGACGGGGAATTCTTCTGAATCTGATACGCCACATGAACTCACATGAACTCACACACACACACAGACACACAGACACACACATACAACACACACACACACACACATATATATATATATATATATATATATAATAAAGAAGATGACTTACCGGGAAATAAAATATCAATTTAATAGCAATATTGACGGTCGATAAAAGTATTAATCGAATATTTCAGTGTTATAACGAATATAAAGAGCCGATTTAGTATCAAGGTATATATAGAAATAACCTACTAAGTTTCACCATAAAAACCAAGTCAAGTTTCACCATAAACGGTCATAATTATATTATTCACTTCCGCAATTATCCGTAATTAATCATCATCTTGATTAATTCATTGCAATTACCCCTGAAGATCCTTTACGGTGAAACTTGAGCAGGTTATTTCTATACCTTAATACCATATATATATATATATATATATATATATATATATAAAATACATTCGAAAAATATCAAAAATATATTAATAGAAAGATATATATATATATATATATATATATATAGAGAGAGAGAGAGAGAGAGAGAGAGAGAGAGAGAGATTAATATCAAATCGACAGGTAATTTGGAGATGATTTTATTTGGGATCCTCTATATCCAATACAATGCATGCCCATGCAGATGCATAACTATAAATTTGTTCAACGATTGTTTTAGTCCCTATGAGAGCTCGATGCAGGATAATTAATAAATTAATTATATACAGAGCAATATTTACACTTCTAATAATAGAGGAAAACCTATGAGATCGTAATTTGGCCGGTCTCGTCCGATAGCCATCATACAACGGTTACATGACGCATATCTGATGAGACTGGGCTCTTTTGCGGAGTTACCGGCTGAAATAAATTATAATAGACAAATGACGGTTATTTGAGTTTTTCTCTATATATATATATATATATATAATATATATTATATATATATATATATATATATGTGTGTGTGTGTGTGTGTGTGTGTGTGTCCGGTGTTTAAAGAGACATGAGTATATGCCCCATTAACAGAAATACGTTGGAGGTAGATGTAGAAAATCGAGCGGCTTGGCACCTTAAAATCGAGCGGCCTGGCACGAAGAAGTGAGGAGGAGAGGAGAGTAGCATCGAAAGCAAAGAGAGCCATAAAGAGGAAGAAAAAAAAACAACAGCCTAAGAAAGCATCAAAGTTTGTGTACAGTCAGTGCACCAAAGACTGTCACTCAAGAGTTGGCCTGAGCAGCCACTTGCGAAGATACAGATAATTTTCGGGGATACTACACCATCGTCCTTAGTAGGCGTAAAGGTGGCAACCATAATATATATATATATATATATATGTATGTGTGTGTGTGTGTGTGTGTGTATGTATGTGTGTGCGCGCGTGTGTGTGTGTGTGTGTGTGTGTGGAGTAAACCGGAATAACAATAATGTCGACATAGGTATGAACCGCTATAACTGAACATATTTATGTCTGTAAAATGTTCTTGAGTTTAAATAAGGCGATGAATCTTCATAAATATTTATTTCTAAATCAGTTTATTTGTTAACTGCAGACAGATATATATATATATATATATATATATATATATATATATATATATATATATATATATATATATATATATATATATATATATATATATATATATATATATATATATATATATATATAGTCCAGAGAAGAAATCTTCCTTACGACACAAGAGTTTTATTTTTAAAAAAACCTGTCGCAGTTTGAGAGCTCAATGTGTGCTCTTAACGTTAGAGTCACAGAGCAAATATATAAGTAAAGAAATAACAAAATACTTAGAGATTAAGCATTATAGTCTATTTCAGGGAGCTTAGACAAAGTGTCTAACTCTCCGACTCGAGTCTTTTGTTATTTCTTTACTTATATATATATATATATATATATATATATAATATATATAAGGTGTGTCAAAAAGTATAGAGATTTTTTGTGCGTTTTGACACACCTTGTATTCTGTAAAAAATAACGTTCTATTCATTGTTCATTTCTATCTGGGTAAATACAACTTTAAACTTGATACTTTTTTACACACCTTTATTTATGTTTATACTAGGATTAACTGATCTAACTCTTCACGTATATGGTTTAATTGTGCCAGTGAGCATCCATTTTTTTAACGTAGTGACCAATAAGCAAAGAAATAATCTCATTGCTTGATCATGTCCATTGCTAAGAAATTGATTTTATTCCTTTTATATCCATCTCTCTGTATCATGTCATTCTGTGATATTTCTCTCTCTCTCTGTCTCTCTTAATCCCCCTCTTAATCTCTCACTCTCTCTCTCACTCTCTGCTCTCACACTCACA
>CM042148.1:100968847-100981347 GCA_023376005.1 Doryteuthis pealeii
CATCTTTAGAGCAGCGCAATGTTACGTGAACACCCACTTAAGAAAACAAATCCGCTTCGACGCACAGACAGATGTCAGTTAAGAAGAACCACCCCTCCCTCAGCACCCGATTGAACACACGTAAATACCAGGTAGTCAGTCACGTGTCTATCGCCAGACACGTGACCTATATATCATATCTATACATGGCGTAGCTGTGCCATGGAAAGGGGAAAAATGAAAAATAAATGTGTATCTGCACAAGGAAATTAAAAAATGCTATCGTCGGTTACATATTGTAGGCGATGAAAGAAAGAATGAAAGAAACATAAAAAGTGAAAAAAAATTGAATTATGGGTAAGAGGCGGGTAAGATGGTGGGGGTGGTGAAAAGTAAATGTAGGTAGCGAAAGAGAGAGTGATGAAATAAGTAAAAAAAAAGCGAGAAGAAGAAGAAGAAGAAGAAGAAATGAATTGAAAAGAAATGAATTGAAAATTTAGAAAAAGTAAAAAGAAAGACTGCAAGGAAGAAGTAGAAAAGCTGAAGAAAGAATGAAAGAAACTGAAGAAGAAAGATAATGAAGAAATGAAGAAGAAAAAAAAAGAAAACGAAGAAGAGTTGAAGAAAGAAGAAAGGAAAGAGAATGAGAAAAAAAAGAAAACGAGACAAACGAAGAAGAAGAACTGAAGAAGAATTGGAGAAAGAAGAGAAAAAATAGAAAGAGAATGAAGAAGAATAACTGAAGAAGAAGAAGAAGAAGAAGAAGAAGAAGAATTGGAGAAAGAAGAGAAGAAATAGAAAGAGAATGAAGAAGAAGAATTGGAGAAAGAAGAGAAGAAATAGAAAGAGAATGAAGAAGAAGAATTGGAGAAAGAAGAGAAGAAATAGAAAGAGAATGAAGAAGAAGAAGAAGAAGAAGAAGAAGAAGAAGAAGAAAATATGAAATAAAAAAGAGTTCAAAAATACAATCTGTCCCATAATAATTATCCATATTTGCATAAAACCAATACATTAAATGTAACAGATCTTATGGCATCTTATAGGCCAAAGAGATGGGGAAAACAAAGAGAAAAAAAGAAAAAGAAAAACAGATACGTTCTTGAGAGAAAGAGAGGGGAAAGCCGGAATAAATAGAAATAGACTGAAAGAGATAGATAGAGAGAGATTGAGAGAGATTAAGATAGATAGATAGATAGATAGGAGAGAGAGAGAGAGAAAGAGAGGGCGAGAGAGAGAGAGAGAGTGAAATAAAGTGAAAGAAAGTGAAATGTAAAGAGTTAAGAATAAGTTGACTAAAAACCGTCTGTGCTCGTGTATGAGTCGACCATTGGTTTATTGTTACGTTCTTTAATTTATAGCATTATTTTGACGGTTTTTCACAGTCTTCATTATATTTGAATTTCATCGTTATAAAAGTATTGCTCGTGTATAGGTCGAACCACAATTTTTTGTCCATAACTTAAGTCTTTAAAATCCGACCTATACACGGTAATGCACGCACACATGCACACACATAGTAAAAAATGAAACGAAAAAAAAAAAAGGTATTTATAAATAATAACATAGGTTGCCACAAGGTCATAATGAAGGAGCACCGTTGAGAATTAAATTCATTATTAGAAATTGATTGCTGACTTACTATGCTAGATATCCTGGTTTATTATGATAAGCACACAGCAAAGTCACACAGAATCGAACTCATTATAATCGTAAATTGATTTGGGTTATCAGCATGCCAACATACTTATTTACTACGGTTTGGCACAAGGTTACAATAAGGGAGCACAGTAAGAATGATTAGTTAGTTCTTTTTTAGATTTTAGGGCATGTCTACCCTTGTTAGTTTTTATGCCGAATACTTTTTTTTTTGTTTTATTCATTCTTGGTGGGTACTCAATTTTTGTTTTCTTATTTAATACATAATTAAGATCTAAAAGTAAAGTCGTCGGGGCGGCCTAATGTCGGTATCAGCCAAACAGCGAGTGAGTCTATCCCCTTTTCAATAGCGTTAGACCAAGGAGATTGTTTTTGGTGTCTGAGGTGGAGCGCCACACCTACCATCAGCTCCTTACTTTACCGCACAGATCCCTGTGCTACTCATACGCTGAGTTGGCGAGGGTCGGTATCGAACTAAGAACCTTGCGGTTTCTAGCCGAACGCTCTACCGACTGAGCTAACCCGGCCTCTTTGACCCATAGATGAGAGTCTGACAGGTACTATGGCTCAGTTGTCCTGGGGGGTGACGTTAAGCTGTCTGATGGTGAAGTTCCAGTTCTGGGGTCACGGAATTAGGAGCCCCCCCCCTCCATTTCATCACCATTGCTCCCAGATCCGCTCTGCTCGGTGTGGTAGTATCTATTAGAGTCCCATCTATGGGTGAAATAGATGTGTTTGGAAATTATTCATATTCGACACGAACGCAATTCCCTAACCTCTAGGCTTACAATAACAAGTTGACATACCGTTAAATCATTCAATCGATCATTAAGATCAGTTTGCTAACCATCGCGCTATGCTAGGCGCCCGAAAAGAGAAAGGAATATAAATATCAAATTATAAAAAAAGGGAGGAGGGTGGGCCGCAAAAGAAGAGCTGCGTGGGGTCCGCTGAGAATTATGAAGAAAGAAATGATTGCGTAAGTTCAAGTGATCAGAACCTATACATAAAAAAAAGAACAGAAGAAAGAATTTTAAAAAATAAAATAAAAAAGACCAATAACGGACTACTCACAAGAGAGAGAGAGAGAGAGAGAGAGAGAGAGAGAGAGAGAGAGAGGAGAGAGTTAGAGGGAGGAGTAGAGGAGAGAGTGGGAAATGGAGAAAGAGAAAGAGAGAGATGAGGAGAGAGACTGACAGACAGACAGACAGGAAGTAGAAAAAGAAGATTAAAAAAAGACCGACAATAAATGACAGATCTATGAAAATGTTTTCAACTACTCACCAAGAGAGAGAGAGAGAGGAGAAAGAGAGGGAGAGGGAGAGAAGGAGAATAGGCTAGAGAGAGAGACAGAGAGAGAGAGAGAAAGAAAGGGGGAGAGATGGGAAGAGAGACAGGCAGACACAGCAAAAAAGAACCGACAATTAAGGACAAATCTCTAAAAAATGTTTTCGAATCCCACAAAGAGAGAGGGGGACGAATGAGAGGGGGAGAAATATGGAGAGAGAGAGAGGCAGAGACAGAGAGACATAGACAGAGACAGAGACAGAGAGAAAAGAAAAAACAAGAAAAAACTGTAAAATATAAATAAATAAATAGACACCTGAAAAAAAGAAGAAATTGTTGCACTCACGGCCTTCCATAAAATGCATTGCATAAAAAAAATCGATTCGTTTTTTCTGCTAATGGATCGATTCCATCTAGTTTGAAGTAAACGAAGTTAGCGGCACGGAGTGCGTGCGTACAATTTCAGTCGGCTGGCTTGGTCGGTCGGATTGGACCAGTCGGGGTTCGATTCTGCTTGGCACCACGCCAGCCTCATACCCAGCCTTTACAACGAACAGGGAGTGAGGATGGGTGTGTGGATGGTAAAGATAGGAGAGGGCCGCTCACCTCTAACTCATGCCTAATGGAAATCGAGTGTTTGTCCATCAGAACCGTACCCACCTCCGCCCTCTACCACCACCACCACCTCAACAACCGTTGTCTGCTACCACCAGCGAGTGGCCAGAATGGTGTGTTCGCCCGTTGGTTGACGGACAAGAAAATCGGACAGCAAGCGGCGGCAGGAAAAAGGTGCGACGTGGGGGAGGGGGTGACTAAAGATGGCGGATTGGCGGGGTGGGGAGAAGGGGGAGGAAAAAGTTGTCCAGTGTCAGACACTAAAGGGTTTCTGGACTTTTAAAATCTAGGGTAAAGGACGAGACGAAATAATTCCGATTCAGGGATTATCATAGCATGACAGACTAGTTGTTATTATTATTATAATCATTAGAGAAGGTTTGTGACACTCGCCTAAGCTGGTGGTTCGCTGGAGGTTGAGTGATAGCAAGTCTCCTCAAGTCTCTAGGACTCTTCTGAGTATTCTAGCTGATCATAACAGTGCTGTTTTTAGCATGGTCTCGATTCTTTTTCGGATTTTCAATTACTCCAGTCTCTTTTCCAAACCCTTGGGAACCATGCCAAGGGCCCCAATTACAATTGGTACGACATTTACCCTCGTGTTCCACAGGAGTTTTTTTTAACTCTCTGACCAGGTCCAAGTATTTGTCTATCTATTCATTAACTTTCGTCTTTACTTTGTGATCCGACGAGACGGCAAAATCTACGAGATAATACATTTTTTTCTTGTTGTTAATCAATACTAGGCCTGGTCTCCTAACCAGGATTTGGTGATCCGTCTGTATTTCAAAGCTCCAAAGGATATTATGCGTCTCATTCTCTAGGACAGATTCCGGTTTGTGCATATACTATTTAGTAACATGGTGAAAATTGAATTTACTGCAAAATACCTAGTGGATCACCTTTCCCACCCAGTCGTGCTTAGTCTTGTACTTATTTTGTGCTATTTTGCTGCATTCGTTTATTATATTATTAACCGTTTCTTTTCTGTCTGCAGACATTCTACACTTATATTCTGTTGCGTCTTATCTGTTTTGCCTTTATATAATTTGTTCGTAATTTATATAATTTCTTCTTCTTCTTCTTCTTCTTATTATTATTATTATTATTATTATTATTATTATCATGTCGTTTAATGGTTATCGTCGTATGAAATGAACACGACGAGACGAGTTCAAATCTTGGACAAGGTTATTTGCATTTCACGTATCGCTCATACCCTTTAACCTTGTATGACAACCAATCTAGGAGAAGGAAAAATCTGAATCAAGCTTGTTTAACTCCGATCAGGAATTGACCATGTGTTCCATCCTGCTTCTGCGGAGGGGCTGGGTAAATACATAGGATGCATCAAAAATATTTTTTGTTTTTGCACACTTTTATGCAGGACACTACTGGAGAAACAAGGACGAACTCATAAGTGACGTTCTCCTATAGAAACATGTACATGGGCATCTCAGTGCGGGTCGTTCAGCAAATACCTACATTGACCAGTTCGCCCGACGGCGGGGAATGATAGGGATGGTTGGCGAGAGATTGTCATGGATATCCGTGCTATTAGCACGACATGATGATGATGATGATGACGATGATGATACTATGAAAAGTGATAAATTTACACACGGAAATGGAATATAAGAGATCATTGACGTAGCGTTGTCCTGCTGGCGGTGCTCAGAATATACCGAATACAACTCAAGCAAAGAAGTAACACTTTTCCCTCCTATCCACAAACTACTGATTGGAATTTAACGAAATTATCAGTGAATAATGACAACCTGTCTATATACATACTCGGTAAGAATTGTAAGATTCTACCCAAAGGAACAGAAGTTACGGTCATTTACCTAATTTACTTAAATTATTCTTGTTTCAAATTATTAGTGAGGTGTAATAAAACCCCGGTAAAAAAGAAAATAATACTTTTATTGTTTCATTTATAGATTTTATAGATACATACAGTAACTAAGATAGAATTAAATTGAAATAAAAAAAAAGTAAAAACAAATTCAAAAATGATAGTGAAGTTAGTTAATATGAGATATGTGACCCTTTTTTAAAAATGACTTGGAAAAGGCGCTGGTCCATCGAACATGTCAATTTCTGGATCTCCTCTGATGTAATTTCACGTGATACGTTGACTATTTCATCTTTGCTTCAAATTGGCGTCCATTTTCATAAACACGTCACTTCTGAATGCTCCACAAGTTTTCAATTGGGTTTAAGTCTGGAGAATTGGCCGGCCAGTTCATCTCCCGAGGTCCACAGAAGCCTAATTTTTGCAGGTACTCCGTAGTTTTATGCACTGATTGCGAAGGAGCATTATCTTGCATAAATATGATGGTTCTCTTGAAGCTAATTCTGTGCCTTTTTAGCCAAGATTCCATGTGCTCTTTGAAGAAGACTATATAAGCATCTGCGGTAATTTTCGTATTGTCAGGCACTCTCCACGGGCCAACGATGATACCTCCAATAATAACAGCCCAAATCATAATACCTCCTCCTCCTTGTTGGCGTCTAAAGCGGTGATAAGGATCTCGTCCATTTACCAGCCAACCTTTGCTCCAGCCATCAGGGCCATCAATTGTTGCACGAGTTTCATCTGTGAACAGTACTTTTGAGAAATCGACTTTCATGGTCTCCTTTGCCCATTTCATACGTATTTGCATGTGTATTTTTGTCAATCGAGGCTTTGTCACTGGTCTCACTGATGCCCCGATCTTTTTCAGAAGACGACAGTGAGTACTTCTGGGCACGGTTGCTTCTCCAATGCTTCTGAAAAGTGATCCACTCGTCAGGCCTGGGTTATTGACAGCTTCATGTTTCATTCATGACAAAGAACGTCGGGAAACAACCCTCGAGTGACCCTTATCGGCCCTCTTACGTACCTTGCAGGAGCTGCAACAAATCTTTTCACAGTTTGGTGATATCTTCCAATTATTTTGGATATTTCTGATGTAGATTTTGCCTTTGGAGAGTTCAGATATTATGATATCTTTCTCAGAAGAGGTCAAGTCACATTTGCGACCCATAATTGCACGAGTATAATGACACTTGTTTAATGTCTGGGACACTTTTATATCGTGTTGATATTACAAATGGCCACTGTTTGTTACCTGTTGCGCAGAATAATACAGTTTTATACACATATTTCCATTATAATGTGAAAATTTCGTTAAATTCTAATCAGTATTTTTTTGTATAAAATGAAAAAATATCACCTCGTTAATAATTTGAAACGCAGTGTATATACAGACTATATATATGTGTGTAGATATGTTATTGCAACTTTTCCTATACACCCTGTATACACACACAAATACACACACACACACACATATATATATATATATATATATATATATATATCAAACTCATTCATATCTTCTCAGTTCTTTATCTACCTGTCAACATTTATCCATCTGTCATTCTCCATCAATTTTTTTTTTTCATTTATTTTTTTCTAAGTGTCTATTTCTGTTTGTCAAATTCCCGCTATTTTGCCTCTTCTTTGGTCGATTAAATAACTCGGCTGTCGAAGATATCTTCTTCTTCTTCTTCTTCTTCCCAGTCTTTCGTCGTACCTGGACTGCCCGTGGAGTTAAGCGTTGCGAATGCACGTCTGGCTTCACGTAAGCCTTCTCCTCTGCTCCCAACCACCACCCTCAACATTGTCCCAAACGCCATCATCATCATCATCATCATCATCATCATCATCATCATCAACACAACAACAACAACAGCAACTGTAATGATAATGACGTTGAATATTGAGCACATTTTTCAAAGAAACTGGAAGAGAAATATGATTAATGCCAAGTGAAACGCAAACAGTCACCTCCAAGATTTGAACTTGGCATCGCCGGGTCCATTTCCCGTGACGATTATCGTATATTACAGATAAATTATAAACACGCCGATATAGATAGATAGATAGATACGAACAGAGTGTGATAGATAGATAGATAGGAATAGATTGAGATAGATAGATATATAGATAGATAGGAACGGACTATGATAGATAGATAGATAGATAGAAAGGAACAAAAACTGATACACACACACACACACATGTATATATGTATATATATATATATATATATATATATATATATATATATATATAATATATATATATATATATATATATATATATGTATATATATATATATATATATATATAATATATAGATAGATAGATAGTTTCATAGACAGATATATATGAAACAGATTGAAATTGGTAAAAAGTAGTCAGATAGAAAAATATAAATTAAGTGAACAGTAAGTAGATAAAAAATGAACAGAACTTAACAGAGGATGTTGGTTGGTTTGTTTGACAGAATATATATATAATTTGTGGCTCGTTTAATGCCGAATCAATTCATCAAGTTTTTGTTGTTCAAATGGTCACCCAATTAAGAACAGACTCATCCCTACATAACTTTGATAATCTAGCGGGAGTCAGTGCTTTCAGCGTAACCTGTAATAGATAGATAGATAGATAGATAGATAGATAGATATAAACAGGTTTAGATAGATAGATAGATAGATAGATAGATATAAAAGGTTTAGATAGATAGATAGATAGATATAAACAGGTTTAGATAGATAGATAGATAGATAGATAGATAGATAGATAGATATAAACAGGTTTAGATAGATAGATAGATAGATAGATAGATAGATAGATAGATAGATAGATACAGGTAGATAGATAGATAGATAGATAGATACAAACAGGTTTAGATAGATAGATAGATGGATAGATAGATAGATAGATAGATAGATAGATATGATCAAACAGAAATGTATAGATATATATACAAATATAAACAGACTGAAAATAGATAGATATATAGAGCAATAAGAACAGATTGAGATACATACATAGATAGATAGATAGGTAGACAGATGGATAAGAACATACTGATTCAATAAATAATAGATTAATTAATGCATTAATAACATGGGCAGTTCGGGGCCTGTGTCTATTAATGAAATTAACGGCGTGATCCCAAGGGTCATCACCCCCCAGCCAACACCTGCCCCCTCGATTTAAATTAGCAGGGCTGGATTTATTGCCCAGTGCCTGAGGCGCCCCTTGAATGCCAATGGGATCCACGTATTTTTGCACCCGCCACCCATGATTCACGGCTTGTGGGTGGTCACACATTAATAGGGCCTGTGCCTAACCCGTACGTGTGGGGTACGTGGTAAATACAAATAGATTATAGATTAATATAAACATATTGAAGTAGATAAATATGAAGTAGATAAAGACTGAAGTACATAGATAGGTGGATAGATAAAATAGATAGATAGAGAGATATGAATTTCAAAGCCCGGCATCACTATAAGCGTATATATACAAGGTGTGTCAAGAAAGTATCGAGATTTTTGTACTCTTTGACACACCTTGTATTCTGAAAAAAAAAATAACGTTCCATTCATTCTTCATTTCTATCTTGGTAAATACAGCTTTAAACTTGGTACTTTTTTGACACACCTTGTATTCTGAAAAAAAATAACATTCTTCATTTCTATCTTGGTAAATACAGCTTTAAACTTGGTACTTTTTGACACACCTTGTATCCTGAAAAACGTTCCATTCATTCTTCATTTCTATCTTGGTAAATACAGCTTTAGAATTGGTACTTTTTTGACATACTTTGTATTCTGAAAAAAAGTTAATGAATGGAACTTTTTTTTTTTTCAGAATACAAGGTATGTCAAAAAGTACAAAAAGTCTCGATACTTTTTTGACACGCCTTGTATATATATCTTTTGTGTGTGCAGGGTAGACTTGGTTCTCTAGTCTTTCAGAAAGGATTTCCTGGGCCAGCCACATCGACGTAATCGTGAGCAAAAATGAATGCATTTTACTTAATGTCTATTTAAAAGCAATTGTGTTCAACCGACTGACAAAACAAAAGCGACCAGTGTATTTTGCACAATTTTGCCCCCGTCTCAACGTCCGCCATTATTGGCGGCCATGTTGTATGTGTACGTCTCGTAGATGTGTGCAAACTTTATAAATATCACTAAGTACTACGAACTGTCACGTCTCAATGTGACGTCTATTGCCGCATTCATTCCTTTACATATCCAACTGACTGCGTGTCTCTGTACATAAATTGATTCAACGCAAGCACGTGTAAATATGTATGGTGGGGGGAGACTAATACACATATTAACAGTAATCTTGGAATTTAACTCTCTCTCTCTCTCTCTCTCTCTCTCTCTCTCTCTCTCTCTCTCTCTCTCTCTCTCTCTATCTATCTATCTATCTATCTATCTCTCCCGGTTTTCGATCTCGGCTGGAGGTAACCTGCCAAGTCTAACCGTACTGAGGATACGTGATACGTCGAAACAGGCCTGTCTGCGAATTACTAAATATATATATATAATAATATATATATATATATTATATATATATATAAGTGTGTGTGTGTGTGTGTGTGTGTGTGTGTGTGTGTGTGTGTGTTAATTCGGAGGGCCGGTATTGGCGAAAATGCAAGATGACATATTCGTTGAATGACCTGAGGTTTTAATTATTTTTTGTAATCCGGTCCGTCTACTGACCTCTGTAATACTATAACATCTGTATAGGGAGAGTGTAAATGATTTAACGAGGCTTAGTTTGTCTATACTCTCTAAAGCCTACTGTTATACTAAATCCAAAGGACGGATTCAGTAGGTAACTCCATGGTAGTAATATATATATATATATATATATATACATACATACAAAGTGTGTAAAAAAATATCGTGATTTTTTTGTACTTTTTGACACACCTTGTATTCAGAAAAAATAACGTTCTATTTATATTTTTTCTTTCTGAATACAATGTGTCTCAATAAAGTATCAAGTATAAAGCTGTGTTTACCAAGATAGAAATGAAGAATGAAGTACATAACGTATAAGTACATAAAGTACAAAAAATTTCAATACTTTTTTAATACACTTTATATATATATATATATATATATATATATAAAGTGAGAATTCTTACCAGCTGTAGCCGTGTTACTGCTACTGTTCGGCGGCACCACTTTGGCTCTAACGAAAAAATTTGAGAAAAATTTGGAAGGACGTTGCGCTCTCTTCAACAAATCTTGCAAGCATCAATCCACAAAAAAGCACTTGTATGGCCACTTACCCCCTATCATACAAACTATCCGGGTAAGACAAATAATAAATGCTGAACATTACTGGCGAAGAAAGGATGAACTCATAAGTGACGATACCTATACTGCCGAATTTGCATTAAACAGCTCAATGAGGATACTGGATGCTGCCAGGAGATTGGATTTTCATATACGTACTGTCAACCTAAAGCGACAATTCTTCCAAGCCGTAGTTGTATCAGTGCTACTGTAGGGCTACACCACTTGGACCCTAACGAAGCGCCAAGAGAATAAGCTAGATGGGAGCTGCAAAAGAATGCTGTGTGTGATATTAAACAAATCATAGAAACAACACTCTACAAGAAAGCAGCTGTATGGCCACTTGCCACCTATCACACAGACCATCCAAGTGAGACGAACAAGATATGCTGGACACTCTGGAGAAGTGGGGACAAACTCATAAGTGATGTTCTCCTATTGAAACCAGCACATGGGCATGCCAGCATGGGCCATCCAGCAAAAACCTACATTTAGCAGCTCTGTGCGGATACTGGATGCTGGACAGAGGACCTCCCAAGAGTAATGAATGATAGGAACAGTTGGCAAGAGATTGCCATGGATATCTATTCTACTAGCATGATATGATGAATTTAAAGCGAAAGTTTTTATAAGCCATAGTTGTATCAGTGCTACTGTATGGCTGCACCACTTGAACCCAAATGAAGCGCCAAGAGAATAAGCTAGATGGAAGCTGTAGAAGGATGCTACGCGCGATCTTAAACAAATCATGGAAAACAGTTGTACGGCCCCTATCCCAAACCATCCGAGTGAGACAAACAAGACATGTAGGGCACCGCTGGAGAAGCAAGACTAACTCATAAGTGACGTTCTGCTACGGAAACTAGCACGTGGACAGCTCTGCGTGGATCTGGATGCCGTGCAGAAGACCTACCAGGAGCGATAACCGATTGGGATTGGTGGTGAGAGAGAATCATCAGAATCCGTTCTGATGAAGATGTTATATCGCCTAATATCTGGCATTGGCAAAAACTGCAAAAAACTACAGCCAGTCAATTTAGAATATACTGAATATTGCTTCTTATTTTCCTTTTCTATTGTTGGTTGCCATTGTGTTTGATCTGTTGGTTTCAGACATAACGGAAGTAACTGCCGTTCCTCAAACAATAGGCCACCATTTATCATTGCTGGAAAACTAAATGGAACACACTCTTACATTTTCAGAGAGAGAGGGGGGGGAGAGAGAGAGAGAAGGGGAGAAATGACGCAAAATCAGAAAGAATAAAAGAGAATCAATCACAGAACGAGACCATTTTCTTCAGCTGACTTTTGGTACTTCTATAGAATAATCAATCGACGAGGAGAGGTAAGCAAGAGATTCCTGAAAATGGCGGGTTTTTTATGAGAACAATCTACCCGCATAAATTTTATGGATATACTTTTTTTCTAAATATCTTTAATTTACTAGCCTATGAAAATAAGACATTTTTAATACTAGCAAATATATGCACCCTCCGGGTGCAAGTATTTAAGTTTTAATGCAATAAAATATTGTATTAAATTAGAAAGGCTAATGAAACTAAATAAGAATGCAGATAAAAAGATTTAAAACAGAGAGAGTACAATCGAAAAATAGAACAACTGAAACATACTCTTCCATCACTTTCGTCTTTCATTGTTATTTTTTCTAATTTAAGTATTTAGTTAAAAGAGGAAGTAAAGAATAAAATAACAGTTATGTTTTCTTGTTAATGGATTTCAGTTAAGATTCATAGAAGAGACTTTTGCTTATATTCATTAAAATAAAGCCAAACAGT
>CM042148.1:100986347-101033847 GCA_023376005.1 Doryteuthis pealeii
TTTACTGTAATGCCAGGAACTGAAAGAAAGAAAGAAAGAAAGAAAGAAGAAAGAAAGAAAGAAAGCAATAACAGCTAGATAGATAGATCGATAGATATGAATAGAAAGAAAGAAAGAAAGAAAAAAAGAAAGAAAGAAAGAAAGAAAGAAAGAAAGAAAAATCAATAACAGACAGACAGATAGATAGATAGATAGATAGATAGATAGATAGATATGAATAGACTGGGAAAATACGAAAGAAAGAAAGAAAGAAAACAATAACAGATAGGTAGATAGATAAGAATAAAATGAAATAAAAAATAGAAAGAAAGTAAGAAGGAAAGATATTTAACGATAGATTGATAGATAGATAGATAGATAGATAGATATGAATAGAAAGAAAGAAAGAAAGAAAGAAAGAAAGAAGAAAGAAAGAAAAATCAATAACAGACAGACAGACAGACAGACAGATAGATAGATAGATAGATAGATAGATAGATAGATAGATATGAATAGACTGGGAAAACACGAAAGAAAGAAAGAAAGAAAGAAAGAAAGAAAGAAATAAAGATATTTAACGATAGATTGATAGGTAGATAGATAGATAGATAGATATGAATAGACTAGAAAAAAGATAAGTAGATAATGCACTGATTTAGATAAATATGAACATTCAGATATAGATAGATAAATAGACAGACAGACAGACAGATAGATAGATAGATAGATAGATAGATAAGAAAAGAAATACAAACCCGAGTTTTAAATCTTTATGAGTCAATATGGGGCAAGTCGATAAACGTCACTCTTATACAACTGGGTTTTTCTTCGGACCAAGAAAGCTGTCATATAAAGTGACTGTGACTATAATGAAATATTGATTTTTCAAAAAAAAAAAAAAAGAAAAGAAAGAAAGAAAGAAAGAACCAAACAGTGTCGATAGTGAGAAAGCTATTAAAAGAAAGAGATACCGATAGAGAGTAAGGACGGAATACAAAAAAGATGCCAGAAACAGCAAATTATCTCCGGCAAAAGAGAAAGAAAATAACCGAAAACTATTAATATCATATGACAGTGAAAAAAAAAAAAAAAAAGAAAAGTAAAAACACAAAATAACAACAACAAAATAGTCATACAAATGTGCACATTAAATGTAGTTTATCTGTCAGCATTACCATCGCTAAATATTCAAATATTCTTGTTTACTTTTACCGTTATGACCAATTAAGGATATTACCTTTCAGAAAAGGAAAAAAACACAAGTGCTATTAAATTTCCAGTGTCCAGGCTTGCATCAGAATAAGTCTGGTCGTTATTTTACTAAGTCAGTTTAGTCAAAAATATAGACACATACAGAGATGCGTCCTACGTCCCTGACGCACATAAATCTAAAAGGACGCAGTAAAAAAAAACGTATCCATGCGTCCCCGTGTTCTTTTTTTTTAATTTTTTCTTCCCTCGCCACTTCAAGCTAACTGTAAATACATTTCAATAATTTCATAGAAACGAATTACACAGGATAGGTTACAAGGTAGGTGTTAGACGGCTTTAGTTGGGACCCATAAATTTTCCTGGGGACTCATTCAAAGAAAAATATCAGCATCACTGCACATATGTGAGGCACTGAGGGAATTCAATACAGTGATAATTCTTCGAAAATTAACTCGCTAACAGGTGCTCTATAATAAAGTAGTCAGTCTAGCCTACGCACGTGTGGGACAACAGGTGAAATAGTTCTTATCAATCTAAATCCATCATAATAAAACCTAAAAGTAAGATTATATATATAAAAAAAAAAGAAATTACAGTTATTCGCCCATTTCATTCATAACATAAAGAAGGGGGAAGGGGGGAGAAAGAAAAAGAAGAAGAGGAAAAAAAAGAGAAAAGAAGAAGAAAAAAAGTATAACTACGCAAAAAAAAAACTTGAGCACGTTCATTTCTGATATTCGTCTCTGAAGATAAAGTTTTCTTTGAAATCGATAAGACAAAAATAACATCTTTTTGTTTTTATTTTTTACACGCATTGTAATTGCCATCAAATTATTAATATATATATATATATATATATATATATATATATATATGTTAGCAGCGGCTACCCGGCGTCAACAGGGTAGAGGAGGATTTTTTAAAGTTAGTCCCGCAGATCCATTATTACTGCATCGTGAGTTGAATCCTCGTGGGATGCCCCATTTAAAATCCCTATGTAAAAAAATAGATCTTGCATTGATCCAGCTACTCTGAAAAGAAATGTTAATGTCTACTATCTAAAATATTAAATGAAAAAAAATCCATGCTATTATCATTTTAATTTTATTTTTTAATCATCTTCATGAATATAAATCAAATCTCTATTATTTTTTCTAAAAAACCAAGCCCTGGTGATATTTAATGTATATATATATATTTACTTTGTCGTTAATTGTTTTATTTTCGAAGTTTCCTGCGGTTATACAGATTCACACAATTGCCCTTTATATATGTATAGATGACTTTTCCTTGCATTAGATGGGTTGCCGACTAAAGCTACGGAGCCTCTTTTAACCCATTTGGGGATTTATGTGAGTAGTAAAGTCGACGGGGCGGCCTAAAGTCGGTATCAGCCAGTCAGCGAGGGAGTCTATCCCCTTTTCAATAGCGCTAGACCAAGGAGATTGTTTTAGCATCTGAGGTGGAGCGCCACACCTACCATCAGCTCCTTACTTTACCGCACAGATCCCTGTGCTACTCATACGCTGAGTTGGCGAGGACCGGTATCGAACTGGGAAACTTGTGGTTTCTAGCCGAACGCTCTACCGACTGAGCTAACCCGGCCCATTAAGTGAGTAGTAAGTAACCCAATCCTACTACTGTTGGTGTTCTATTACATCCGAATATGCTTTAAGCAGCTCTATTTGACCCATGTATGAGACCCTAACAGGTATAACCACTCCGGGTACGAGTTCACTTGGGAGTAATGGCAACGAAGCGATACTCCACACTCCAGATCTCTAGAAATGTAGCCTCACCAACAGGTGCATTTTTGTGTCATACCCAGGAAACCCGCTTCGGTAGGATTTTTACCCTTCCGCAGGGGATTCTGTCAGCGTATCCTATATATTTACCAACCCCTCCGCACGAGCAGGATGTGACACAATGTAAATTTCTCAAGTGGAGTTTAACAGGTTTTAATTCAGAGTTTTCCTTCTCCTAGACTGGTCACCTAGACAAGGTTAAATAGCCCAGTCTGCCCTACTATTTACCCATAACAGGAGGGAGAGTAGATGGATGCATACTTTTCTGAATTATTTATGTACTGGATACTAATGAAGGGTATTGACGCAATGTGAAATGCAAACAGTCTCGTCCAGGATTTGAACTCGGGTCGACGAGTCCATTTTCAACAACTCTAACCATTACACTACACGCTTCCATCAGAGTATTATGAGCGCTGATTATTTGTAGATTTGTTTTTTATGTGCGAAAAAATTTCACAATTTTAGCGCTTCATCGAGCGTAATGGTTATCAAGCTCGAAATCGTTTAACAATTACTATAAAGTAGTGACCTTGATCCTCACTGACTGTCCAATACGTCATGACTCAATGTAAATCAATATTACGCCTATATATTTAAAAAAAAATTTACTTTTCTATTTTATCTTCTTTTTTTTTTTCTTTTTTTTAACGCTGCGATGTAATGTTTCGTGAGAAAGACTTACAGACCGTTGTTTGTGAGTTCGATTCTGATTGTGTACTCCATATTTTTAGCCGGTAATTTATGAGGAAGTGCGTCCCGGTCTCCTGCCTCAGAAATTGCTACCCGGTGACTATTAAAATAACGTCCCCAGCTATGTCGTCTCAGTGGTGTTACTTGAAAGAAAACAACCAACTTAGGGCGTTAAATGTATTTTTTGTCGTAATTCTTATTTATTTATCGTAATTTGTTTAGAAATTTATTTATAGAAATTTGTCGTAATTCTTGTTTATTTATAGAAAGTAAAACCGCCGAGACAACATAGCTGGGGACGTTATTTTAATAGTCACCGGGTAGCAATTTCTAAGGCAGGAGACCGGGACGCACTTCCTCATAAATTACCTTTAGCCTTGTGTCAAACTTGGAAAAGTTACGTAATAAACTACAAGCCAAATTCCCGCCATAAGTGTTGGATTTTCGTTTTGTAAAGCAAAATGGAGGCAGGTGTGTATGGATTTTTTTCATGTCTCAAATGTGAGGCAATTGCAGCGTATGTAAATCTATTACAGGATACACACACACACACATACATACACACACATATTCACACATACACATTCAGACACACTCACAAACACACAAAAACACACTTACGCAGACAGACATACACACTAAAACACACACACAAAGACAGAAACACAGAAACATGCATACACACGCACAAACCCAGACATATACACACATACGCATATATACACAGGCACACACACAGACAGACATACACTGACATACAGGCACACACACATAAGCACACAAGCACACAGAAGCAAACTCACACATATACAGACACACAAAAACACGCATACACACACAGAGACACAGAGACACACATGCATAAACACACATACACACATACACACACACACGCGAAATGTACATTCAGGGATTGACATTTTCTCGATTTGTTTAGCCTTACATTTGAACATATATGCCCGCCTAAATTCATTAATTATTAACTAATTAATTTTCAAAATTAGGTATGACGTCAATTAAGCACATATCCTCTAAAAATTGTCGGCTTAAAGCCATATAAAAATAAACACATTTGTTTGTTTACTTAATCTCATATATATATATATATGTATATATATATATGTACATATATATATATATATATATATATATATATATATATATATATGTATATATATATTATATATATATGTAGTATAAAATATGTATATAACTATGTGTGTATATATACATATATATATATAATTATATATATATATATATATATGTGTGTGTGTGTGTGTGTGTGTGTGTCTGTGTCTGTGTGTGAGTGTGTGTGTGTGTTGTATATTCATGTGTATTGGTGTGTTGCATGATTATGAAATGTGTTTGTATTTTTTTTTTTTTGTCGAACGTGAGTAGGTGAGCATAGTATTTATGGTGAACACAGGTTTGTGTGAATATAGGTGTGTGCGTGCGCGAGGGCAGCCGTCTGTGCGAGTGCAACAGATGGACGCAATAGCAGTGGTTGGATTTATTTTTAAAAGAAAACTATTTTTATAGTCAGATCCAGCAGAAGGAAACAGGTGTTACCCCGATGAAGGGACACATTAAAAAAAAAAAAAGAAGATTACTTTGTAAGCTGTCACTTTGTTTTTTGGTGATTTGGTCCGTACATAGACGCATACAAATTCATCCCAACCAGCCGATTGAATATATATATATATATATATATATATAAGCGTTTATAAATGCCGACGATTGAAATTTTTAGTAGTTTGTTATTAATTTTACTAATATCTATATCATTAAATCAATATCTATATCGGATATTAAAATTATTACTATAAAACTACTGGCCTTATATATATATATATATATATATATATATGTGTGTGTGTGTGTGTGTGTGTGTGTGTGTGTGTCTGTCTGTCTGTCTGTCTGTCTGTCTGTGTGTTAGGGTAGCGTGTACATTTAGTCAACGGCGATTGATTACGGATAGTTTATTGCCTATGAGAGATATATATATATATATATATATATATATATATATATATATATATATATATATATAGTCAACGGTGCTTGTAACTGACTGGCATAGGAATACTTGAAACCATATAACTGTATGAAAATTATTTGTATTGGATAATAATACTTGAAACCATATAATTATGAAAATTATTTGTATTTGATAGGAATACTAGATATCATATATTTATGAGTAAACAAATGATTCGACAAATACAAAAGCAAAATCATATTGTCTCCGAGATTCCATTTTTATAAGTATCTAAGGTCATATTACGGATTTACGTAATGATGTGTATAAGTTACCTACATAAGTTACCTAGGTTCTATATTGTAAAATCTAGAGTATTCAAAAGTCCATAGCCCCATTATATTAGGATCATTTGATAAATATGTTACGATTAGTCAAACATTTAGAAATGAATCATATCTTGGCATCAAATAACTCATCAGGATTTGATGTCGTTAAATAAATTAACTAATTTGTTCGTTTTACGCCACCTCATGAAGGAAGAGAAACAGTTCAAACATTTTTTTTTAAATGATGTATACCTGCAGGTATTTAGCCAACCCATTCACCATGGGTAGGATGTGACACAAGGTCGCAAATATGGGTTATCCTTCGAGTATCGAACTCGCAAATTCAGTAGTAATGGATTTGCGATACTTTAGCTCAGTCGGTAGAGCGTTCGGCTAGAAAGCAGAAGGTTCCTAGTTCGATACAGGTCCTTGCCAACTCAGCGAATGAGTAGCACAGGGATCTGTGCGGTAAAGCAAGGAGCTGATGGTAGGTGTGGCACTCCATCTCAGATGTTAAAACAATCTCCTTTGTCTAGCGCTATTGAAAAGGGGATAGACTCCCTCCCTGACTGGCTGATACCGACTTTAGGCCGCCCCGTCGACTTTACTTACTTTTACATGCTACCCATTACATCACTATGGTTCGTCCCTTTACCCAACCCGTCCACTACGTGTAGGATGTGACACAAGGTCGCAAGTACGGGGTATCTAGTGAGGATCGAACTCATTATTCAGTAGTAATGAATCTGCGAGATTAGCTTAGTAACAATTGCACCACAGTGGGACGCCCAGTGGAGTATACCTGTTTTAAGAATCTATGATACGTATAATCTACGGAGTGATATGAAAAAAAAAAGTCGGAATTAAAACTTTAAATTTCGTGATGGCTCCCGATTACGACAAGAAAGTTTCCGAGTTCGAAAAGAGGGTTCCCGAGTTTGAGAAGGTTCCTGAGTCCGACAAGAAATACCTAAAGAATGTCGGAGGGCACATTGGCCGAAACGTTAACAATAAACAGATAACAATAAAGATGAGGACAATAGTCCGAATAATCCGAATAATATTAAAACTTTAAATTTCAATATCTAGAATTGAAATGAAGATTTACCGTTGAGCAATTTATAAGATAGATTGTCTTTATGAGTGAAAAAAGGAGTACCCCCCTCTATCTAACTGGCTAGTAGTAGTAGTTAGGAAAAGAATTTATAGGTCCATTGTCAACCTTGGTGTGAGTAAAACGGTGACAGGTTTATAGCTTTTTGAAATGGCGCAGCTGTCAAGAAACGTTCAATGAACGAGCGAACATAGGGACTTAACGATAAGCGCTGGCTATTGGCTAGAACGCGCGGAATATGATCTAATAGAAAAAGATTGGTTTAGTTCGGTTTCTTTGTTGAACTACACTAGCAAATGTAGGTGCCCCCTCGGCGCAAGTATTTAAGTTTTGATGTAATAAAATATTACCAACCTCATCTTTCTATGATTTTTTGTTGTGTGTATTTCAGGTACACCTTCGTGCGTTGTGTTGTATTTCAGGTACACCTTCCCCATGCCAATATGAACCTGAAAAATCTCTTTTTTTTAACCTTATGACACAAAAAAAAATGTTCTCATGTTCTGCTGTGTGTGTTAGTTGTCTGTCATCTTAGGTACACCTTCCCCATGCCAATATATGTTGTCAAATATTCCCCTTTTTACGTCATGAAACAAAAACCTCCTATTGTTCTGTTGTTTGAGTTAATATTCAATAAACTCAGTCACCCTTCCACCACAATGGGTAGCGTGTCCTTTTTCTTCCCTTTCTTTCTTTATATTAAAAACGGAATGGAACATTAGTCACCCTTCCACCACAATGGGTAGCGTGTCCTTTTTCTTTCCTTTCTTTATATTAAAAACGGAATGGAACATTATTTAGCTGAGATGACGACGCTCATAAGAAATAATAATTCGGCAGATAAGCAACACCAGATAATCAGGATTTACATTTTTGCATTTCATCTTGGATGATTTGGACGGTCTCATTTTTAACCAGAGGGTGTTGCAAACGCTGAAGTATCTCTTTGTTGATCGTCTGGCCCTGTGGCAAGAACTCGCAGTGGACGATGAGGAGACTTGCTTTTATTCAGACTCCCGTGAAAGACCGCTATCTGACGCTAGTGTGAAAAACTCACAAGAATTTAATGATTCACATTCGATAGGACCGTGGTAAGAAATAAAAAAACACTTTAAAAGAAAAGACTCACAAAAACCGTAAGTATGAACGTACAATGAAAGCAATTCAGGCATAAAATAACCACTTTTCTTCTGACCTCCAATTTCTACAATCCTTTTTTTCCAAACCCTTGGGGACCGTTCCAAAAGTATAAACTACAATTGGTATAAACTTCATGTTTTACATTTTGTTCAGTTCTCTGGTAATGTCCAAGTATTAGTTTATCTTATCATTTACCAATCCGGGTCAGAGGGGATCTGAGAGTAATGGCAATGAAGGGGTACTTCATACTCACCAGATCTCCAGAATTGGAGCCTCACCATCACTGATAAGCTGTTGAATAAGAACTTAGACGAATTGATAGTCTGTTAAAATCAATCAATCAGTCGTTTTCCTAACTTTTTAATCTAGGTTGTAAATGTTTGTTTGTTTTGTTTTACGGCATATCAACCTCGGTGGGTAATTTAATACCGGCAAAGTTTTGAATTAAGTTCATTCTTAATGGATACTCAGTTTTTTCTTTATAAACACATTTTTCTATTTAACCCATAGATGGGACCCTAACATGAACTACCACTCCGAGTCAGATTGGACCAGTGATAAAGGGGTGATCCACATTCCCTAAACCTACAGAACTGGAACCTCGCCATCAGTGTTTAACGTCATTCCCAAGACCCTCAGTCACCGCCTTCTAGCACATATATAATAAAAAGGTTTGGGGCTTGTTATAAGGATAATAGGGTTGGGGCAATCATATAGGTGCTATGGCTTGACATGGCCAGCCGATTGATCAAAGGGAGCCTCTCCGACCGACCGTCTAGTCTAAGTAAGGACCAAAGGGGAGTGTTGCATGTCATGGACTGTTCAGCCACCAGGATTCTGTCCTTAAACGTCACGTGTCGCCACCCTCGGTCAACGGGTAGCCTCACGAAGTGCAGAGGTGCAGTCGTTGTATTCTAAAGCCCCAGTCGACAGGGCTGGGTTTGTAAACGATGTATTACAAATAAAAAAGAGATTTGTAAACTTTATTAAAAAAATCTTCGAAGATTTCCCTAATTATTTTTTTTTTTTTGCAAATTACATTATTTTATTTTTAAGCATTATTTGTTGATTATTCAGTAAAAATCTCATTTATTCAGTTAATTTTTGCAATATTTTTAGACAAATGTGGAAATCATTTCAAGTCAGGTTTTTCCTGTTTAATACTTGTATGATTTCAAATTTGGTCATAATGAAATTAAAAACAAGAAAAGCATAAATTCTTCATTTTAGGGACAATGCTCTTAATAGTTGGATCCAAAAGTTTTAGAAAATTGTTATTTCTTTTACATCCAGGAATTTTTTTTGTTTATGGAATTATTACTGATAATTTGAAATCATCATAATTCTTCAAACATTTTAATCATCATCATTCTTCACATTTAATCATCATAATTCTTCAAACATTTTAATCATCATCATTTTTCAACATTTTAATCATATCATTCTTCAAACATTTTAATCATCATCAAACATTTTAATCATCAATCAATTCTTCAAACATTTTAATCATCATCATTTTCAAACATTTTAATCATTTTAACATCATCATTTTTCAAACATTTTCATCAAATCATCATAATTCTTCAAACATTTAATCATCATCATTTTTCAAACATTTTCATCATCATCATTTTTCAAACATTTTAATCATCATCATTCTTCAAACATTTCTGTATTGAAACTTTTGCTCTGTTGGTAGGGCTTAGAATATGCTTAGTGTATCCCCTGCAGAGAGGTGAGACTCTCCCCTAAAAAGGGGTGTCCTGAGTATGACACTAAACTGCATCTGATGGTGAGGCTCCAGTTTTTGAGCTCCGGGGAGTGTGGAGTACCTAGGAATATCATAGTTCCTTTGAGAGTATCTCCTTCAGTATTTAGCCCTGTCAGCCAGTCTTACTGTATCCCCTGCAGAGGGGAAAGATTCCCTCTTAGGGGTGTCATGTGTATGATACTAAACTGCATCTGATTATGAGACTCCAGTTCTTGAACTCTGGGGTGTGTGACATTGCCATTACTCCCAGCTGGTAGTACATGTTAAAGTCCCATCTATGTAATTTCCCTTTATGTTGGTACTGAGTACCTTGCTTATCTAGACGGCACAAAAGATATTGGATTTTTTTTTGGGAGGGGTCCCTTGCACGCACACACACACACACACACACACACACATATATATATAATACATACACACATATGGGCTTTTCAGTGTTTCTTTGTTCGTGTGTACCGGAATATGCACTATGCCGTACTCGGTTATGTACCTTCTTCACACACACCTACCATTCTTCCATCTTTTGAAATTCCTCTACTTCTACTCATAGAAAATTATTTCATCTCAAGTCCTGATGAAGGTTTGCTAAAACCGAAACGTTATAATGTCGATTGAAAGTCCTGATGAAGGTTTGCTAAAACCGAAACGTTATAATGTCGATTGAAAGGATAATAGACTATTTATACTTTCAATTTAAATCGTTATTTTTTCTTAATATATATATATATATATATATATTTGGTCTCTGACTTTAACAATAAGAGGTCACATTGAGCAACGTAAATTACGACTACTGTAAAACTACTACGTCGTAAAGGAGATTTTTTCACACAGTCTTTGGATTATATATATATATATATATATATATATATATATATATTGTAAAGCTAGAGAGGGAGAGAGAGGTTGAAGGTGTGAATAAAAAAGGAAAATATACGAATCCTAACACAAAGAAAGGAGAAAGAAGTGAATATTCATGGTCGTGCGCCGAGAGTATGAACCAATAACGACCTGACAGCCAGTGACCAGGCGACAGCTGCAACACATGAGACGCCATTTGCTTTTGGCGGGTAAACTTTTCTAATAAATTCGGTTCTCCTCACGCAAACACACACGCACGCACGCACACGCGTCTACATACACAGATACAGACGCGTGCGTACACATTGAGTCATTAAATATTCTTGAAAATGCCACAGAGCTTACGAACGTGGTCAAATGCACAAAACAAAAGAAAGAAAGAAAAGAAAAAAAGATTGGACATATAGAAAGATTTTCTTCACTGCCTCTTATATTGAATCGGCCATTTTCTTTTCGTTTTTTCTTTTCTTTTCTTTTCTTTTCATTCCGTAATCCTTTATTCCGTTATCTTATTCTCGAATTTATTGCAGTTCTGGATGAGCGTCCCATGGTGGTGTAATTGTTAGCAAGCTATCCATTACTACTGAATAAAGAGTTCAGCCCTCACAGGACGCTCCATACTTGTGACCTTGTGTCCTATCCCACCCGCGGCCAATGTGTTGGGTAAATGTTCTAAGGGATATATCTTCCCTTACAAGATAGTTGGACTCGTCCAACGGAACTCATATAGTTATTTACTAAGTTTAGTTTAGATGTAGCACAAGGCCAGAAGTATGGGGCGCCCAATGAGAATCGAAACTCACTAACAATGGTCTGCAAATCTAGCTTGCCAACCATTACACCACGTGAGGTACCCAAACAGAAACAACATATAAGATACGAATGCGCGAGGTTATTCGTAGTCGAGTCACTACTAATCGAGTAGCAAGTCGTACTGTTGGAGAACTGCGCGTTGACTCTATTATTTATATTCCTGTACGGAATAAAACTTTTCCGGATTTTCAATCTTGTTAATTTATAATTCAGTCGCAACAGTAAATACCTACTTTGGCCAAGCTTAACAAATAAATACTTAAAATTATTATGGTTGTTCTAAAGCATGCTTTGTCTCGCAGATCCCGTACTATTGGATGCTCCACACTTGGGATCTGGTATCACATCCTATCCGTGGCAAACAGGTTGGGTAAAATACCTACCTTGGCCAAGCTTAACAAATAATACTTAAATTTTGGTTGTTCTAAAGCATGCTTGTCTCGCAGATCCGTACTATTGATGCTCACACTTGGATCTTGTATCACATCCTATCCGTGGCAAACAGTTTGGGTATACCTACCTTGGCCAAGCTTAACAATAAATACTAAAATTATTATGGTTGTTCTAAAGCATGCTTGTCTCGCAGATCCCGTACTATTGGATGCTTCACACCTGGGATCTTGTATCACATCCTATCCGTGCAAACAGGTTGGGTAAATACCTACCTTGGCCAAGATTAACAAATATATACTTCAAAGATGGTAGAGCGTCGGACAGGAACCACAAGGTTCAGATTCAACAACCGGCCCTCGCCAACTCAGCATATGAGTAGCACAGGGATCTGTGCAGTAAAGTGAGGAGCTGATGGTAGGTGTGTCACTCCACTTCAGACGCTAAAAACAATCTCCTTTGTCTAGTGCTAGTGAAGAGCGGATAGACTCCCTCGCTGTCTAGATAATTCCGATTTTAGGCCACCCTGACGACTATCGTGGTGTAATTGTAAGCAAGCTAGTCTCGCATACCATTACTACTAAAATAACCAGTCAAATCCTCACTGAATACTTGTGACCTTCGTACCACAATCCTACCCTTGGCAAGTATTCCTATCTAATACTAATAATTCATAGACAATTCCATGGTTTCAGGTAACTATTCCTATTCAATAATAAGAATCATTTTTTGCACAGTTATATGCTTTCAACCATTCATGTTCAATTCCAATCATTTTTAAAACAGATCTATTTGACCCATAGATTGGACCCTATACTCCGGTCCAGAATGGTTGTGAGAGTAATGGCAATGAAGGGTACTCCAGACCCCTCAGAACATCACTGGATAATTCTTAGTGTCATTTAGCAGTGCTTCTCATAGCCAAACCGGTGCCGGTCTGTGGAGTACTACTAGTCGGTTCACAGATACTGCACAGGATTTTTAAAGATTTGTATAGTTGGGAAATAGCAACCGTACATCTAAACTAAAATTGGAAATATATTTCAAAAATATATTCAAACTATCTGAAATTGCTCTCAATATGCTTCTGTTATTTCTATCCACATACATATTGTTACAATTTATAGGCAGTCATAAATTGTAATGTATTTGTAGCTTGAATATTTAAATTAAGGTCTGTGATTTAGAATATAGGTGTCCCTATGGAAAGTTACGATTATAGATGGTTGGTGACCTTTTTATTTAACCCCTTAAAAATGCGCCATTACAGAGGTGTGAGCATTAACAAGATGCAGCCCGGCTTTCAAGGAGCGTAGGCGTATTCTCAGCTCTGACGGGGTCCATCTCCCCCATTGATAGAATCATGGGCTAAGAAATAAAACTTGATCAAAGAAACAAACAAGTTGTTATGTTGTTAATTAGATTATTAAATCAGCAATGACTAGCCCCAGCCTGTGAGAAGAATCGAATGAAAAAAGGAAACCAGCCTTTAATAGAAATCAGTACAGAAAAATTGCAGCCAGATAAGTTAGATGACCCAGAAGAAGAAATCAGAAACAGCAGTGTAAATATTATCTGCGTTATTCGGACTATTGTCCCATCTTTATTGTTATTTGTACAACGTTGTACTGTGTCCAATTGGACATATGGCCTAGTGGATAAGGTAGTTAGGTTAAGACAGTTCTAAGTGACAGTTATCTCAGGATTCTGGTTTCAATCCTGAGCAGCGCAGTGAATAAAAAAATAATTAACACAGCTCCTACCTCAGATATGGTTAGCGGAATGAGAACAGGATACCCCCGTGGACTGAATAAAGGGTTAGGTTCAAAGTTCGGCTCCCGATTACGACAAATAAGGTTCCCGACTACGACAAAGTTTCCGAAATCGAAAAGAAGGTTCCCGAGTCTGAAAAGAAAGTTCCCGAGTCCAAAGAAGGTTCCAAGTCCAACCGAGTCGACAAGAAATACTGAAGAAGGTCGGAGGGCATAATCGGCCGAACGTTGTACAAATAACAATAAAGATGGGGACAATAGTCCGAATAACGCAGATAATACTAATCATCCACCTCATCTCAAACATTCAGAGAAAATAGCAGTGTAAAAAGTAAAACAATCAATCTCCTAATCATCTCTCTCTCTCTCTCTCTCTCTCTTCTCTCTCTCTCTCTCTCTCTCTCTCTCTCTCTCTCTGAACTATTCCAGATGAACTCTCCACTGATTATATACACTTGAGTAAGGAGTATATAACACTCATCGAATAACATAAAATGCACACTAATTTGTAAGAAGTATCACACCTTGGATTTTTAAAGTCCATGGTTAATAATAGTCTTACCTGGCCTTAGTTTGAATTTCTGTTTATTGTCTCTTTGTGATACTCTTTGTTGTATCCTTACTTTCTTTATTTGTCATTTTGTAACCCGTTGCTTAGAGTGGACAACAGGCACTTTTGGGTTGCTTTTGAATACATTTTTTAAATAGTGTTTATTAAATAAACTTATAGACAGAATAACAAACAAATTAGAGATGAATTCAAGGGGGGAGTTATAGGTATAATCTAGAATTCTGTCAGTGGCTCTTGTAGCTTAGTGGTTGAGCAGATGAACTCTCCATTGATCATATGCAACCAAGTAAACGGGTGTATGACAATATATGAGGTTCTTTTTTCAACAATGAGTGTGATAAAAACAAAGTAACGAAGAACAATTTGGATATTCGAGAACATTGCTTGTGGCACTCTCTTCTATCAAGTCAAGATTTGACAAATTAACTTCAGTCTCACTGTTCCCATTGCATGTACACTTGTTACATAATTATTAGATACCTAATATTTATGGCAATAGTGTAGAAATCAATGGCCGTTATAAGCTACAGCCACGGCCTTGAAGGATGAGCGACAAGGCTTGACCTCATTCCTAACCTTCCGATGGATACCGTGAGAACCGGTGGAGAGGACCCTCTCTCTTCGGTTTAGATAGTAAGTAAGTCAGTCAGTTAGCAAAGTAGGGAACCGAGCTCGTAGGACGTAGTCTCACCTGCGCAGATGTCTGGGTTGGGATGAAATAAAGTAACATCAAAGTAAAATCGAGGTCTTGTGTTATTACCTAAAAAACTACAATGACACAGGGGCTTCTGATAAAGAGAAATCCCTAACAGAAACCAGACCCGAAGTCCCAAGAAAGTCCAGACCTTAGAAGAGACCAGACCAAGATAACGATCAGAAAATAGCAAAGCCGGCCAGAAAGAAAGACGACTAGAAGTAAGACGTAAGAAAGGGTATACAACACACTGGGGTTTAGTTTATATTGATGATAGATTTTCTGTATAAAATAACGCTAATTCTAACATACCTTTTATCCAAAGTTTAACAAATTCTTTAATTTTATACACCGTTCCGTGCATCGATCAAACAAACACTGGTTTTACAACTTCCGTTTGAGAAGCACTAATATATAGGAGAATATCTTAGAACAGAGCTGGAAAAAAGAAGGTATAGCGTGTTTGTTAGAGCTGTGGAGGTTGAAGCAAGAGGATTCGTCGCAAGCTCCCTGTACCAATTTCTGGGTCAAGTAGGAATCAAAGGGGCAAAAGAACCAAGTGCATAAAAACACCTCACAGAAATAATGGAAAACAGCTCGATGTGGTTATGGAAAAAAAGAATGTCCCGTGGAACAAATCGCAGTAAAACATCATGTCATCAAACTGCTTGCGAAGGCGCAACGCGATTCACGCAACATTTCCAGAGCACACGTTGTTTAAAACATCTTTTCGCTGTTATTTAAACGTATATATTTAATTATACGATACTCTGTATTCCGAGGGACCTCAAAATCAGTGAGGGGGGGCGGTGTGGCAGTTAAAACCGTTGAGAGGAAGGCCCGAAACGGTACACATTCTCTCCTGATGATCCCAAAATCAATTACATAAAATATAAACAAACAAAGGAAATAGAATCATGGAATTGAACTTCTCGTCAGATTTGCAAACTAGAATGAGGAGCATTCTACAGCCCGCTCACTTTATGGTGAGTTTCCGTTACTTTTCAAGTAACTTTTCGTCTGAGGACACCTCTTTTTTTGGGGGGTCTGTGTAGAGGATGCTGTCAGCAGATTTGTGGCCCTGCCGACAGGGCGAATGACTAGTAGAATATATATGCACTATTACATCTATTAAAGTACATATGGTATATGAATATATGCTAATTATTTTGCAGTCTACATTAGTGACGTATGTCAAAGCTCCCTTGTTAGTGTTCGCTAAAGTTAGAACAAGTTTATGACCGTCTACCTGGTATGAATGTGTGACAGAAATGAATGCATGTGCATCTGTTTGTCTGTCTGTCTGTCTTTGTTTTCTTCTTTTCTTTCTCGCGCACACACACACACACACACACACACACACACACACACATACACACTAGATTTTATGTGCGTGTATGCGCTTGTCAGTAAGAATAATTACGTGTGTCTGACAATGAAAATGTTTCTCCTTCACTTTCTCTCTTCTCACCACTCTCTTCTTTCTTTCTTCTCTTCTCTCTCTCTTCTCTCTCTCTCTCTCTCTCCTCTCTCTCTCTCTCTCTCTCTCAACACACCTTTAGTGTACGTATGCGCTTTTGTTGTGTCTTTACGATGTGAGTTTGAGTGAGTCTGTTGGGTTTAGTTTGGGAAGCTCTCTCTCTCCTATCCCTATTCCATCCCTCTCCTCTCTCTCTCTCTCTCACACACACACAACCACACACACACACAACACACACACACAAACAACAACACATCAACAACCACTACCCGGAGACAAACTACATACAGGCACACGCTCATACACACATTGTCTCTATGTGTGTGTATGCACTTTTAAGAATGCATTATCAGTGTCTGGCGCGATTCCTCTCTCGCTCTCTCCTCTCTCTCTCATCTCTCTCTCTCTCTCTCTCTCTCATCTCTCTCTCTCTCTCTGTTTCCACAAACCACACACACACATATTATTTGTATGTGTATGCACTTTTGAGTATGCATTCTTACCTGTGTCCTAAACGAAGAGTCCCCCTCTCTCTCTCTCTTTTTCTCTCTCTCTCTCTCTCTATACACACACACACCACACACACACACAGACAACAGAGAACAAACTCACATCAGGCACAGCTCATATACCCATTGTCTCTATGTGTGTGCATGCACTTTTTAGTATGCTTATCATACGTGTGTCTGTGAACGAACGATTCTCTCTCTCTCTCTTCTCTCTCTCTCTCTCTCTCTCTCTCTCTCTCTCTCTCTCTCGCTCCTGTCTGTCTAGTCCTCTCTCTCTCTCTCTCTCCTCTCTCTCTCCTCTCTCTCTCACAGCACAACACAGACGGACACGAGAACAAACTACATACCAGCACACGCTCATATACCCATTGTCTCTATGTGTGTGGTATGCACTTTTTTAGTATGCATTATTACGTGTGTTCTGTGAACGAACGATATCTCTCTCTCCTCTCTCTCTCTCTCTTCCTCTCTATCTCTCTCTCTCTCTCTCACACACACACACCAACACACACACACACAACACCAACTCACACACAACACATTATCTATATATGTGTAAATGTCATTAGTTCGTGTGTATTAAACGAAAGTGCATCAAACCTGAGTCCTGTTGATTTAGTTAGGAGGGAATGGTGTGAAATGTAGTGTTTGAGTGTATTTACCAAAGAGAGAGAAGAGAGAGAGGAGGAGAGAGACGAGGAGAGAGAGAGAGAAGGAGAGAGAAGAAGAGAAGAGTCAATGTATTATTGCTGTGTGTGTATGCACAGATGAGGTGTGTAAGATGCTTGCCTGCGTGTTTATGAGCGTGTCTGTACAACAAAAGTCCTGATCTGCGCATGTCCTGTTGCCAAGGCACCTTCGTATCTTGCGTTACCGATGCATGCTTGTCAGTCTCAAGTCGGCTCTCACCCTTAGTATTTCGTCTGGTGCCCCACGATCTTCGTCAACCATCTGCAATCCTCACGGGGAATGGTACATAAGACGTTGCTCATTATAATAAAAACCACAGTCTTTTCTAACAACACTTCAACACAAGACTGTCCAAATGGCTGTGTGCACAAACTTCTCATTTTTTATTATGTAACAACAATGATTCTCACGTGGTCCGCGATTGGGACCATCTGTGGTCCACAGACATTTCTAGTGGTCCACAGAGAGTTTCCGAAGCCACGAATAATGTTTAGCCATTTCAAAAAATTTAAAACTATTTAAGCGCTTCTTATAAAAAAGAAACCCTCCCAGTTGAAAATCTATATTTAAGCGCACGTTGATGATCGTGGAAAATAAATTGTCTTTCTTACTTTAACAGACGTGTGCTGAAGCCGTTCTGCAGCAATACATTCAAGAAAAGTAGAATTGGTCCATGGGAAATTTTTTGAATAAAAAAATGGTCCATAAGCCGAAAAAGGTTGAAGAAGCACTGATGTACACCAACGTGATTATATATACTTGAAAAATCCACAAGATGTTCCTTCTTGTCCTCTGGGGAATGTAGAGTAAAGCACCTTAATCACACGCGGATCGGGGTGGTAGTACTGTTTGGCGTCCCATCTATGGGTTAAATAGATTTTTTAAAAATGAGAAATAAAAATGTGTTTAGAAAAATATTGAGTTTAAAATTAATTACCCAGCAGGACAACCAGAGCAGTGTCTTCTGCATGAAAATAACCCAACGAAGTTGAAAACATGCCGTATAAACCCAACTAAGCAACTATTTTTGTCTCTTGTTCCGTTCTCTGAAAAAGAATTTTTATTTAGTCTAATACTAGCAATAGTCCCGTTAAAAATGGAACGAGTATTTGTCCATGCATAGAGCGGTAGTTCTGTCTAAGTTCAGTCTACTAGCGCCTGTACCGATATAAGTATATTGTGCGTCTCGACCTGGGATCAATTTGTTGCTTGGATTAGTTAGTAATCTGTTCGCTGTGGCCCTTGGTTCCAAAAATTTTGGTCTAGGATCAGTAAATAATATAGTCACTTGGCGCTCGGATCAAAGATTTTGGCTCCCTAGTTCTCCGTCAAGGATAGTGTAATGCTCTACTGGGGTACAGATCCGGGTGCTTTGAACGCGAATTAGAACCTAAGCGTGTTTACTTCTCTTTTGTTTAGTGAAGAATATCAACCTTTGTGGGGTTATTATTAATGCAAGCTATCCTTATCTAGTATAAGCAGTGAGTTAGTTCTCTATCTCGATTGCTACGGGCAGATGATTATGAACACAATGGTCCAGAGGATTGGGCGTAGATTTAGAAATATATTATTATCCGATGCTTGGACAAGAGGTGCAATTGAAGCAAAAATTTGATCCTGAGTTTTAAAAGCTCAATAGTTCCTTGATATGATTTATGGGCATGGAAGAGTTGACAAGACTTTGATGACTTCAACAAATGACTTTCTCTGAAATAACTTTTCATAATGACTTTCACTTGATAGACTTTCACTGATGACTTTCATTGAATGACTTTCACTAGAATATGACTTCACTGATGACTTCATTGAATGTCCGTCCTTTTCAATTAATTGATCTTCATCAGATATACCTTTCACTGATATGACTTCTAAAGATGACTTCATTGAATGACTTCACAGATGACTTCTTTAAAATAACTACAACTGAAATTGATTTACTCGAAATAGCTTCACTGTCTTACACATATGACTTCAAACTGTATGACTTCAATGATGACTACTTCATATGAATGTAATACACAGATAGTTTCACTGAATTGACCTTACAGATGATTCACAGAATATGACATCATGATGACTTTAAACCTGAATGACTTATTCACTGATATCTATCACTGATGACTTCACAGATGACTACTATATCGGCGAATGACTTCTACATTAATGATTTTATCTAATATTTTATATACGTGGCCTTGAATCGCCTGGATCTATAGAATATGCATATGAAATATTAATTTATCATAATTTTACCCAGGTAATTATATGCAACTGAACCAACATAAAAGTAGATTATAAATTCATTTCATACATAGAGTTTTTCGGCCCTTTAACTGCATTATTGTTTCCTCTTGTGATATATATTATGAGTTATGTCCTACTATATGATTATCATATAAGATGAATTCACGCTATGGACATTTTGTTTGTATCGCACTTAATGGGTCCGCGTCCTGGATCATACACTAAGTATTTATTATACTCACTCTATCATCTCATTTTAATGATATTAATCGTTCATTAAAATATAGACGTCATTATAGCAGGATGAATTCTCACAACTGCCACAATTCCTCTCATTCAAGTTCATATTTGAGTTGCAATAAGAAACATATCGTCAATTGAGGTATTACTGTAATTACTTCTTGAAATTGGCTCTTCTACACGAAGTGGTTATATAACTAAAAGTTATTATTATGATATTTCAGACTAAGTGGACATATCGATCTGCCTAAATTACTTCTATATAACCGTCATTTGAGCGGCTTGCATTATGTGAATTGGCTGTAAGTGGGAATATATTAGATCCCTTTTTCTATATATTAATAATTTGGAAAGAAAGAAAGAAAGAAAGAAAGAAGTGAAAATCCAGATAATCGAAAGAAAGAAAGAAAGATAGAAGAAAGAAAGGAAGAAGTGATGTAAAATGAAAATTGCCGAATAAAAGAATAAGAAAGAAGAAGAAATAAGAATAGAAAGAAGTGATGAAAATGAAAATGCCAGAAAAAAGAAAGAAGAAAGAATACGAAAAAGAAAGAAATGATAGAAGAAAGAGTAAATAAATAGAAATAGCCATATAGAATGTAAGTTAGAGTAGGATAAACGGAAAGTAAGATCTAGATTATGTACAGGTGATTAGATACGAATGATTAGCTACGACATATACGAGGAAAAGATATATGAAAAGGCAGAGAAGAAGGAGAATATGAAGTAAAAATTATATTCTGTAGTACTATCTATTATATATTAAAATGAAGTAATGAAAATACCGGGAGTAAAAAGAATTTAGAATAAGTAAGAAATAAGATAATGTTAGAACTAAATTATTAACTCTACTTTATTCACTTTTCTGACTAATAAGTATTCTATAAGAATGTGAATGTGTGTTGTAGTGCTGGAGTGGTCTAGTGTTGTCCGTGTTCAAGCAATGACATTGAGCGGCGATGGTGTGCTATTCTCTTCTTTTTGATTTAGCACTTAAGACCGTACCGCATTATGTTTCAGTGCTGTCTGTGGGTGAAGTCGCAGGGCACGAGCGCGACACTCTATTCCGTCAGGTCTCTACTCTTAGCCACCGCACAGATCCCACGGACTCGAGTGTTATTTACTCGTATTCCGACGTGCTGCTAGAGTAGGATATTGATGACCACGAGATGCCTCGTTGTTGTTGCTGAAGCCATGACGGAATTATATAGAAATCAACACTCCTGTTATATCATTATGCGCCTAGCAGGACCTGTGATGTAGTGACTAACGCGACAGAGGAATAGTAATGTTATAGAAATCAGTCTACTATAGATACAGTATATTTCGAGAGGTGACATCTAAGAGCTATTGCTAAATCTGTAGGCATGCTTTAAGACAGATTGAACGCTTATATATTTTCACAGCTGAAGGAGAATATCGTCTTGATCAGTACAACCATCTAACGCTGTTCCAAATTTATGTTCTTTCTTTCGATTCCCTTACCTGACAGTTAATGGCACCATCATTATCATGAATTATATGTTAAACGATTGAAACATGATATACCGCTGGTTATTTAAGTACGTAAAGGGTCAACAGGATGCGCCTAATATTGTCGGTACGAGCACAGACACGCGAGGGAGTCTAATCCCCCTTTTCATCTTGACGCTAGACATTAGGAAAAATCAATTTTAACACACCGCTTAGAGTGAGTGGGACGCCGCTGTTCATCCATTTCCAAGCCTTAGGTTACTGATACAAGTGAAAAGAGAAACCTTACTTTTACCGCATCAGATCCCTGATGACATCACTCAATGCAGAGCGTGAATGTTAGAGTGAAAGGGCCCAGGTATCAAATATGCGAAAGCATACACGTTACCTGTCTGGTTGCTCGGAGTTAAGCTTAAAGCCGAAGAAACACGCGCCCTCTAACCGACTCGCTATCCGGTAAATGGTTTTAACTTCTATAATACTCTGTTATATTAAAATTGTTCTGTACAAATCCCTCGACATTGAAAATGTAGGTGTTCGCTAATTTCCGCTTATTGTATATTTAATTGCTCAAGATATCGATCAGCTGGCCACTGTTAGGCACTGATGAATACTCAAATGTTCACTTTTGTGTTTACCATAAACCCACTGAGAGAACTCAGATTACCATAATAATTAATAGGTATAACGTTATTTGGAATAGCGAATAAAGGAAAAAATTAGGTCTTAAGTATACCATGTTAGAGTAAACCTCTCTAACTGGATTGACCGACTCAAAACATAGTCGGTCTACGTCTCAAGAATAGTGCCTGATAATGCATTCAGCTTTGTTCTATTACATTATCTTGTGTTCAGGTAAGTTCTGTCATTAATTTCTCTGCAATGCGTGCTTCTACCTCTACACGGTAAATCACGGTATTTTTTCGTCAAAAGCCCAAATAAAACACCACTACTACACACACACAATCACCTCCCTTCCCGTGCATCACACATACACCCACTAACTCTCTCTCCACTCTCTCTCTCGTCTTCTTTCACACACAATGTCCACATCACACACACCTTATTACGATTTTATTCTGCGTGTTATTGTTCTCTCTCTTCATCTCTCCTCTCGTCTTCTGCTCTCTCTTCTTCTTACCCGCACATCACACATTCACACTCTTATAGATCTTTATTGCGCGTGTACTTTGTCAGTATCGGTATTATATACGTGTGTCCTGAAAATTGTAACATCTATCCTCTCTTCTCTTCTCTCTTTCTCTCTCGTCTGCGTCTCTCCTCTCTTCTCCACTCCCTCTCACTTTCTTCTCTCTATGTTCGTCACCTCTCTCTCCTCTCTTTCGCACACACACATACTACACTTATATGATATTAAATGCGCGATGTTTGTCAGTTTGTGATTAAGTATATATCGGTGTGTCTGGATAATGGTAAAACTCTTCTTCTCTCAATGTCGGTATCTATCTCATCCAGATCGTCGTCCTGCTAATTCTTCTTCTTAGGTCTCTCTCTCTCACGGGCACACGAGCACGATGAATGGTATGGCGTTAGCGATGGTGGATGCCAAAACAGCTCATACAAGTGATACATTTAAGATACTTGGTTCGGGTGCATTTGAGGCCTGATTGTGGAGCGTTATTGGAGCGCCTAGTGCGTGCGTGTCACCAACGCACACACACGAAATCTGCAGGTGCATTCTCTCTCTCTCTCTCTCTCTCTGTATTCTCTCTCTCTCAGTCTCTTCTCTCTCTTCTCTCTCTCTCTCTCTCTCTCTCGAGTTAACGAATCAAGTAAGTTGCGATAAAAAGCAAGGGATTATAGAATTTAAAATGTAACACTGAGCCATTAATCTGTAAAGGTTTGCCCCCCCCCAAACCATAAATATATATAATTTTCATATTGCTGAAAAGATGTTGGTTGAGATGCACTCGATGGCGTGCAGCGTTGTAGTGCAGACGGGATCGTTGCCAATTATCACAAATAAAAAAAATGTTGCAATGGTTTCCGTGTTTGAAAATCCTCAAGAAATTTGCGATGTTATCAAAGGAACGTAGTGAATTTAATGAATGAAAAGTCCTGATCACACGCCCCCCAGGTCACGTGGTTGAGAGATTGCCGAGAAGCTTTTGATTGTCGCCAACAACAACAAATAAATGTATTTTAGATTTCGACTCCTTTAGTACAGAAGACATTTGGTTTAATGCGGAGGTTTTCGGTTTTTATTATATTTTTTCTTCTTTGAAACGGTGGCTTTTTAGTACCGCGGGATATTTTTTTTTTGCTGGGGGGGGGGGGGCAATTAGTGCTGAAAAAAATCTGTGATAAAAAAAAATATAAAAAAAAAGATGCAGTTAAGTGTCATTACCAGGACACCACATTTTGACTCTGGTTTATTATATTAATACTAATATATATATATAAGTATATATCACAATTTCTCTCTACCTTTTTTCCTCACAATTTGATTTTCAATTCTTCTTTCAATTTCTTATCTTTCTCTTTATTTTCTCCCTTTTTCCTGAATATCTTTCTTCGCTGCGTTTCTCTCTCTCTCTCCCTCTCTCTCTCTCTCTCTCTCTCTCTCTCTCTATCTATCTATTCTATCTATTCATTGCCTCTAATCTTCTCGTCTTGTTGAACTGTATAGACAATTCTTGTCGGGACAAGTTTTGTTGATCCTTTCTAATTTTCGGGCCTCTTTTTGGTGTCGGGGTGGAACTGGTGTAACACTCCACCAAAGATTTCAAACGAGCGCTTTCAGCAATACAGTTTGAAAACCTTTGGTGGACTGTTACACCAGTTCCCACCCCGAAACCAAAAAGATGGCCCGAAAATTAGAAAGGATCAACCAAAAACTTGTCCGACAAGAATGTCTTACAGTTCAACAAAACTTGTATAAAAGAAAAATGCTGCCAAAATACACTTGTATATATATATATTAATAAGACATCCACAGACAACGTGTTTCGGCGTTTCACGCCACTTCAGTGTGGCTGGACACAACTAACTTTAGCTAGGGGTTGAACTCAGACTGACTGTTTGCAGCCTGATATCTAATCCCTCGTCCACTGAAAGCTATATCGGTGACTGTTTGTTTTAAACTATTAAGTACATAGGTTTGTTTATGTATTTTACGGTTACAGAGAGATCAAAATTTCCGGGGAAACGATTATTGGTTATTATGCTTATAGGGAGAGTTAATTTAAAATTACTAATTAAGAGAGTGCAATACCAAAATTATGGGGAAATATTATATATACTATATATATATATTATATATATATATATAATAATATTATATAACTCAACGGTCATAATTACAAACAGAACTCCTGCAGTTAACCTGTAATTAATCAATATATCTTGATTATTCAGTGGATTTAACCCTGAAGATCCTTATGGTGAAACTCGAGTAGGTTATTTCTGTACACACCATAATATACATATAATTTTACATATATATATTTACCAACCCCTCCCACACGAGCAGGATGTGACACAAGGTCAATTTCTTAAGCGGAGTTTAACAGGTTTGAATTCAGAGTTTTTCCTTCTCCTAGACTGGTTACCTAGCCATGGTTAAAGAGTCCAGTCTACCCTGCTATTTGGGCCATAGCTAGAGGGAGAATTGGATTCATACCTTTCCCAAGGTATTAACGCTATATATCTACATATATCGTTATAACTATAAAGATCAAACTATATCTATAAAAACTAACATGCCTATAATCATTGTTAACGTTATATGATTCTATTATTCCATGTTATATTCCAATCATCGTCGTTCCTGTCAACTTTGTCCACGTGTGCAATTTCCCCATCTTTGACGAATTGACTCTTTGTTCTCCCGGCAAGGCCATTGTCACTCTCTTAGATAATAATGGCCGACACCTGTCCTCGTTTCTTCCCGCCTTACACGATCGTTACGCCGCCATCTTCATTTTCTCCCGCGTTTTCTGTGTCCTCGGCAACCTGATTTTTATTCGTTTATTTATTCCGACTTTCATGAACGATCATTTTAACGTGACAAAATACGCGCGGAATATTGTCAATCTCTGCCCCCATTTCTCCCTTTCATGATGGCCTTCAATTAGCACATTATTACGATACCCCTAGGGGCCGGTTTGGCTCAGTCGGTAGAGCATCCACTACGAATCGCAAGGTTTCCGAGTTTCGATAGATGTTCTCGCCCACTCAACACATGAGTTGTACAGCTTGGATAATCCGATCTGTGTGTAAGGTATTTGTGTGTTGACGTAGGTGTGGCCGCTCCACTTCAGCAAAAACAATAATCCTGGTCTAGCGGTAGGAAAAGAGAATAGACTCCCCACTGTTCGGCCTGATATCGACAATAGGCCTGCTCCGCACAGTCTACTACTTACTCTACAATTTCTATTTCTGTCTGTCTCTCCCTCTCTCTCCTTCTCTCTCCCTTCTCTCTCTCCTCTCCCCCTCTCTCTCTATCTCTCACTCTCTCGCTCTCTAAACCTTCTTCAATTCTCTAGATATGGTTGACTTTAAAGTGGAGACCTCTCCCCTATACGCATAAGATATCCATCTCCACCACTTGTTAGAATGTGGTGCAACGTAGGTGCACTTGTTGTGTAATGGTTATCGTCAAGGAAATGGACACAGTGACTCGAGTTCAAATTCTGGACGAGGTTGTTTGCATTTCCCAAAGTGCTAATGCCCTTGAAAAAGTTATGCATCCAACTATTCTCCTTCCAGAACTTTCTCTGCAAGAGGAGCGGTATTCGATGAATTCTATACCTTAAAAAAATAAGACCATTAAGCGATAAATAGGTTTGAACAATGCTTTATAGTGAGGCAATTATGTTACGTAATGGGCATGACGTGGAGCTGTGAGAGTGGCCTGGTCGGTGGATTAGAACGGGAAAGTTTAAGTGATGATTTGGCATGGACACATAGTGAAGTTTGAACAATGTCTTATAGTGGGGCAATTACACCATTAAGAATGTTTTATTTTGCCAACGTAAGTCGGACATTTTCAGAACACTCCGCCGTTCATTGGTTAGACTTAGGTTTTACTTCTACAGTTATACCCTAACAAAACATACAGTGGACTAAATTTATATATACAGGTGGTGTGGCTAACGTGTAGAATTGCAACATCTTAGTAAGCAAGTTCGAGCTCCAGTCGCTCTATAATATTCACTTTCAGTCTAATACTTCGGGAAAGGTATGAATACACGCCACTATTGCTCTTCTTCAAGGATGGCTAAAACACTGAATAACCCATGAAGGTAGATATGCCATTGAACAAAGAAACCAAAAGAAATAAAGCAAAAGAAACCGACTGCTTAAAAATGTATTAGACCAAAACTAGCTGAGGTCATTATCTATTCTGATGGGTGAAATAAAAATAAGTCGATTTGAGTTATTGCTGTTGAAGTATGACACACAATATATATATATATATATATATATATATATATATATATATATATATATATATATATATATTATATCACAATTTCTCTCTACCCTTTTTCCTCACAATTTATTTTCATTCTTTCTTTCAAAATTTCTATCTTTCTCTTCATCTCTCCTTTTCTGAATATTTTCTTCGCTGCGCTCTCTCTCTCTCTCCTCTCTCTCTCTCTCTCTCTCTCTCTCTCTCTCTCTCTTTGCCTCTATCTTTCTCGTCACACACACACACACACACACACACACACACATATATATATATATATATATGTGTGTGTGTGTGTGTGTGTGTGTGTATAATGGAAAATGTGACTTACCGGTGAATATGGTCACGATGGTTAGTTGATGCAAAATTCAGAAAGGTAAGTCAGCGATATAACAAATACAAAGTGCTCAATACGTTAGTAGAGCAATATACTGATTAATTAATGAACCGTGATTAATTCAGTGGATTTAACTCTGAAGATTCTTATGGTGAAACTCGAGTAGGTTATCACTTGTACATATATATATATATATATATATATATATATATATATTCCAACTTTCAGTTTTATAAATTTTCTTCGCCATATTTTTTAATTTATTTTTTTTTCTTCTTTTGGTACTTTTTTCTATTCTTATGGGTATAATTTGCAAATAAAAAAGTGGATTTGAAGCGTATACATATATAAAGAACTCTATTCTTTTCTGTACTTTTCTTCGTTCTTCTTTCTCTATTTCTGTCTTTCTCTTTATCTCTTTGTTTTCTCGTGTTCCTTATATATATATATATATATATATATATATATATATATTCATTTATATATATATATATATATATATATATATATATATAATATATAATATATATATAATAAATTTATATATAGATATATATAAATACATTATAATATATATATATATATATATATATATATATATATATATATATATATTATCCCACTTTCAGTTCTATAGATCTTCTTCGCTATAGTTTTTAATTCATTTTCTTTCTTCGTCTTTTGTCCTTTTTCCAGTTATCTCCCCTTCCGAGGGTTTTCATTTTTTTCCTGAATTGTTTACTTTTTCCTTTTTTTTATTAAAAGAACTTAATTCGATTCTCTCCTCTTTGCCTTTGTCATTATTTATAAACTCAACAAAAATATTTAGCTTTCTTTTTAAAATTACCCCCTCCCCGAAAAAAAATCAACAATAACAACGAAAAAAACAAACAAAAACACAATCTTCTCGCCCATCCCGCCAAACCTTTGATTTCAATTTTTTACCTGTTTCTTTTTCATCTTCTTCATCTTCCACGGCATCCATATTGTCTTTTGTTTTTTTATTTCATTTTTTTCTTCTTTTTTTTCTTCTTTTTTCCTCTTTACACTAATCTCATTTTCTTTTTCTTTTTCTTTTTTTTTTTTTTTCTTCCTTTTTTCACCTTTTTTTTTTAATAAAAATACTCTTTTCTTTGCTTCTTGAAAAACCAGCGTCAAGCAGCTCCAAAAACGGAGAATCAAACGTAGGCGAAAATTCGGATCGAACAATAGCATCCTCTTCAGAGGGCGCCACTGGTCACCATTAGGAATCCATTTCCCATCTTTGACAACGCTCAGCGCCATCTTGGCGTCTTCCAACGATAAATCCTATTCGGCTACTCAACGCTAAAAACGCGCCATTCCTACTGGAGTAGATAGAATCCATTTACATCCATCGTCCTTGAGCTTGGGAAGAAGAAGAAGAAGAAGAGAAGAAGAAGAAGAAGAAGAAGAAGAAGAAGAAAAGAAGAAGAAGAAGAAGAAGAAGAAGAAGAAGAAGAAGAGAAGAAGAAGAAGGAAGAATGCACGAAAGAAGAAGAGAGAAGAAGAAGAAGAAGAAGAAGAAGAAGAAGAAGAAGAAGAAGAAGAAGAAGAAGAAGGAAAAGAAGAAGAAGAAGAAGAAGAAGAAGAAAGAAGAAGAAGAAGAAGAAGAAGAAGAAGAAGAAGAAGAAGAAGAAGAGAAGAAGAAGAAGAAGAAGAAGAATGCACGAAAGAAGAAGAAGAAGAAGAAGAAGAAGAAGAAGAAGAAGATGATGATGATGATGATGATGATGGCTCTATTTTCATTGTGCATTTTTGTTTTATGGTATTTTCCCCATTTCTATTCTTATTTGTTTTTTTGTTTTTTGTTCTTTTTGTTCAAATTGTTTTTGGAGTTTCTTTCACGATTGATCTGGATTCCTTGCCTATTTTTTCTACGTGGTTCTTTCCAATGTCCTTTTTATCCTGTTTACATGCATTTTTTTATAAACGGCTTTTAATTACTTTATATGTTTTACTTAGTGAGGCGCTTGTTGTATAACGGTTATCGTCGATGTAAATGGACCGGGCGACACGAGTTCAACTCCTGGATGAGATTGATTGTACAGAAAGACAGATCCTTTGGTTTTTACGGTAAGCTTTTAATTACTTTATATATTTAACTTAGTGGGGCGCAGGGTTTATAATGGTTACCGTAAAAGGAAATGGTCCCATCGACAGGAGTTCAAATCCTGGATTAGGTTGATTTTAGAGAAGGCCAGGAGGAAGAGCTCTCAAAGTAGTTTTGACTTACGAGAAGAGAGACCCTTGGGTTTTGCGACCAGATTTTAATTAATTTATATAACTTACTTATTGAGCCGCTTGTTTTGTAATAGTTAACATCGAAGGAAATGGGCCGGGCGATACGAGTTCAATTCCTGGATGAAGTTGATTTTACAGAAAGATAGGATGAGGAGCTTTTAATTTAGTTTTGACTTACAAAAAAGACCGCTCCTTTGATTTGAATTTTCCTTCTCCTGAATTTGTTGCCTAACCAAGGTTAAAGAGCCCGGTCTGCCCTAGTTAGAGAGAGAATCGTTGGATCCGTACCGTTCCCAAGGGTATTAGCGCTATGATTTTACAGAAGGCCAGGAGGAAGAGATCTCGAAGTAGTTTTAACTAACAAGAAGACAGACCCTTTGGTTTTATGATCAGCTTTTAATTACTACATATATTAGTGAAGCGCTTGTTTTGTTATGGTTATCATCGAAGTAAATGGACCGGGAGAGACGAGTTCAAATCCTGGATGAGGTTGATTTTACAGAAAGACAGGAGGAGGAGGTCTCAAAGTAATTTTGACTAACGAGGATAGCTCCTTTGGTTTGGATTTAGTTTTCCTTCTCCTAAATTAGTTGCATAACCAAAGTTAAAGAGCCCGGTCTGCCCTACTATTTACCCCTAGCTGGAGAGAGAATAGTTGGATTCGTACCGTTCCCAAGGCGCTATGTGAAATGCAAACATCCGTATCCAGGATGTGAACTCGTCTCGTCGTGTGTCCATTTCCTGTGACCATAACGATTAGACCACAAACGTCTCCGGGGATAGAGCATCGGTAAGTGGGGTCGGTTCTCGAGGTTCATCAAGTTAATAACAAGTTTGGAGGCGCGTGCTGTAATGGTTAGAGTCGAAGGAAATGGACTCGCCGACCCGAGTTCAAATCATGGAAGAAGCTGTTTGCATTTCACATAGCGCTATTACCCTTGGGAAAGGTATGCATCCAAATACTCTCCCTCAAGCTATGGGTAAATAGCAGGGCGGAGTGGGTTCTTAACCTTGGAGAAGGGAAACTCTGAATTCAAACCTGCTGAACTCCGCGTAAGAAATTGACCTTTTGTCGCATCCTGCTCGTGCGGGGGGGGGGGTAAATATATATCAAGTTAATAACAAAGATGATAATCGTTTAACACCAAAAATGAAATGGACTCTTCCGTTCATTTCGACACATGAGGGTTCATCCAATAAACAACCTACACAGTGTTTTGTTGATAGGGGTGAAGCCTTGTATTGGACCATCCACACTTTTTGGCACAGTCGATAATAAAGAATTGGTGCACAAGAATGCCACAAACCCAATCAATGACTGACCTCAGGTTTTTCAAATTCAGAGTTTTCCTTCTCCTAGATTGTTTACCTATCCAGGGTTAAAAAGCCCAGTCTATTCTACTATTTTACCCATAACTGGAGCGAGAACACTTCTTTTGGAGATTCATACCTTTCCCAATGGTATTAGCGCTATTTGAAATGCAAAAAGTCTTGCACATGCGCAGATAACAGCCGTACTCAACAAAGAAAAGATAAAAACAAAAACGTGTTCGGCGTAAAATAACCCAAGAGTTGATATGCCGTAAAATATAACCGACCAGAATTAAGCAATAAAAAGTTGTCTACCCTGCCATTCATCTATTGCTGGAGGGAGAATGTATGCATCCATACCTTTCTGAGGTGTATTAGCGCTTTTTAAAATGCAAACAGCTTTGTCTAGGATTTGAACTCAGGCCGACGAGTCTGTTTCCTACGAGTCTAACCATTATGCCACGCGCCTCCGTAACGCCTAAATAACAAATTAATAGAAACAACAAACAACAAAGTGATTAATCTCTTATTTGATTTGCATTAGATTAATAATAGGATTTACTGCCTATGGCTGATTGAAACAATAACTGATAGATAAACATATACTTATCGAATTATAATGATTTGATGAAATAAATTTGTCGATTATCCGGATTAATTTAGAGCAGAGGTTTTCAACCGGTGTGCCACAGCCCACTAGTGTGCCGTGAAGCTTCCGTGGGTGTGCTGTGAGTGTTGAGGATGGTTGATCATTTTCATATTTTTATTCTATTACTTAATATTTTGTTTTATTAAAATATTTTTTGTTTTAATTAATTTTTGTTTTAATAAATATTTTTTGTTTTAATTAAATATTTCTTGTACTCTTATAACAGAGTTTTTTCAACTCTGTCTTAGAAACAGGTATTTTTTACTTTTACATGATTATTTTTTGTGAAAATAAATGTTTTTACTCTATTTATATTTTTTTTATTTTACTTAGACATTTAAATATTTTACTTTAATATATTTTTTGTTTTATTATTTCTATGTTTTTGCACCCCCCCCTCTCTCTCTCTCTCTCTCTCTCTTCTCTCTCTCTCTCTCTCTCTCTCTCTTCTCTCTCTCTCTCTCTCTCTCTACCTCTATCTGTCTTTCTGTCTGCTTTTCTTTCTCTTACCCCCCCTCTCTCTCTCTCTCTCTCATCCCTCTCCTCTCTCTCTCTCTCTCTCTCTCTCATCTCTATCTATGTGTCTGTCTGTCTCTCTCTCCCTGTCTCTGTCTCTGTCTCTCTCTGTCTCTTCTGTCTGTCTGTCTCTCTCTCTCTCTTTACCTGCCTTTCTCTCTCTTACCCTTCTCTCTCTTCCTCTCTCTCTCTCTCTCTGTGTGTCTCTGTGCCTCTCTCTCTCTCTCTCTCTCTATCTATCTCTCTCTCTCTCTCTCTCTCTGCCTCTCTCTTTTTGTGTGTAATCCAACGTCAAACAATTTGCAGTGTAACTAACATTTTTTCCAAACTTTCTTTTCTCTGCCCCTCCCTCCCTCCCTCTCTCCCTCCCTCTCTCTCTCCCTTATCTCTCTCTGTCTCTCTATCTGCCTCTCTAACTCTCTCTCTCTCTCTCTCTCTTCATTGTGTGTAATCCAACATCAAAACGATTTGCTGTGTAACTAATAATCTTTGTCTACCTGATTAGAAATGTTTAGCTTAAAGAAAGAAAAAAAGTTATTCACGAGAAAAGAGGAGGGGGGCGTTGTCATTGAGAAAGGGTCTTTATCAATAACCAATAACCAGCGGGGAAGTAGAAATTCGTAGAGAATTTTTTTAAATTTACAAATTACAAAAGAAATAAATTAACGGGTTGACTTACTTAAACAATTATTCACATTTAATTAAACATTATTAATTAGGTTTATAGGTAATTCTTTCAAGCAGAAGATGGAAAATAATTGCATAGAATTATTGATTAGTCGGGATTAATAATCTGGACAAAAAGCAAAAAATATTAAATCGATCATTTTCGTACTTAAACTTTTAAAAAAAGTTTTGTTTTTCAATAGGTTTGTTTGTTGGTTGGATTTTACGGCATGTCAACCCTTGCTGGGATGTCTTATGCCGAAGACGTTTTGTTTTATTCATTCTTGTTGGGTATTCAATTTTGGGAAATAAATCAATCATAGTTATAGTTAGTTTTAGTAATAGATAGATCGGATGAGTCGAACTTAACGGATCTAAATTCAACCATTGTATGTCACTCCACCGAAAAAAAAAATACCAAAAACCAAGGAATTAACCGAATTTAATGAAATTTTATTTGAATTAAACTTTTATATTTTTTCAGGACAGTTAACTTTGAACCACGTATCTTTGAGAACCTATGTTATGTCTCAAATATGCGTGGTTCAAAATTAACTGACCTGAAAAAATGTAAAGGTCTTTAAATAAAATAACTGGCGCATTATATCTTTTATTCATTAATATATCAATTCCCTGATTTTTGTTTTTCTTTCTTTCGGCAGGGTGACATACAATGGTTGAATTTAGGTCCGTTAAGTTCAATTTAACCGACAGATCTTATGTTGGTTTTTGTGAAGATCTTTGGCGATAAATCATTTAGATTAAACAGAGCAAGTATTTACCCAAACGCATCCATCGAGGCTTCTTTTCGAATTAAATTATTTTGTTAATTGCTTAGATGCTACGTGTTCTGGCTTCTTGGTTTGTTAGTTGGATTTTACGGCATGTCAACCTTGTTGGGTTGTTTTATGCCGAAGACGTTTTGTTTTATTCATTCATATGCAACACTCCACTTTGGCCTTTACCGATCAGTCGACTGGTCATGTCAATCCTTATCATCAATATGATTGTCCCGACAGTATTACTCCCAACCCTTTTTATCACATATGTGCTAGAAGGCAGTGGCTGAAGGTCTTAATGACCGGTATATGACGTTAAACCGTATCTAGTGGTGAGGTTACAATTCGGAAGCTCTGAGAAGTGCGAAGTACCAATTCATTGCCATTACTCCCAGGTCGACTTTGACTCAGTCGTAGTTCCATCTATGGGTTTGATAGATCAACAAAGTGTTTAAAATGAATTTTTAAAAGGAATTTGAATATTTCTCTTTCAGTTGTTACAAGTTTGGTTTAAATTTTGAGTTTCTCTTATCTTACCGGGGGTAGTGTGTTGACTGTACGGATTTCCTTGTCTCTCTCTCTCTCTCTCTCTCTCTCTTCTCTCTCTCTCTCTCTCTCTCTCTTACCTCTATCTGTCTCTCTGTCTGCCTCTCTCTCTCTCTTACCACTCTCTCTCTTCCCCCCTCTCTCTCTCTGTGCTTCTGTGCCTCTGTCTCTGTCTCTCTGTCTCTCTGTCTCTCTCTTCATCCTTATTTCCCATCGCATTTGGTTAGTCCTCTAGACGGCACCCAGTGTCCCCACACAACTGAAGAATGTAAGCTTTTTGCCTGTCGGCTAACACTGGTGTATCCATGTGTAGGAGTCCATGAGAGAATATTGCTTTTAAGTGCGATATTACTTCTTTAGCAGTGTCCCGTATGTTTTGCTTATCTCACGTGGGTGGTTTGTGGGATAGGGGTAAGTGGCCGCACAGCTGCTGATTTATGAAGTGCTGCTTCCAGGATTTGTTCAAAAGAGCACTCAGCATCATTTTGAAGTGTAACTTTTTCTCTAGATGTTTTGTTAGGGATCAATTGATGCAGCCATACAGTAGTACTGACGTGATTACACCTTGTAAGAATTCTCACTTTATCTTATCAGAGAGATCACAATGGGGCCACCTGTTGGCCCTGGGTGGTGACCCGGATGCTTAATGACGGAATCCTGGTGGATGAGCAGTCCATGACATGCAACACTCCACTTAGACCCGTACTTAGGCTAGACGGGCGGTCTGAGAGACCCCTGCGATCAATCGGCTGGTCATGTCAAGCCTTAGCACCTATATGATTGTCCAACTCTATTGCCCTTAGGGTAAGCCCCAACCCTTCTTATCATATATGTGCTAGAAGCAGTGACTGAGGGTCTTCATGCCTGGGAATGACGTTAAACTATCTGATGGTGAGGTTCCAGTTCTGGAGGTCTGGGGAATGTGGAGCACACCTTCATCACCATTCCACTCTGACCCGGAGTTGTAATACCGGATAGGGTCCCATATATGGGATAAATAGGAAAAATGTGTTGATTAAAAAAATTGATTATCCATTAAGAATGAATTTATTTCAAAACTTTGCCGGCATTAAATGACCCCACGAGTTGATATGCCGTAAAACAAACCAAACGAAACCAATCAGAGAGATCACCTGACAATACAATTAAGAAACGGCTGAAAAAAACCTTGATGAAATTAACAATTTATTAGTGTAACATGTTTCGTCTATACAACGAAATCCTCCTGAAAATTGAAAGTTTTTAGTGGTTGGACCAACCGCGGAATCGTGAAATCGGTTTTAATAATTCCGCGGATAAAGAGGAACTATTGCATTTGAAAGAATTAAAAAGTAAAATCGGCGGAGGGGCTTATTGTCGGTATCAACCGCACAGCCAGGTAGTCTATCCCCTTTTCACTAGTCTACCCCCTTTAGTGCTAGTGCTAGACCAGGAATATTGTTTTTGCTAAGGTGGAGCGCCACACCTACTTTCAATTCCCCACTTTACCGCACAGATCAGATTATCCAATATGTGCTACTCATGCACTGAGTTGCCGGGGATCGGTATCGAAACAGAAACCGTGCGATTCCTAGGCATGTGCTCTACCAAATGAACTAAACAGACTACTTGAGAAAGAATAATGAAAGTTTTAGCGGTTGTGTTATAGTAAAGTCGTCGGAGTGGCCAGACAGCGAGAGTCTATCCCCTTTTCACTAGTGCTAGACCAAGGATACTGTTTAGGCGTCTGAGCTCCTCACTTTATTGCGCATATCTATGTGCTATTCATACGCTGAGTTGGCGACGGCCGGAATCGAACCAGGAACCTCGAGGTTCCCAGCCGGACACTCTACCGACTGTGTGTGCTATATACCCTTCTAATATACTCAGGTATATAATGAAGGAGAGAAAGACAGTGAGATGATAGGATGGTCGGTTATTTCCTATAACTCCAACCTAAAAAGGGGAACCACTCTGAATGAATTTATCTCTGTTAATTAATCTACCCATTATTTTCCCATTAATCTAACCCTAACCCTAACCCTAACCCGGCCTTCTTTTTTCCTAGTAGATAAATAAATAAATAAATTATCAGTCAATCAGAATGGTTCCATTTTCTTTTAGGTTGGAGTTATAGGAAATAACCGGATGGTCTTTCTTACTTGTTACACTTCTACTTGTTGGTTCTACCTCGGCCGCCATTTTGTTCCGCCTAGTGGGCTTCTGTTAAGGGTTGGTTCTTTTTCTTCTGTTCTTTGTGCAGGGATAGACATGGCTTGTTTTAATATTTAATTAGCACAAAAAGACTTGCTTGTTTCTTGATCAAGCTTTTATTTTCAACCCTGCCCATGATTCCACCGCGGGTGAGTTACAAGCCCTAAGAAACATCCTCTCTGATAGATTGCCGGCTGACTAACTAAACTATATCCCACGCTCCAATCGCGCGCTTTAAGGGGTCAAGTAAAAAATCATTACCTGTCACAACTGTAGGTAACTTTCCATGGACCCCGTCATTTTAAGCTAATAGACCCTAATTAAAAATTCTAACTACAGGTACGTTCATAATTTATGTATGCTCATAAATTATGTAACAGTAGGACCAACCGCAGATAGTTGAAATACTGTATTTGAATGAATAATACAAACAAAAGAAATCAATTTTGAGTTGGCAGGGATCGATATCGAAACGGAAACTTTGCGATTTCTAGGCCCCCCGATCAATCGGTTGGTTATGTCAAGCCCTAGCACCTATATGATTGCCCCAACCTTATTGTCCTTATGGCAAGCCCCAAATCTTTTTATCATATGGATGCTAGAAGACGGTGACTGAGGGTCTACATGTCCTGGGAATGACGTTAAACTCTATCTGATGTTGAGGTTCTAGTTTTGGAGTTTTGGGGAATGTGGAACACCCCTTTATCACCATTGCTCCCTGGTCCACTCTGACCCGGAGTGGTAGTACCTGTTAGGGTCCCATCTATGGGTTAAATAGAAAACATGAGTTTATAAACAAAATTGAATATCCATTTAATGATTACTTTATTTCAAAACTTTATCGGCATTAAATGACCCACTGAGATTGATCTGCCGTTAAAAAAATCAAACCAAACCAAACTACTCCCTTTTGAAAAAATATTGAAAGTTTTAGCGGTTGGACCAACCGCGGATACGTGAAACTACGTTTAGCGATTCCGCGGATAAAGAGCAACTACTACATTTGAATGAATAACACAACAAAAGAAAATCAATTTTGTTACCACATTTATTCTTCTGGATAATAAATTCTTTTGGTCTTAAAATTGGCTATAAAATCTTTCTTTCTTTTTTTTTTTCTTTCTTTTTTTTTTTTTTTTGAATATTTTTTAAATATTTTTTTTTTTTTTTTGTTGTTTTTTTTCTTCTTTTTTTTTCAGTATATTTCTGTAATATTTTCTGCTGGAGGGAAACAGATACACTTTCTTTTGGCATTTTGCTAACAATATACATCGTAAATAGATAAAATAACTTTTTATCCGAACACACAGCCCAATCATACATACATGGTACACATGCACGTGTGCGTATTCTATACATTCGTCGTGTATACATACTCAAAACACATACATACACACACACGCATACGCATACAGGATGGAGCATAATTAACAGGGCATGATAAGGACGTTAACATATATTATTGACTGTCCCTATTAATTTGGCCCCGTTCTGAATATACAGCGTATACGTGTAATACCATTTTGATATTGTTTTATAGAAATGTCCTATTTAAGATATCTGTGTTCTGAGCATGACAATGAACCCTGTGGTGAGACTCCAGTTCTGGAGTTCGGGGGTGGGGTGAAGTTACGCCTTTGTTATCCTTATTTTTAGATATACTCTGACCCGGACTGGTAGTACCTGTTAAGGTTCCATCTATGGGTTAAATAGATATCTTTGAGTTTAATGTTTAAAATGATTGTGAACTTAATACATTGGCTCGTAAACCATTCATAATGTAACTATGTATGAAGTGTTTGCCTGTTTAAAATGATTGTGAACTTTATTAATACACTGACTTTTAAAACAATGATATTGCAACTAAGTATGAAGTGTTTACCTGTTTGAAATGATTGCGAATATACATTTTTGTACCATATATAATTGGAGACCATAATTATTGAACTGTCTCCGTCACGAAATAACCCAACAATCTATCTATCTATCTATCTATCTATCTATCTATCTATCTATATATATATATATATATATATATATATATATATATATATATATATATCTCTCACATTTCAAGATCGCAGACTTCTTATTTCAGTAATAATTTATTTTTCCTCAAACTAACGAAAGCCCCGACGAAGATCTATCGAAACAGATCGAAACACTGCAGTGTAGTCGAAATAAACATTATTCGTTTATAAACTTGCGTTTTTTCAATTTTTTACAATATTACATAATGTCGGATTCACTTCCATTTTTTCATCACACACACACACACACACACATATATGTATATATATACATATATATATATATATATATATATATATATATATATATATACATATGGACAAATCCTGAACGAAGGTGGTAGCATCTCAAATAGTATGAATCAGACTATTTTCCTCCAACTATAAAGTAAATAGTAGGGCAGACTGGGCTCTTTAACTTTGGTATTGTAAACGGTCACGGAGAAAGAAAACTGCATGCGAACCTGTTAAATAATAATGGAAAAATATAAAAAATCTTAAGTATATTTTTAAGTCTATTATTATTATTTCTCTATCATTATTATTCTATTTTGTATTCAAAATAATAATAAATAGAATACAATGAGTACAAGGACAATATCTCGATCGAAACACGTGTCGGCTCTCCATTAAACCAGTTTTATCTATTCAACATAATCTTTCCTTTATTTATTTATTTATTTTTTCATGATATTGTCGGATTCACTTCCAATTTTCAACTTACATGTATATATATATATATATATATATATATATATATATATATATATACTAATTTCACATTATATATTATTAGTAAAATTCTCATCATATATGTATATGGGTGTGTGTGTGTGTGTGTGTGAGAGAGAGAGAGAGAGAGAGAGAGAGAGAGAGAGAGAGAGAGAGTGTATGTGTGTGTGTGAGAGAGAGAGAGAGAGAGAGAGAGAGAGAGAGAGAGAGAGAGTGTGTGTGTGTGTGTGTAACCGTATTCTTGCAAAAATGCCTTTACATAGTAATATCTCTATCAAAGCAATACATTACAAATGTTCTTAGGAAATATAGTACGGTTCACTTCAATTTGCTACTCTATCAAAATACACCTGAAAGGTGCACCTAAGCAGATCGTCATCCAAGGATGATTAGTTATTTCGGGTCCTACAACATCATCGACTGTCATTGAGGTGACTCAGTCTGGTGTCGATCCAGCACAAACTTATGATCAGCTAAAGAGATCTCAAACAGAAAACAAAAAAACTATGATAAATGATGTTTGTGGGGTCTGCATTTACACTGAATATCATTTTTCTAATAAAATTATCTTGAATTATGATTGATATACAGAGATGCTGATAGGCACGCGTCCTGCGTCACTGACACAGAAAAATCTAAAGGGACGCAGAAAAATTGTATCCACGCGTCCCAGTATTTTTCCCCTCGCCATTTCCAGCTAAATGTAAATACATTTCAATATTTTCTTGGAAACGAATTATGGGCTACAAGATGGGGTTATACGTCTTTAGTTGTTCATAGATAAAAACCCTACAATTTTTTAAAAAATTAAGTTGGGACCCATCAAATTTCCTGGGAACTCATTCAAATCAAATCTGTGCATCCCAGGACGCGCTAAATTAAAAAAAAAAAGCTATCAGCATCACTGGATATAATAGGACTAACTTTGATTTACAAATTAGAATCCTTTATTAATTCAATAGAAGCATCGGTATCATCATGGACAGCCGTTACCACAGGAGGCTAATGTGTTAACAAAATGAAACTAAATGAACATTTCACAACCATTTCTTATTGGACAGGTCGCATAATATACAAATATACACAGGAAAAAAAACCACAAATATCAATGCATCTCTATAATATTAATACGCACACGTGCTCTCACACATACATCTTTTTTTTTATATACTCATTTATACTCATATATACTCATATATTTATTTATAACTCATATATACTTATATTAATTATCTACTTACATATCCCATCATCTACATACGAGATCGATTATTATCACATATTTGGAAAATTAATTTTTTTGTTTTTTTTTCTGTCTAAAATCACATGACAATGGGGGCTTGGGTGGGGAGACGGACGGCGACTGGAATTACAAATTCACATGCGAATGTATATATATATATATATAGATAGATTTTTTTTTTTTTTTTAGTTTAGAAAAAGATTGTTTGCATTTTAATAGTTTTTTTTTCCTTCTTCATTTTTTGGTATCTTTTTTTTTTTTGTATTTTTTAAAATAATAATTGACTGGTTGTTGTTTTTTTTGTTTGTTTTTGTTATTGTTTTTAGTCTTTTTTGTTTTGTTTTGTTTTCTTTTTTTTTTCTTTTTGAAAATGGCTCTGATGATCTCTAAAAAGCAGACGCGAAGCTTGTGTTGACAGGTTCCTCAACGTTTTCCCCATGATTGGCTGACTTAGCCTTTTCCACGCAATTATAATCGTATTTTTTCTAAACACTCAGTTCATTTGGAAACCAAATCAGATAGTCTCGCCACATGTCTGAAAAAATGTCCTCGAAACAGGTTCTCCAAGTCAGACAGTTACAGGAAAACCACTTCCCAATAGCTATCACGGCCACTTCAATGACATTTTTAAGGTTTGTTATTGGAGCGTTTTTTTCCTTCTTTTTTTCCTCTTCTTTTTTTATTTTTTATTTAATGAACCGTGTGTACCCATGTCACCCTGAAAAGTAAAAACAGGTATAATCCCACCCCACCCCCAAAGAAATACCAATGAATTAAAACGTGTCATTTAAAAAGACACGATCACAAAAACAAATAAAATAAATAAATAAATAGATAAAGTAAAATTTAAATTTTAAAAAAAAACCTGGTCAGTATTTTGATGGTAACCTTATTATGCACTTGTATTATTGAACAGCATGGAATTATTATTATTATTATTGTTATTATTATTATTATTATTAGTAGTAGTAGTAGTAGTAGTAGTAGTAGTAGGCTCCGTATCAGCTACTATAACCATACTTGTACGAATCTCTATTTGGGGCCTGTCGGTGGGGCTTAGAATACGCTGACTGTATCCCCTAAATGGGGGTGTCCTAGAAATGATCCTAGAGTGCATCTGATTGTGAGTCTCCAGTTCTGAAGATATGGGGAGCGCAGAGTACTTCATCATTGCCATTACTCCCAGGTCTACTGTAACCTGGGGTGGAATTACCTGTGGGTCAAATCTATGGATCAAATAGATCTATTTGTATCCGAGATAACTGCACAAATATGTAAATATGTATGTACAATCAGGGCGCATATTCTTGCTAGTTTATATAATAAACCTTGGAGGGTTCATATAGAGGATGAGCTGTTGCCTAAGCAGCAAATCCCCTCTCTCCACGCTGCTGCAGTGATCCAAAGGACAGGTAAGGAACCAATGCAGTTTGGCAGCGCTAGTATCGTAGGAGTTGCTGGGTAGCACTGGATTTCAGCATCACATCATCCTAGGGACTCCGGCTCCTGATTTGTTTTCGGGGTTTACACTCCTAGCCCAGACTACGTAGTTTTAAAAAAGAATTGGACACTACTCCATCGTCTCTCGTAGACGGAAGGATGCTGACAACAATATAATAAGCCAATAATAGCCTTTAAGAAATAAAAGTCCATATCTTAAATTTCACTGATGGAAAATAACACTACAAATACTTGAATGAGGATACCAATTGTTGATCTGGGTACAGCATGTGCTGGGGGTGTCTGTTTACTATTGACGCATCCCTTATTTTTTAACCTGTGCACGTATTGATATGTATGTTTGGTCATTTACTGGTGTAATATATTGCCTGGTCGACAGAGATCGCACCCGAGAACCAGGTGCAGATGACTGGCACGTGGACGCAGGAAATGCGGGGTGTCAAATATGGGCCTGGAAACAAAAACAGGATATTGCCTTGAACGCATCGAACTAACCTTCGACACCCGAAATGTGCAGGTGTAAATGTAAGTGCGTAGGCACAGAAAATATGTAGGTGTAGCCCGTAACCAATAAAAATTAGATGCGTGAGCGAGGAGGTGTGTCTACAGGAAAACTGCATAGATGTCACGATCAAAGAGGCGTGACCCTGTTGAGTTAAAGAATTATAAAAAAAAAACTTGGGCTGAGCAGATCGAGATCGAGATTGAGATCACTTGCAGCCAGAACTCCCGAAGGCTCTTGTGTATGTGTATCCTCTACTGACGACTCTCAGTCTACACACTGTCGAAGAATAAAAATATAACTATTTTTATATATACATGTGTTCCGTGTTCTTTGTCAGGTCCAGTGACGGTATATAACACTGGAATCAAGCTCATATTACCTACACATTAAATCTTGAGTAAACTGAACCACGTATTCAGAAGAAGACAACTTCAATGTTCCGTCAGTGTATTTGCGTTGGTCATACGTTATGATCTTTGACCGCAGACAACTTAGAACGAAAGACGTTATTGAACACTATAATAATAATAATAATAATAATAATAATAATAATAATAATAATAATCAGCTGGAATACTCAGGAGAGTCCTGGGGACCTGAGAAGACTTGGTGTCACTCAAACTCCAGTGAAAACCATCAGCTGATGCTGGTGTTAAAAAATAAGTAAAGTAAAGCAAAGTTGACGGAGTGGCCTATTGTCGGTATCAGCCAGACAGCGAGATCTTCAAGATTGTTTTTGCGCCACACCTACCGTCAGTTCCCCCACTTTAACACACAGATCAGATTACCCGATTTGTGCTACTTATGAGCTGAGTTGGCGAAGACCGGTATCGAATCAGGAACCTTGTGATTCCTAGACTGACTTAGCAAAATCGGCACCAATAATAATAATAATAATAATAATAATCAGCTGGAATACTCAGGAGAGTCCTGGAGACCTGGGAGATTTTCTGTCACTCAGACTTCAGTGGAAATTCATCATTTAGAGTCGGTTTGAAAAAAAAAATCGCAACATGTAAAATGATAATAACGAAAAAAACGAAAAGATAAACAAGTACTTGGATCTTGCTAGAGAACTAAAAAAAGGCTATGAAACATGGAATTGAAAGTGATACCAATTGTAATTGGTGTCCTTGGAACGATCCCCAAGGCCCTGGAAAGCATGGTACTGAAATACATAGGAAGAATCGAGACCATCCAGACCACAACATTGTTCAGATCGGCTAGAATACTCAGAAGAGTCATAGAAACCTGAAGAGACTTGCTGTCACAGAAGTCCTTACAAGGGCAAGATGTACAAGTGACTAAGAAGAAGCACATAGACTATACACTCCCATGTAGAAGATAATAAGAGGACAATCTAACAATAATGGTGGTTTATGGTCATAGAATGCAAATACTCGTGATTGTAAAATACTCAGGATAATGAGGGAAGAGGTTAAATTTCCTAAATTTTATATGAAAAACTATAATGTACCAGATTTGACATTATTACCCTCACCAACTCAGCGCATGAGTAGCACAGCTTGGATATGTGCAGTTAAATGGGGGGGGGGGCTGATGGTAAATATGGCACTCCACCTCAGATGCAAAAATGATCTCCAATAAAAAATATTGTTAGGGAAATATTTTTTTAAGGAAAAAAATTAAGCATCACGTTTTTTGCAGTCTGATGGTAGTTGTAGCACTCCACCTCAGATGCAAAAATGATCCCCTGGTCTGTGAAAGACCATCCTCTTACGCTGGTATGAAAAATTCGCAAGGATTGAAATAATAATAATTATTATTATTTGCTGCCCATCGGATCCGATGATGACACCATGCGAATCTGTTTCCCCCAATTGGTTGCGTCTTGCCAACTTTCTCTTCCAGGTTTCTCTTGATGTTGTCTTTGTGCCTCAGATTTGGTCTACCGATTGCACGTGATCCTTCTCTCAGTTGAGAGTACAGAATCTGCTTTGGCAGTCTGTCATCCCCAGGTCTGTTCAAGTGGCCAGCCCATCTCAGGTAGCGCTGGACAAGTATATCGTGCATGCTGGGGCCCAGTTCTCTTCAGCAAGATACTGTTTGAAACATGCTGCCACCACTTAACATTTAACATACGGCGCAAGTAACGCAATTAGTATACCGTCCAGACTTCCGCACCGTACAGAAGTGAAATAATAATAATAATAATAATAATATAATAATAATAATAATAATAATAGAATTTAGGGAATTGAAAAACAGAAGAATCGAAACTTGCTGTAACTCAGCCTCCAGTGAACCGCCGGCTACGGCAGATGTGAAAAACTCGATAATAATAATAATAATAATAATAATAATAATAACGTATATACTCGCATATCACGTGACTTTCCGAGACTTAAACTGAGACCTTTTTGCCGCTAAAAATCGCAGGAGGCCTAATAGGCCAATCCCGTGCTAATTATTTATACAAGGTTTGTATCTCGCGTATGATGCACGCCTCTTCCACCCCCCCCCTTAACATTAGGCCAAAACTTAGATCTCGAAAAGTCTCATGACACGTGACTATATACGTTGATAATGATTCGATTTTTTGACATACGTATGCTACCCCTAACACAGCAAAACATGATACATTGTAGCGAGGAGATCCTATTGCAATTGCCTTAAAATGCTCTTAGTGAATAAAGCAATTTCCAATCAAATTTATCACGCTCACCCTGATCATTATAATCTACTCGAGTAAGATCATTATTAACTGCTTCGTATAACATACTTTGCCGTATTCATTTGTAATTGATAATGATATAAAAATCTTTAATAGGATTATTCAAATTGACATCAATGGCCGACGAAAACGGCCTTTAAGCGAATAATAATAATAATAATAATAATACTTCAGGGTACAGACGGATCCCCTAATCCCAGCCAACTGGACCTAGTATTAATCGAGAAGAAGAACCTGTCATCCCATGGATTTTACCGCCCCGGCCTACTACCGAGTGAAAATGAAAGAGAGCGAAAAGATAAACAAATACTTGGACCTTGCCAGAGAACTAGGAAACTTTGGAACATGAAGGTAAAGGTTGTATCAATTGTAATTGGTGCCCTTGAAACGGTCCTCAAAGCTCTGGGAAATAATTTGGTGAATTGGAAATCAGAGGAAGAATCGAGACCATCCAAACTACAGCACGGTTAAGATCGGCTAGGATACGCAGAAGAGTCCTGGATAACCGAGGAGAATTACTGTCACTCAGCCTCCAGTGAACCACCAGCTACGGAAGATGTGAAAACCTTAATAATAATAATAATAATAATATAATAATAATAATAATAATAATAATAAAGATTTCGTTAAAATCTATTGTGCTTTGAGGAGAACCATATAGCGCCATGGCGGTAGGAATGTCCCTCCGCAAAAATATTAATATCAAACGACGTAATTCAATAGAACTAATTTAAAAACATATTGCCTTGTGGCAAAACATTTTTGAATCAATTGATAGAAATAATAAATAGACTTTTAGAATCGCTTTTGTCATTCTTCTACTTGAATCTTCTTCTTTTTTTTTTAATGGTAATGGTGTCGACTTTTCTTTGTCATTACAATTTTCTATTTAGTTATCTTTTCAGTCCATCACCCCACACTTACCTTTAGCTTGGTCAAACAAACTCTCTCTCTCTCTCTCTCTCTCTCTCTCTCTCTCTCTCTCTCTCTCTCTCTCTCTCTCACACACACACACACACACACACACATATACACACACACACACACTCTCTCTTTATCTCTCTCTCTCTCTCTCTCACACACACACGCTGAAGATTGCATAGACATGAAACTGTCAGTAACCAGGTGTTGACTCCATGTCCACGCTACCCTAACTTATATATAAATGCTCTATCAATGATATTGAGCACTGTCTACCTAAAAATATAGCACCCATTTTATCAACAATATATATATATATATATATATATATATATATATATATATATATTGACTGGTATGTTGGGGATAATTCTATTTGAGAAATCAAGAATGAATGGAACGTTATTTTTTCAGAATACAAGGTATATCAAAAAGTACAAAAAATCTCGATACTTTTTGACACACCTTGTATATATATATGTGTGTGTGTGTGTATGTGCTTGAGTGTGTGTGTGTGTGTGTGTGTGTGTGCGTGCGCGTGTGTGCGTGTGTATATGTGTTTTATAAAATATGTAAGTAAAAGTTCTTTTTTTTTAAGTGCCCAATGCTCTATAGATAAAGCAATAGCAAATTAATATTAAATGTTAAAACTCACAAAAATTTCCCTGCTACTTAAGTTTCACGTATTTCGATGCTAAGGATCGAAACCTAAGATGCAGGAAAACTTTGGTGAGTTTTACGATTTAATATATATGTTGGCAACCTTCCGTCTATTTAAGACGATGGCGTAGTGTCCATTTAAAAAAAATTTAAATAAATTTATTATCTACAGCTACGTGAGTGGCTGAACAGACCGATCATTGAATGGCAGTCTCTGGGAAATGTAGCGATTAAATATTCTCCTATATTTGACAGCTGCCTCTGGCCGCACATGTAAGAGGATTGGCGAACGAAAGTTCATTCGGGTCTCAAACCCGGCCAGGGGTAGCTGTTAATGTATAACCACACTGATGAGAAGTGATACTTCGAAACACGTGTCTGTGGATTACTTATTATTATATATATATATATATATATATATAGCAAAAGAATCCAATTCACTAGCCAGTTGGGGATGATTCTATTTGGGACCCTCAATATTCCTCTGTATATACAATACATGCCCATGCTGATACATATCAATATATTTATACAAGTAAGAGCGCTCAATTTAAGATAATTAAAAAAACATTTTTCATTGAGTTACCGGTCGAAATATATTTATGATGTCCAAATGACGGTTTATTAAGTTTTGCTTTCTTATTGAAAGTATGTATATAAATATAAGTAAAAGTAAAGTAAAGTCGTCGGGGCGGCCTATCAAGAGGGAGTCTATACCCTTTTCAATAGCGCTAGACCAAGGAGATTATTTTTGCGTCTGAGGTGGAGCGCCACACCTACCATCAGCTCCTTACTT
>CM042148.1:101038847-101043847 GCA_023376005.1 Doryteuthis pealeii
TCAAAACATGTTCATTTACCATATTTCTTCTTTTTAAATCTATTTTTATCTCGTTTAATCTTTTTTTTTCTTTGTGCTATCGTCCTCTCTCCAGCTATGGGTTAAATATTACTGTTCTTCTACAAGGGTGACTTTGGCATTAAATAACCCACAAAGTTTGATATGCCAATACACAAACCAAACTATAGTTTTCATGTATAAATTTCTCACTCTCAGTCCCATTCTCACTCTCTTTAGTTAAGCAACGATGAGCTGGTTCAATACTTAATGGGGTGAACTGTTAGGCAACAGCAGTTACTGTAAGCAACCCGAGTCATTTGTTTATCAAAATGACTTACTTCGGCATTAAATGATCTGAAAAGGGTTGATATGCCGTAAAACAAAAAAACAAAAAACAAAAAAAAAACTTTTTTATCTTCTTTCATTCTTCCTTCTTTCCTTCTTTCTTTCTTTCTTCTTCCTCGATAATTCGTTCGGTAATTTTCTCCTTCCTTTCAATCTGTCCTTCATTTCTTTCTTTCAATCATTTCTCTTTTTTTCTTCTTTTTTTCAATCATTTCTCTTTTTTTCTTCTTTTTTTCTTTCAGTCATTAGTTGTTTTCTATCTCAATCGTTTTTTTTCTTTCTGTCATTCATGCGCTTTTTTCTTTCTTTACCTATTTCTTTCAATTTTTTTCAACATTTCATTCGCTTATTTCATTCGTTCTTTCTTTCTTTATTTATTTCTTTATTTCAGTCGCTCGTTTTTCTTTCATTCATTTGTTCGTTCTTTTCTTTCTTTTCTTCTTCCTTTCGTTTATTTATTTCTTTCTTATTTCGTTTCTTTTTTACTTAATTTCTTTCTTTCTTTCCAATCGTATTATGCTATTTCATTTAATTTCTTCTTTATTCCCTGTTTTCTCTCTCTCTCTCTCTCTCTCTCTCTCTCTCTCTCTCTCTCTCTCTCTCTCTCTCTCTCTTGTATACGTAGTAAACTCTAGTTTAATTCATTTCATTCTTTCTTTCTTTCTTTCTATATTTCATTCATTCATTTCTTTCCTTCATTTTTTCTTTGTTTATTTATCTATTTATTTATTTCAGTCGTTCGTTTTTCTTTCATTCATTTGTTCGTTCTTTTCTATTGTTGTCCGTTCTTTCTCTTCTATTTTTCTACTTTACTTCATTCCTTGTTTCATTCACATATTTCATTTCTCCTTTTCATTTAAAACTAAAATTTCATTTAAAACTACTACATATGTTTTTTTCCCGCTTCTCTTGCAACTTTTGATATTTTTCACTGTTTTGATGAATTATAAAAAAAAAAAAAACGCGTTAACCCTTTCCACTTCAGTAGGTTGTGGACTTGACAGAATGTCTGAAACGGAGTTGGCTATTTGCTCTTATACATCTGGAAATTTTCTAGAATTCATTTTGTCTCTTAATAAACGTACTTCATTATATATATATATATATATATATAGATATATATATTATATATATATATATATATATAGTAATTCATTATATATATATATTGTACTTCAATATATATATGTATATGTATATATATATAATATATATAGTACTTCATTATATACATATATATATTGTTCTTCAATATATATATATATATATATAATATATATATATATATATATATATATATAGTGTTACGGCTGCAAGGCGCGATGTAGTCGGTAGCTATGTGCCTCCAGAGAGATAGAGGGCTTCTTCTATTTGGAAACGTCTCTTTTCTATCTTGAACCTTCTCCTTTCCATCTGTAACCGTTTCTCCTCAATGTCCAGTCGGCCCTTCTCGACCTGAAGCCGCTGCTTCTCGACGGCCAGCCTCTCCTTCTCGATGAGGATGAAATTAGAGCACTGGTCATCGCTCATCGCAATGTCCGGCTGTTCGCCGTTGCTGGTCCGAAACCGCCAGACGCCGGCCGGCATCTCGGACGATGCCCACCGCACATGCTCGAGCGTCTGGGGCGGCAGACTTACGCCGGCGGATATCGTGGCCTGGATGCTGGCTCTCGACGGGGAGACGATGGGCGCGGAGTGGGCCGGAGGCGGTGCCGGGTGAACTGGGGGCGGAGGCGGCGGGGGAGGGGAGGTGGTGGCGGTGGTGGATGGGCAGGCGGATGAGGAGGGGCATGGGCTGAAGATGGACTTGTACAGGGAATGACAATGGTTGAGCTGGACGGCTGGAATTTGGACTCCACCGCTGGCGGGGGAGAAGGGGATTTCTCCTTTTCGGTGACCTCTATGTGATTCCGTGTTTCCTCTTCATGTGAATTCTGAAAAGAGAGAGAAAGAAAAAAAATTATTTATTTTCATTTTTAACTTATTTTATAACAATCAAATTGGCTTTTTGTTTTGTTACAATTCATGAGAAGTTATAAACTGTGAACAGATCCGTAGCTAGAAATATTTAAATTAAGGGCCGTTATCTTTAGAATCAAGGAGTACTCATGGAAAATTACCGGTGACTGCTAATAACCCTTGACTCCCATGAGGCGCGTGATTTAGTTTAGTTAGTTATTCAGATTCGATCCAGCTTTCAGAGAGTGTAGACGTAATTGTCGGCTCTGACAGGATCCATAACTTCCCGCGGTGGAACCAATATGAGCTAGAAGAAAATAAAACTTGATCAAGTAAAAACAAGGTCTTGTTGTGTTTGTTAAATAATTAAGAATATGACCAGCTTAGCCCAGCCCAAAGAAGGCTTAGCAAGGAAAAAAATCAACCAGCAAATGCCAAAGAACAATGGTGACCGACGAGTTAGACGATGACGCAGTAAGCAACAAGTAAAAACAAGCAAGATATACCATCTTTATTTTAATATATCTTTCTTGTATACGAGAACTCTCTCTATTATATAGCCGAGTATGTACGAAGGGTATATGGGGCTATAAAATACGCTTAACAGATAGCCAATTATTGTATACCCCTACATATCTGGAATATACTAGGGAGAGATGGGAGGACAGGAGAGGTGATGGGCTCTTACTTCTTCTTCTTGTCACACTTGCTTCATATGTCTGTTTTCCTACTGTTATTGTACATAATTCGTTGATAGCCTACGAATTATGTTTGTAAGTGCAGTTGAAACTCAAATAACGGACGGTAAGTGGAAAGTTGCCGTTAGCCGGTGTATTCTAACGCCCCAGCTGACAGGTTGGCCATGACTATTGACTACATAAAGATACACTCCCTTCCACTGGTGATATTCATGTTTTTTTCCTTTATGTATCGATTTCATTAGCCGATAGTTTGATATATTGATTGCATTACACAAAGAAATAATTAGTCTATTTCATTGCATGGTGCGTTGATTATTTCTTTGTGAAAATCTACATGAAAAGGGAGGAGAACATTTCATTCATTCTCATCTAAAGGCAATGGACCTTGAATGAAAGAACTAAAATATGTTTTTTATATATATAATATATATATATATATATATTATATATATATATATATATATTGGTTTGTTGGTTGGTTTTGAAGGCTGTCACAATGCAAGTGTAAAGAAAAAAAAGGTAACTATGATGTTGTTTGTCATTTCATTCTTAATATTTAATCTCAGAAAGCCCCAACCCCTTTTTATCATATGGGTGCTAGAAGGCGGTGGCTGCGGGTCTACATGTCCTGGGAATGACGTTAAACTTTATCTGATGGTGAGGTTCCAGTTTTGGAGGTTTGGGGAATGTGGAGCACCCCTTCATCACCATTGCTCCCTGGTCCACTCTGACCTGGAGTGGTAGTACCTGTTAGGGTCCCATCTATGGGTTAAATAGAAAAATGATTTATAAAAAATTGTTTATCCATTAAGAATTGATTTATTTCAAAACTTTATCGGCATTAAATGACCCACTGAGGTTGATATGCCGTAAAACAAACAAACCAAACCCATTAATCTCAGAAACATATTAATAAAAAAGAGATCAGATAGTCTTGTTAGTAAATAAAAAAAAAACATACTTAGAGGGCGAACCAAATCTGGAATAATAATTAGAATAAAATAAAAGGAAATGATCAGACACACAGACATAAGCACGCACACACACACACACACACACACAAACACACACACACACAGAATTTGGAAGACATGAGACAGAACAAATTGAGCAGCTACTAGCACCACTTCAGTTCTATTGATCTTCTGATGAGGGGATTTTTTATCCCGAAATATTAAGAATAAAATGACAGGTTATAAAGTTACCTTCTTTTTTCTTTACACTTGCATTGTGACAGCCTTCAAAACCAACCAACTAACCAATATAAACACAATGCTCCAAGCAAATTACAAGACCCTTATAATATATATATATATATAATATATATAATATATATTAATATATATATATATAGCTGACTATTCAAATTTATATCACCATTCATCATCATCATCATCATGTTATGCTAGCAGCACAGGTATCAATGACAATCTCTCACCAACCATCCCTATCAATCACTGCCCACGGCAGGTCCTCTGCGCAGCATCTAGTATCCGCGTAGAGTTGGTTAATGTAGTTCTTTGCTGGGTGGTGTGCACCAGCGTTTCCGTGTTTTGGCTACTACAGGAAAACATCGCTTATGAGTTCGTCCTTGCTTCTCCACCAGTTTCCAGCATGTTTTTGTTCGTCTCACTCAGATGGTTTGTGTGGGAAAAGTGACCGTACACTATATAAAAACAAAACGTATTTTGACATTATATAATATATATATATAATATATATATATATATATATATATATATATATAATATGTGTGTGTGTGTGTGTGTGTGTGTGTGTGTGTGTGGTGTGAAGAAAGGAAGTAAATCCGACGGTATGTAATATATCAAGAAAAATGAAAAAACACAGGTTTAAATGGGTTAAGTGGTGGGTTTATTGGCTGACGCTGCAGTGTTTCGATCTATTAATTAGATCATCTTCAGGGCATAAGATAAGAAATTATTTATCACAGAATAATGAGAAAAGCGAGTGGTAATCCTTGTCATTCAGTCTGTT
>CM042148.1:101048847-101055928 GCA_023376005.1 Doryteuthis pealeii
GACCCATAATTTGATATTATATTAATCCATTTTCGGACTTTCTTTATGCATATATATGCCTTTACCCGATTGTAAAATAGATAGATAGATAGATAGATAGATAGATAGATAACAACAGAGCTGTAGCTGTGACTGAGCCTATATACTAAGCCAATCCAAACTGCAGCCAGGAATATCCAAGTCATAAAAAAATTGGAAAAATCAACGGATAACTCATAATTTAATACTATATCAGAGATGCTGATAGGTACGCGTCCTGCGTCCCTGACTCACAAAAATCTAAAAGGACACAGTAAAATTGTATCCACGCGTCCCAGTGTTTTTCTTTTTTCTTCCCTCGCTATTTCAAGATAACTGTAAATACATTTCAATTGTTTCTTAGAAACGAATTGCACAGGATAGGTTACAAGGTAGGAGTTAGACGGCTTTAGTTGTTTCCCCAGGTCATTAATAAAGACGCTACAATTTATTAAGAAAATTTAGTTGGGATCCATAAACTTTCCATGAGACTCATTCATAGCAAATACGTGCGTTCCAGGACGCACTAAATAAAAAAACTATCAGCATCACTGCTATATTATTCCATTTCCGGACTTCTTTTATATATGTATGTTTTTATCCTTTTATATTTGACCTTGCTGTAAGGATTCGTAGCCCCTGAAGTAGGGAACTGACACATAAAAAATACTACTCACAAATGGTAGCGGCGAAAATCCGTACGATTTACGGAACTTTCACATTGCTCAAATATCCCGAACTTTTAATTATCATATAGTACACACACACACACACCTATATATATATATATATATATATATATATATTATATATATATATATTGAAAATAATTTATTGCACATAAATATATTAGATATTCGAATTCCAAAATGAGAAGTCTTTAAAAATGAGGACATGTATATATATGTATATGTATGTGCGCGTGCGTATGTATGCTTATATATATATATATATATATATATATATATATATATATATATGAAAATAATTTATTACACACAAATATTAAACATTCAAATTTTGAAAACGAAGACACCTTTCTTTCTCCTTCTCAGATAAATCAAATTACAATGTGTTTTATCGCAAAGATTTAAGAGGTAAGGATATTATAGGCGTTCAATTTTAAACAGTTAATGTATCTCAGCGACTACAGATCCCTCATCAATATGAGACCCACAAAAGTTGCTGATTGCTGATTGTAGCTGTCATGCAATGGTGGAAGACCTTCGTCTTTAACTAGTAATAACGTCAGTCGACAGAGCGTCCAATTAGGAACCACAGGGTTCCGGTTTCGATACCGGTCCTCGTCAACTCAATATATGAGTAGCACAGGGAACTGTGCAGTAAAGTGAGGAGCTCAGACGCAAAAAAAAAAAACAATCTCATTGGTCTAGCGCTAGTGAAAAGGGAATAGACTCCCTCGCTGTCTGGTTGATACTGACTTTAGGCCACACCGATGACTTTACTTTTTACTTAAACGTAGAGCTAGAAAGAGAAACAAAAAGGAAACTTAAGACTTTGCCCGCTTTAAACCGCTCTAAACGGCTCTTTCACCACTACGACCCTACCGTTAACTGAACCGAAGGATTCAGATTACAATAATGATCGGCCTTTATTAGGGTCGGTTTAGCTCAGTCGGTAGAGTATCCGATTAGGAACCACATGGTTCCGGTTTCGATACCGGCCCTCGCCAACTCAGCGTATGAGTAGCGACACACATACATACATATATACCAATATACCAATCCCAACGCACGAGCAGGATGCGATACAAGGTCAATTTCTTTAGCGGAGTTCAACAGATTTGTGTTTTCCTTCTCCTAGACTGGTTACCTAGAAAAAGGTTAAAGAGCCCGGTCTGCAGTACTATTTATCCATAGCTGGGGGAAGAGTGGTTGGATGCATACCTTTCCAAAGGGTATTAGCGTGATAGGGGCCAGTTTACCTCAGTTGGTAGAGCACCCGTCTAGGAATCGCAAGGTTGCTGGTTTGATACCGGTCCCTGCTAGCTCAGCGCATGAGTATCACAGAATGGGTGATCTGATCTGGGCGGTAAAGAAGGGAGCTGACGATAGGTGGGGCACTCCACCTCACACACAAAAACAAACTTCCTGGTCTAGCGCTAACGAAAAGGAGATAGACTCCCTCGCTGTTCGGCTGATACTGACAATAGGTTACTCCGCCAAGTTTACTTACTTTAGCACCGCAAATATTGCAAAACTGTTGATTGGTTGGTGAGTGGGTTGTGTTGCATACCCCGTTTACACAGGTGTATATATATATATTTACCAACCCCTCCACACGAGCAGGATACGACACAAGGTCAATTTCTTAAGCGGAGTTCTACAGGTTTGAATTCAGAGTTTTCCTTCTCCTAGACTGGTTACCTAGCCATGGTTAAAGAACCCAGTCTGTCCTGCTATTTACCCATAGCTGGAGGGAGAATTGGATTCATACCTTTCCCAAGGGTATTAGGGATATATGAAATCTACGCAGCTTCGTCCTGGATTTGAACTCGGTTCGACGTGTTCATTTCCTAAGGCAGTAACCATTACACCACACCCCTCCAGTGTGTGTGTGTGTGTGTGTGCTATTTACCCATAGCTGGCGGGAGAGTAGGATGCATACCTTTCCCAAGGGTATTAGCGCTAAGTGAAATGCAATTACCACGTCCAGGATTTGAACTCGAGGCGACGAGTCCATTTCCCATGACTTTAACCATTACACCACGCGCTTCCTATACTCGGGTCTATATAATCGGTAGAGAGTTCATCTTGTATATATAATTGAGAGAGAGAGGGGGCGGAGAGAGAGAGAGAGAGTGATAGACAGACAGACAGACAGACAGAGACAGAGAGATAGATTCGAGATGATAGGAAATGATAGTTCTTACTTACACTTCTGGTTACTTCCCTGGACTAAAAAGGAGGATCAAAGTGTAGTATCTGTTCCGGTTACTATGCTCTGATTCTTACCTAATCCACCCGGCCTCGGCTGGGGGTCCAGTGTGCTTCGGTCTCTGGACCTGTAGAGTATAATTAATAGCGTCGATCCCAGGAGGCCATCCCCCCAGATCAACGCAATTTTTATTGCGCCAACGTAAAACGAGATCTTGTGTCCAGCCTCATAAAGTGGGATGAGCAGGCAAATACCCTCACACCTCTGGTTACTAATTTGTTCGTCAGCCGCCATGTTATCTGATTGACTTCTATTAAGGGCTGATTTTCTTCTTTATTAATTCTTCTTTCTGTGCTCGGTTGGACATTGCTTGTTTAATAATTAATTAACAAACAGAACAACTTGTTTGCTTCTTGACCAAGTTTTATTTCTTAGCCCATGTTTCCACCGCGGGAAGAGATGGACCCCGTCAGAGCCGACAATTGCGTCTGCCCTCCTTCGAATTCGGGTCGCATCTGCTTAGTTAACTAAACTTATTCTCACGTGTCGGCGGTCAGTTGGGATCAATTAAACGGTTATGGAAAATTACCCACCTTGACTTTTAAATCTAACGAACTTTATCTAAAACTAACTTACAGGTACGTTCACAATTCATTACTTCTCATAAATTGTAACAATTTTTAGGGCATGTCAACCCTTGTGTTATTTTATGCCGGGGACGTTTTATTCATTCTTGTTGGGTATTCAATTTTTAAAAAAATATTTTTTATCTACTTAACCCATAGATGGGACCCTAACAGGTACTACCACTCTGGTTCAGGGTGGGCCAAAGTACGACACCGGAATGGATAACCGCAAATTTAGCCAAATTAGAATATCCGAATAATGGCGATATAGGGGTAATCCACATTCCCCAGAGCTACAGAATTTGAACTTCACCACTAGATGGAGTTTAGCGTCATACCCAGGATACGCCAAACTTTTGACTCAACCCTATTATATATGGAATACCTGCAATTTTCAAACGTTTGTCTAGTTGATACTGGCCAGGCATTACGTTTAATATATACTTATTCGTCGGTCATAAATCTTTCTCGATATTAATCGGTGAATGAAATGAATTAGGTCCGTAAGACGTCAGATTTAAGAAAAGCGTTTCCCCTCTAACCAACACCGGTCGTGTTGTTTTGTGTCAGTCGAATATCACCGGAGAGATTTCAACCTGATATAAACGCATTTCTCTCAGGATTTCACTTGGTTCAGCATAATACATAAAAACGCTGTCCTTTAACATGAAAATTTATGTAAACTCCACAGCAATAAATCTATTTGGTTTAATATACTTCGGTGATGAATTATGGCTTGTTGGGAGCCGAGTTCAAAAATGGATGCCTTTTTGATTTTCTAGAATTACATCATGGCCGCCAAATTGCACACTGCGGATTTGAGGGGGGGGGCGACTTGGTGTTGTTGTAGAAGCAGAAAGGGTTAAATTCGATTTGCACAAGGGATTAGCACTTAGCTATAACGGTTTTCGCTCAATGATATTCGGTTCGGCTGGAGAGAATCGAATGATGCCGTTGTGCGGATTACGGGCTAAAAATGTCCATTGTTTTGTGAGCGGGAAAAAAGGGGAGATAAGTAGAAAAGACAAGAAAGAAAAAAATAAATGCAAAGGGGAAAAATCTGTTGTCAAATGTTTAGGCAGGAAGAAAAAAAAATCTTTTGGTCAATCGGCTTTTCTCAAGATCTATGAATGATATCGAGCTCCGAAACCCCTGAATAAAGAAGATTATAGTACCCTGAAGGGCCGGTTTAGCTCAGTCGGTGGAACGTCCGACTAGGAATCACAAGCTTCCTGGTTCGATACCGGCCCGCGCTTACTTAGCGTATGAGTAAGCACGTGGATCTGTGCGGTGCGGCGCTCCACCTCAGACGCCAAAAAAAGAAAAAAAAGAAAACAGGATAGACTCCCTTGCTGTCTGGCTGATACCGAATATAGTCCACCTCAACCACTTAAAAAAAAAAACTTTTTATAGTACCCTTAACACACACGCACACACACGCGCACACATCTATTATTATAATAAAGCTAAGTGAATCAATGATTGTTTGCTAAAGGCTTTTTTCCTATTTAGTTTAATGACACAAAATACATCCCAAAATATTCCTTAGTTTTGGGATAATATCATACTTTTTAAAACATCCATTTTATTTGTTTTATTTCGAATAAGTCGTAATTTGCAATTAAGTAAAAAAATCAGCCGTCTCTTACTTCATATTCTGCCTGTCACTTCCCCCTCTCTATTAAAACTTGTTTTAAAAAACAATGAGGACTGTCTAATGTTGCATGCTCAAATTTTGAGTGTGTTTATTCTATGTTATGACGATTTATGACGGGTATAATGACGTAAGCAGTGACGTAGTTTTTATTACAGACAAAAACTGGAAGCGAATCTCCATTATATATATATATATATATATATATATATATATATATATATTGTGAATTTTGTCAGCAAGTTATTATTTAGGCAGATATTGTCAAAGACCATAGAATATTTCTTCTTTATGATCTTCAGTTGTAGACGTTCAAGTTTTCTAGAAGTTTTTCGTAGATCGGGATCAAGATGGCGAAGAAATTTTCCCATAATTTTAACTCAAGCGCATTCAAACATTTTCTCTTGTCGTCCTTAGGATTCTATTGGGTGTAGATTTTATCGAGTTCGTTTCGTTTTATTCATTTGGATTCTTCTTTTTTTTTTTTAATTAGGAGAGTCTATTCTAGGAGAGTTGCTAAGGTTAGTATGTTAATTCAAAATATGTTTAGTATATGTTGCGGTGCTAAATGCTATTTTGTTTATGTTAGGTTTGTTGTTTTTTTTTAAATACCCTTAAGAATTTGTAGGCGTTTTTTATTGTTTTTACATAGGATTTTGGTATCGTCGACGAGAATCTTCCGAATGACGGACGATATCAGATGATATGGTATGTTTTGTAATAAGACGTTGTTTTATAGCGGTAGTGTAGGAAAGATCGCATGTAAGGCGACGTCAGAGTGTAGTTGTAGTGTGACCAAAGTAGGTATACATTTTTTATATTGTTTTTCGAGATACACTCTCAAAATGGGCATGTAAGTTTATGAATAACATTTAATGCTACTACAATTTCATGTTTACTTGCAATCATCAGACGGTCAAAATGTTAAGATTAAAAAAAAAACGGTGGCTTGTTTAGCATTTAAGTAACGTGAAGAGTGTTCACGTAATGGAATACACGTATATATGCACATATCCATACACACACATACACACATATATGCATAAACATACATATACATACATACACACATATGCGCATACACGCGCGTACATACATGAACACACGCACATATATACATATAAACAGACTGAGATATATTATATTATATTATGTGTGTGTGTGTGTGTGTGTGTGTGTGTGTGTGTGTGTGTGTGTGTGTGTGTGTAGAATTAAACAAAGGCACGTCTCCTGTTTAACAATTTTATTAGATTCCGTAAAAGTTTTCGAGATTTCCAAATGTAAAAAAGTTGACCAGAAGCTCGAAAAGATTGTTAATAGAATTGCTAAACAGGAAACGTGTCTTTTGTTTAATTCTACACACACACACACACACACACACACACACACACATATATATATATATATATATATATATATATATATATCAGCTTAATGTATAGCTCCTACTATTGAGCCGTTAGCAATGATGACTCCTCCCTACCAATAATGACGTCTGCGGCGATTCTTGTTCCCCAAATCGTCTGGCCAAAATGTTTTTAAGTAAAGACCTCTCGTCGCCATCTGTTAACATTTGGTCGAACTAAAACCCATAACACGAAAATTCTTTGATCTCTCTTTCTGGCAATCGATTTTCCCCGATCAAAACGAATCGGACGTCATTTGCCATTCAACCAGATCGAATAGGCTTTCAATTTACTTATGGAGTTGACTGATCGAAAACATTTACACTCCACTACGGAACAAAGACGGTCCGGCCTTTTCTCTCGGTAATTATATTTTACAATGGAATTATTGCAGAGTTTACAAAAGTGAGAAAGACTGGAACGCTAAGGAAGGCCTTTTGTCTGTGGTTTTAATTTTCAGGTGTCTTTAATGCTTTATG
>CM042148.1:101056128-101058628 GCA_023376005.1 Doryteuthis pealeii
TTTAATCATATGGGTGCTAGAAGGCGGTAGCTGCGGGTCTACATGTCCTGGGAATGACGTTAAACTCTATCTGATGGTGAGTTTCCAGTTTTGGAGGTGTGGGGAATGTGGAGCTCCCCTTCATCACCATTGCTCCCTGGTCCACTCTGACCTGGAGTGGTAGTACCTGTTAGGGTGCCATCTATGGGTTAAATAAAAAAAACATGAGTTGATAAACAAAATTGTATATTCCATTAAGAATTGATATTTCAAAACTTTGTCGGCATCAAATGACCCACTGAGGTTGATGTGCCGTAAAACAAAATCAAACCAAACCATAAATTTTCCCAGGGACTCATTCAAAGAAAAATATCAGCATCACTGCATATATGTGAGGCACTGAGGGAATTCAATACAGAGATAATTCTCCGAAAATTAACTCGCTAACAGGTGCTCTATAATAAAGCAGCCAGTCTAGCCTACGCACGTGTGGGACAACAGGTGAAATAGTTCTTATCAATCTAAATCCATCATAATAAAACCTAAAAGTAAGATTATATATATAAAACAAAAGAAATTACAGTTATTCGCCCATTTCATTCATAACATAAAGAAGGGGGAAGGGAGGAGAAAGAAAAAGAAGAAGAGGAAAAAAAAAGAAAAGAAGAAAAAAGTATAACCACGCAAAAAAAAACAACTTAAGCACGTTCATTTCTGATATTCGTCTCTGAAGATAAAGTTTTCTTTGAAATCGATAAGACAAAAATAACATCTTTTTGTTTTTATGTTTTACACGCATTGTAATTGCCATCAAATTATTAATATATATATATATATATGTGTGTGTGTGTGTGTGTGTGTGTTAGCAGCGGCTACCCGGCGTTGCCTGGGTAGAGGGTTTTTTTTAAGTTAGTCCTGCAGATCCATTATTACTGAATCATGAGTTGAATCCTCGTGGGATGCCCCATTTAAATCCCTATGTAAAAAAAAAATAGACCTTGCATTGATCCAGCTACTCTAAAAATAAATGTTAATGTCTATTATCTAAAATATTAAATGAAAAAAAAATCCATGCTATTATCATTTAAATTTTATTTTGTAATTATCTTCATGAATATAAATCAAATCTCTATTATTTTTTCTCAAAAACCAAGCCCTGGTGATATTTAATGTATATATATATTTACTTTGTCGTTAATTGTTTTATTTTCGAAGTTTCCTTCGGGTATACAGATTCACACAACTGCTCTTTATATATGTATAGATGACTTTTCCTTGACTTAGATGGTTTGCCGACTAAGACTAAGGAGTCTCTTCTAACCCATTTGGGGATTTATGTGAGTAGTAAAGTCGACATGGCGGCCTAAAGTCGGTATCAGCCAGTCAGCGAGGGAGTCTATCCCCTTTTCAATAGCGCTAGACCAAAGAGATTATTTCAGCATCTAAGGTGGATCGCCACACCTACCATCAGCTCCTCACTTTACCGCACAGATCCCTGTGCTACTCATACGCTGAGTTGGCGAGGACCGGTATCGAACTAGGAAACTTGTGGTTTCTAGCCGAACGCTCTACCGACTGAGCTAACCCGGCCCATTAAGTGAGTAGTAAGTACCCCAATCCTACTACTGTTGGTGTTCTACTAAATCCGAATAAACTTTAAACATCTCTATTTGACCCATGTATGAGATCTTAACAGGTATAACCACTCCGGGTACGAGTTCACTAGGGAGTAATGGCAACGAAGCGATATTCCACACTCCAGATCTCTAGAAATGTAGCCTCACCAACGGGTGCATTTTTGTGACATAACCAGGAAATCCGCTTCGGTAGGATTTTTACCCTTCCTCAGGGGATACTGTCAGCGTATCATATATATTTACCAACCCCTCCGCACGAGCAGGATGCGACACAATGTAAATTTCTTAAGTGGAGTTTAACAGGTTTTAATTCAGAGTTTTCCTTCTCCTAGACTGGTCACCTAGACAAGGTTAAAGAGCCCAGTCTGCCCTACTATTTACCCATAACAGGAGGGAGAGCAGATGGATGCATACTTTTTCTGAATTATTTATGTACTGGATACTAATGAAGGGTATTGACGCGATGTGAAATGCGAACAGTCCTCGTCCAGGATTTGAACTCGGGTCGACGAGTCCATTTTCTACAACTCTAACCATTCACTACACACGCTTCCATCAGCGTATTATGAAGCGCTGATTATTTGTAGATTTTGTTTTTTATGTGCGAAAAAATATCACAATTTTAGGCGCTTCATCGAGCGTAATGGTTATCAAGCTCGAAATCGTTTAACAATTACTATAAAGTAGTGACCTTTGATCCTCACTGACTGTCCAATACGTCAATAGGATCTCAATGTAAATCATATTACGCCTATATATTTAAAAAAAAAATTTACTTTTTTTCTTATTTTATATTCTTTTTTTTTCTTTTTTTTTTTTTTTAACGCTGCGATGTATTTGTTTCGTGAGCAAGACTTACAGACCGTTGTTTGTGAGTTCGATTC
>CM042148.1:101061128-101083628 GCA_023376005.1 Doryteuthis pealeii
TGTCTCCGAGATTCCATTTTTATAAGTATCTAAGGTCATATTACGGATTTACGTAATGATATGTATAAGTTACCTACATGAGGTTCTATATTGTAAAATCTAGAGTATTCAAAAGTCCATAGCCCCATTATATTAGGATCATTCAATAAATATGTTACGATTAGTCAAACATTTAGAAATGAATCATATCTTGGCATCAAATAACTCATCAGGATTTGATGTCGTTAAATAAATTAACTAATTTGTTCGTTTTACGCCACCTCATGAAGGAAGAGAAACAGTTCAAACATTTCTTTAAATGATGTATACCTGCAGGTTTTACCCAACCCATTCACCATGGGTAGGATGTGACACAAGGTCGCAAATATGGCTTATCCTTCGAGTATCGAACTCGCAAATTCAGTAGTAATGGATTTGCGATACTTTAGCTCAGTCGGTAGAGCGTTCGGCTAGAAAGCAGAAGGTTCCTAGTTCGATACAGGTCCTTGCCAACTCAGTGAATGAGTAGCACAGGGATCTGTGTGGTAAAGCAAGGAGCTGACAGTAGGTGTGGCGCTCCACCTCAGATGCTAAAACAATCTCCTTTGTCTAGCGCTATTGAAAAGGGGATAGACTCCCTCGCTGACTGGCTGATACCGACTTTAGGCCGCCCCGTCGACTTTACTTACTTTTACATGCTACCCATTACATCACTATGGTTCGCCCCTTTACCCAACCCGTCCACTACGTGTAGGATGTGACACAAGGTCGCAAGTACGGGGTATCTAGTGAGGATCGAACTCATTATTCAGTAGTAATGAATCTGCGAGATTAGCTTAGTAACAATTGCATCACAGTGGGACGCCCAGTGGAGTATACCTGTTTTCAGAATCTATGATACGTATAATCTACGGAGTGATATGAAAAAAAAAAGTCGGAATTAAAACTTTAAATTTCATGATGGCTCCCGATTACGACAAGAAAGTTTCCGAGTTCGAAAAGAGGGTTCCCGAGTTTGAGAAGGTTCCTGAGTCCGACAAGAAATACCTGAAGAATGTCGGAGGGCACATTGGCCGAAACGTTAACAATAAACAGATAACAATAAAGATGAGGACAATAGTCCGAATAATCCGAATAATATTAAAACTTTAAATTTCAATATCTAGAATTGAAATGAAGATTTACCGTTGAGCAATTTATAAGATAGATTGTCTTTATGAGTGAAAAAAGGAGTACCCCCCCCCTATCTAACTGGCTAGTAGTAGTAGTTAGGAAAAGAATTTATAGGTCCATTGTCAACCTTGGTGTGAGTAAAACGGTGACAGGTTTATAGCTTTTTGAAATGGCGCAGCTGTCAAGAAACGTTCAATGAACGAGCGAACATAGGGACTTAACGATAAGCGCTGGCTATTGGCTAGAACGCGCGGAATATGATCTAATAGAAAAAGATTGGTTTAGTTCGGTTTCTTTGTTGAACTACACTAGCAAATGTAGGCGCCCCCCCCCCTCGGCGCAAGTATTTAAGTTTTGATGTAATAAAATATTACCAACCTCATCTTTCTATGATTTTTTATTTGCGTGTGTTGTGTTGTATTTCAGGTACATCTTCCCCATGCCAATATGAACCTGACAAATCTCTTTTTTTTAACCTTATGACACAAAAAAAATGTTCTCATGTTCTGCTGTGTGTGTTAGTTGTCTGTCATCTTAGGTACACCTTCCCCATGCCAATATATGTTGTCAAATATTCCCCTTTTTACGTCATGAAACAAAAACCTCCTATTGTTCTGTTGTTTGAGTTAATATTCAATAAACTCAGTCACCCTTCCACCACAATGGGTAGCGTGTCCTTTTTCTTCTTTTTTTCTTTATATTAAAAACGGAAGGAACATTAGTCACCCTTCCACCACAATGGGTAGCGTGTCCTTTTTCTTCCCTTTCTTTATATTAAAAACGGAATGGAACATTATTTAGCTGAGATGACGACGCTCATAAGAAATAATAATTCGGCAGATAAGCAACACCAGATAATCAGGATTTACATTTTTGCATTTCATCTTGGATGATTTGGACGGTCTCATTTTTAACCAGAGGGTGTTGCAAACGCTGAAGTATCTCTTTGTTGATGGTCTGGCCCTGTGGCAAGAACTCGCAGTGGACGATGAGGAGACTTGCTTTTATTCAGACTCCCGTGAAAGACCGCTATCTGACGCTAGTGTGAAAAACTCACAAGAATTTAATGATTCACATTCGATAGGACCGTGGTAAGAAATAAAAAAACACTTTAAAAGAAAAGACTCACAAAAACCGTAAGTATGAACGTACAATGAAAGCAATTCAGGCATAAAATAACCACTTTTCTTCTGACCTCCAATTTCTACAATCCTTTTTTTCCAAACCCTTGGGGACCGTTCCAAAAGTATAAACTACAATTGGTATAAACTTCATGTTTTACATTTTGTTCAAGTATTAGTTTATCTCATCATTTACCAATCCGGGTCAGAGGGGATCTGAGAGTAATGGCAATGAAGGGGTACTTCATACTCACCAGATCTCCAGAATTGGAGCCTCACCATCACTGATAAGCTGTTGAATAAGAACTTAGACGAATTGATAGTCTGTTAAAATCAATCAATCAGTCGTTTTCCTAACTTTTTAATCTAGGTTGTAAATGTTTGTTTGTTTTGTTTTACGGCATATCAACCTCGGTGGGTAATTTAATACCGGCAAAGTTTTGAATTAAGTTCATTCTTAATGGATACTCAGTTTTTTCTTTATAAACACATTTTTCTATTTAACCCATAGATGGGACCCTAACATGAACTACCACTCCGAGTCAGATTGGACCAGTGATAAAGGGGTGATCCACATTCCCTAAACCTACAGAACTGGAACCTCGCCATCAGTGTTTAACGTCATTCCCAAGACCCTCAGTCACCGCCTTCTAGCACATATATAATAAAAAGGTTTGGGGCTTGTTATAAGGATAATAGGGTTGGGGCAATCATATAGGTGCTATGGCTTGACATGGCCAGCCGATTGATCAAAGGGAGCCTCTCCGACCGACCGTCTAGTCTAAGTAAGGACCAAAGGGGAGTGTTGCATGTCATGGACTGTTCAGCCACCAGGATTCTGTCCTTAAACGTCACGTGTCGCCACCCTCGGTCAACGGGTAGCCTCACGAAGTGCAGAGGTGCAGTCGTTGTATTCTAAAGCCCCAGTCGACAGGGCTGGGTTTGTAAACGATGTATTACAAATAAAAAAGAGATTTGTAAACTTTATTAAAAAAATCTTCGAAGATTTCCCTAATTATTTTTTTTTTTTTGCAAATTACATTATTTTATTTTTAAGCATTATTTGTTGATTATTCAGTAAAAATCTCATTTATTCAGTTAATTTTTGCAATATTTTTAGACAAATGTGGAAATCATTTCAAGTCAGGTTTTTCCTGTTTAATACTTGTATGATTTCAAATTTGGTCATAATGAAATTAAAACAAGAAAAGCATAAATTCTTCATTTTAGGGACAATGCTCTTAATAGTTGGATCCAAAAGTTTTTAGAAAATTGTTATTCTTTACATCCAGGAATTTTTTTTGTTTATGGAATTATTACTGATAATTTGAATCATCATAATTCTTCAAACATTTTAATCATCATCATTCTTCAAACATTTTAATCATCATAATTCTTCAAACATTTTAATCATCATAATTCTTCAAACATTTTAATCATCATCATTTTTTTAATCATAATCATTCTCAACATTTTAATCATCATCATCACATTTTAATCATCTCATTTTCAAACATTTTAATCATCATCATTCTTCAACATTTTAATCATCATCAATCATCATCATCTTCAAACATTTTAATCATCATCTTTTTCAAACATTTTCATCATCATCATTTTTCAGTATTGAAACTTTTGCTCTGTTGGTAGGGCTTAGAATATGCTTAGTGTATCCCCTGCAGAGAGGTGAGACTCTCCCCTAAAAAGGGGTGTCCTGAGTATGACACTAAACTGCATCTGATGGTGAGGCTCCAGTTTTTGAGCTCCGGGGAGTGTGGAGTACCTAGGAATATCATAGTTCCTTTGAGAGTATCTCCTTCAGTATTTAGCCCTGTCAGCCAGTCTTACTGTATCCCTGCAGAGGGGAAAATTCCCTCTTAGGGGTGTCATGTGTATGATACTAAACTGCATCTGATTATGAGACTCCAGTTCTTGAACTCTGGGGTGTGTGACATTGCCATTACTCCCAGCTGGTAGTACATGTTAAAGTCCCATCTATGTAATTTCCCTTTATGTTGGTACTGAGTACCTTGCTTATCTAGACGGCACAAAAGATATTGGAGTTTTTTTTGGGGAGGGGGTCCCTTGCACGCACACACACACACACACACACACACACATATATTATAATACATACACACATATGGGCTTTTCAGTGTTTCTTGGAGAGTGTTCGTGTGTACCGGAATATGCGCTATGCCGTACTCGGTTATGTACCTTCTTCACACACACCTACCATTCTTCCATCTTTTGAAATTCCTCTACTTCTACTCATAGAAAATTATTTCATCTCAAGTCCTGATGAGGTTTGCTAAAACCGAAACGTTATAATGTCGATTGAAATGAAGGTTGCTAAAACCGAAACGTTATAATGTCGATTGAAAGGATAATAGACTATTATACTTTCAATTTAAATCGTTATTTTTTCTTAATATATATATATATATATTTTTTGGTCTCTGACTTTAACAATAAGAGGTCACATTGAGCAAGTAAATTACGACTACTGTAAAACTACTACGTCGTAAAGGAGATTTTTTCACCAGTCTTTGGATTATATATATATATATATATATATATATATATTATATATATTGTAAAGCTAGAGAGGGAGAGAGAGAGGTTGAAGGTGTGAATAAAAAAAAGGAAAATATACGAATCCTAAACACAAAGAAAGGAGAAAGAAGTGAATATTCATGGTCGTGCCGCCGAGAGTATGAACCAATAAAGACCTGACAGCCAGTGACCAGGCGACAGCTGCAAACACATGAGACGCCATTTGCTTTTGGCGGGTAAACTTTTCTAATAAATTCGGTTCTCCTCACGCAAACACACACGCACGCACGCACACGCGTCTACATACACAGATACAGACGCGTGCGTACACATTGAGTCATTAAATATTCTTGAAAATGCCACAGAGCTTACGAACGTGGTCAAATGCACAAAACAAAAGAAAGAAAGAAAAAGAAAAAAGATTGGACATATAGAAAGATTTTCTTCACTGCCTCTTATATTGAATCGGCCATTTTCTTTTTCGTTTTTTTTTTCTTTTCTTTTCTTTCATTCCGTAATCCTTTATTCCGTTATCTTATTCTCGAATTTATTGCAGTTCTGGATGAGAGCGTCCCATGGTGGTGTAATTGTTAGCAAGCTATCCATTACTACTGAATAAAGAGTTCAGCCCTCACAGGACGCTCCATACTTGTGACCTTGTGTCCTATCCCACCCGCGGCCAATGTGTTGGGTAAATGTTCTAAGGGATATATCTTCCCTTACAAGATAGTTGGACTCGTCCAACGGAACTCATATAGTTATTTACTAAGTTTGGTTTAGATGTAGCACAAGGCCAGAAGTATGGGGCGCCCAATGAGAATCGAACTCACTAACAATGGTCTGCAAATCTAGCTTGCCAACCATTACACCACGTGAGGTACCCAAACAGAACACATATAAAGATACGAATGCGCGAGGTTATTCGTAGTCGAGTCACTACTAATCGAGTAGCAAGTCGTACTGTTGGAGAACTGCGCGTTGACTCTATTATTTATATTCCTGTACAAAAAAGGAATAAAACTTTTCCGGATTTTCAATCTTGTTAATTTATTAATTCAGTCGCAACAGTAAATACCTACTTTGGCCAAGCTTAACAAATAAATACTTAAAATTATTATGGTTGTTCTAAAGCATGCTTGTCTCGCAGATCCCGTACTATTGGATGCTCCACACTTGGGATCTGGTATCACATCCTATCCGTGGCAAACAGGTTGGGTAAATACTACCTTGGCCAAGCTTAACAAATAAATACTTAAATTATTATGGTTGTTCTAAAGCATGCTTGTCTCGCAGATCCCGTACTATTGGATGCTCCACACTTGGGATCTTGTATCACATCCTATCCGTGGCAAACAGGTTGGGTAAATACCTACCTTGGCCAAGCTTAACAAATAAATACTTAAAATTATTATGGTTGTTCTAAAGCATGCTTGTCTCGCAGATCCCGTACTATTGGATGCTTCACACCTGGGATCTTGTATCACATCCTATCCGTGGCAAACAGGTTGGGTAAATACCTACCTTGGCCAAGATTAACAAATATATACTTCAAAGATGGTAGAGCGTCGGACTAGGAACCACAAGGTTCCAGATTCAACACCGGCCCTCGCCAACTCAGCATATGAGTAGCACAGGGATCTGTGCAGTAAAGTGAGGAGCTGATGGTAGGTGTGTCACTCCACTTCAGACGCTAAAAAAACAATCTCCTTTGTCTAGTGCTAGTGAAGAGCGGATAGACTCCCTCGCTGTCTAGATAATTCCGATTTTAGGCCACCCTGACGACTATCGTGGTGTAATTGTAAGCAAGCTAGTCTCGCATATCCATTACTACTAAATAACCAGTCAATCCTCACTGAATACTTGTGACCTTCGTACCACATCCTACCCTTGGCAAGTATTCCTATCTAATACTAATAATTCATAGACAATTCCATGGTTTCAGGTAACTATTCCTATTCAATAATAAGAATCATTTTTTGCACAGTTATATGCTTTCAACCATTCATGTCAATTCCAATCATTTTTAAACAGATCTATTTGACCCATAGATTGGACCCTAATACTCCGGTCCAGAATGGTTGTGAGAGTAATGGCAATGAAGGGGTACTCCAGACCCCTCAGAACATCACTGGATAATTCTTAGTGTCATGTTAGCAGTGCTTCTCATAGCCAAACCGGTGCCGGTCTGTGGAGTACTACTAGTCGGTTCACAGATACTGCACAGGATTTTTAAAGATTTGTATAGTTGGGAATAGCAACCGTACATCTAAACTAAAATTGGAAATATATTTCAAAATATATCAACTATCTGAAATTGCTCTCAATATGCTTCTGTTATTTCTATCCACATACATATTGTTACAATTTATAGGCAGTCATAAATTGTAAATGTATTTGTAGCTTGAATATTTAAATTAAGGTCTGTGATTTAGAATATAGGTGTCCCTATGGAAAGTTACGATTATAGATGGTTGGTGACCTTTTATTTAACCCCTTAAAAATGCGCCATTACAGAGGTGTGAGCATTAACAGATGCAGCCCGGCTTTCAAGGAGCGTAGGCGTATTCTCAGCTCTGACGGGGTCCATCTCCCCCCATTGATAGAATCATGGGCTAAGAAATAAAACTTGATCAAGAAACAAACAAGTTGTTATGTTTGTTAATTAGATTATTAAATCAGCAATGACTAGCCCAGCCTGTGAGAAGAATCGATGAAAAAGAGGAAAACCAGCCTTTAATAGAAGTCAGTACAGAAAAATTGCAGCCAGATAAGTTAGATGACCCAGAAGAAGAATCAGAAACAGCAGTGTAAAAGTATTATCTGCGTTATTCGGACTATTGTCCCCATCTTTATTGTTATTTGTACAACGTTGTACATGTGTCCAATTGGACATATGGCCTAGTGGATAAGGTAGTTAGGTTAAGACAGTTCTAAGTGACAGTTATCTCAGGATTCTGGTTTCAATCCTGAGCAGCGGCAGTGACATAAAAAAATAATTAACACAGCTCCTACCTCAGATATGGTTAGCGGAATGAGAACAGGATACCCCCGTGGACTGAATAAAGGGTTAGGTTCAAAGTTCCGTGATGGCTCCCGATTACGACAATAAGGTTCCCGACTACGACAAGAAAGTTTCCGAATTCGAAAAGAAGGTTCCCGAGTCTGAAAAGAAAGTTCCCGAGTCCAAGAAGGTTCCCGAGTCCAAGAATGTTCCCGAGTCCGACAAGAAATACCTGAAGAAGGTCGGAGGGCATATCGGCCGAAACGTTGTACAAATAACAATAAAGATGGGGACAATAGTCCGAATAACGCAGATAATACTAATCATCAAGCCTCATCTCAAACATTCAGAGAAATAGCAGTGTAAAAAGTAAAAACAATCATCTCCTATCATCTCTCTCTCTCTCTCTCTCTCTCTCTCTCTCTCTCTCCTCTCTCTCTCTCTCTCTCTCTGAACTATACATCCGAGATGAACTCTCCACTGATTATATACACTTGAGTAAAGGAGTATATAACACTCATATATAAAGAATAACATAAAAGTGCACAACTAATTTAGTAAGAAGTATATGACACAACCTTGGATTTTTAAGTCCATGGTTAATAATAGTCTTACCTGGCCTTAGTTTGAATTTCTGGTTTATTGTCTCTTTGTGATACTCTTTTGTTGTATCCTTACTCTTCTTTATTTGTCATTTTGTAACCCGTTGCTTAGAGTGGACAACAGGCACTTTTTGGGTTGCTTTTGAATACATTTTTTTTTTAAATAGTGTTTATTAAATAAACTTTATAGACAGAATAACAAACAAATTAGAGATGAATTCAAGGGGGAGTTATAGGTATAATCTAGAATTCTGTAATATCAGTGGCTCTTGTAGCTTAGTGGTTGAGCAGATGAACTCTCCATTGATCATATGCAACCAAGTAAACGGGTGTATGACAATATATGAGGTTGCTTTTTCAACAATGAGTGTGATAAAAACAAAGTACGAGAACAATTTGGATATTCGAGAACCATTGCTTGTGGCACTCTCTTCTATCAAGTCAAGATTTGACAAATTAACAAATAAGAATCAGTCTCACTGTTCCCATTGCATGTACACTTGTTACATAATTATTAGATACCTAATATTTATGGCAATAGTGTAGAAATCAAAATGGCCGTTATAAGCTACAGCCCACGGCCTTGAAGGATGAGCGACAAGGCTTGACCTCAGTCCTAACCTTCCGATGGATACCGTGAGAACCGGTGGAGAGGACCCTCTCTTCCGGTTTAGATAGTAAGTAAGTCAGTCAGTTAGCAAGTAGGAACCGAGCTCGTAGGACGTAAGTCTCACCTGCGCAGATGTCTGGGTTGGGGATTGAAAATAAAGTAACATCAAAGTAAATCGAGGTCTTGTGTTATTACCTAAAAAACTAACAATGACACAGGGCTTCTGATAAAGAGAAATCCCTAACAGAAACCAGACCCGAAGTCCCCAAGAAAGTCCAGACCTTAGAAGAGACCAGACCAAGATAGACGATCAGAAATAGCAAAGCCGGCCAGAAGAAAAGACGACTAGAAGTAAGACGTAAGAAAGGGTATACAACACACTGGGGTTTAGTTTATATTGATGATAGATTTCTGTATAAAATAACGCTAATTCTAACATACCTTTTATCCAAAGTTTAACAAATTCTTTAATTTTATACACCGTTCCGTGCATCGATCAAAAACAAAATGTCAACTGGTTTACAACTTCCAAAAGTTTGAGAAGCACTAATATATAGGACGAATATCTTAGAACAGAGCTGGAAAAAGAAGGGTATAGCGTGTTTGTTAGAGCTGTGGAGGTTGAAGCAAGAGGATTCGTCGCAAGCTCCCTGTACCAATTTCTGGGTCAAGTAGGAATCAAAGGGCGCAAAAGAACCAAGTGCATAAAACACCTCACAGAAATAATGGAAAACAGCTCGATGTGGTTATGGAAAAAAAGAAATGTCCCGTGGAACAAATCGCAGTAAAACATCATGTCATCAACTGCTTGCGAAGGCGCAACGCGATTCACGCAACATTTCCAGAGCACACGTTGTTTAAAAACATCTTTTCGCTGTTATTTAAACGTATATATTTAATTATACGATACATCTGACATATTCCGAGGGACCTCAAATCAGTGAGGGGGGGGCGGTGTGCAGTTAAAACCGTTGAGAGGAAGGCCCCGAAACGGTACACATTCTCTCCTGATGATCCCAAAATCAATTACATAAAATATAAAAACAAACAAGGAAATAGAATCATGGAATTGAACTTCTCGTCAGATTTGCAACTAGAATGAGGAGCATTCTACAGCCCGCTCACTTTATGGTGAGTTTCCGTTACTTTTCAAGTAACTTTCGTCTGAGGACACCTCTTTTTTTTAGGGAGGTCTGTGTAGAGGATGCTGTCAGCAGATTTGTGGCCCTGCCGACAGGGCGAATGACTAGTAGAAATATATATGCACTATTACATCTATTAAAGTACATATGGTATATGAATAAATATGCTAATTTATTTTGCAGTCTACATTAGTGACGTATGTCAAAGCTCCCTTGTTAGTGTTCGCTAAAGTTAGAACAAGTTTATGAACGTCTACCTAAAGGATATGAATATGTGTGACAGAAATGAATGCATGTGCATCTGTTTGTCTGTCTGTCTGTCTTTGTTTCTTTCTTTCTTTCTCGCGCACACACACACACACACAAACAACACACACACACACACACATACACACACATAGATTTTATGTGCGTGTATGCGCTTGTCAGTAAGAATAATTACGTGTGTCTGACAATGAAAATGTTTCTCTCTCACTTTCTCTCTTTCTCACCCACTCTCTTTCTTTCTTTCCTTCTCTCTCTCTCTCTCTCTCTCTCTCTCTCTCTCTCTCTCTCTCTCTCTCTCTCTCTCTCTCTCTCTCACATACACACACACATTTTTTATGTGTACGTATGCGCTTTTCGTGTGTCTTTAAACGAATGTGAGTTTGAGTGAGTCTGTTGGTTTAGTTTGGGAATGCTCTCTCTCTCCCTATCCCTATCCATCCTCTCTCTCTCTCTCTCTCTCACACACACACACACACACACACACACACACACACACAAACACACACACATACACACACACATACACAGACGGATAGAGACAAACTCACATACAGGCACACGCTCATACACACATTGTCTCTATGTGTGTGTATGCACTTTTAAGAATGCATTATCACGTGTGTCTGTGAACGAACGATTCTCTCTCTCTCTCTCTCTCTCTCTCTCTCTCTCTCTCTCTCTTCTCTCTCTCTCTCTCTCTCTCTCTCTCTCTCTGTTTCACACAAACACACACACACATATTATTTGTATGTGTATGCACTTTTGAGTATGCATTCTTACCTGTGTCCTAAACGAAAGAGTCCCCCTCTCTCTCTCTCTCTTTTTCTCTCTCTCTCTCTCTTATACACACACACACACACACACACACAGACGAACAGAGACAAACTCACATACAGGCACACGCTCATATACCCATTGTCTCTATGTGTGTGCATGCACTTTTTAGTATGCATTATCACGTGTGTCTGTGAACGAACGATTCTCTCTCTCTCTCTCTCTCTCTCTCTCTCTCTCTCTCTCTCTCTCTCTCTCTCTCGCTCTGTCTGTCTGTCCCTCTCTCTCTCTCTCTCTCTCTCTCTCTCTCTCTCACACACACACAGACGGACAGAGACAAACTCACATACAGGCACACGCTCATATACCCATTGTCTCTATGTGTGTGTATGCACTTTTTTAGTATGCATTATTACGTGTGTCTGTGAACGAACGATTCTCTCTCTCTCTCTCTCTCTCTCTCTCTCTCTCTCTCTCTCTCTCACACACACACACACACACACACACACACACACACACTCACACACACACATTATCTATATATGTGTATATGCATTAGTTCGTGTGTCTGTAAACGAAAGTGCATCAACCTGAGTCTGTTGATTTAGTTAGGGAATGTGTGAAATGTAGTGTTTGAGTGTATTTACCAGAGAGAGAGAGAGAGAGAGAGAGAGAGAGAGAGAGAGAGAGAGAGAGAGAGAGAGAGAGAGAGAGAGAGTCAATGTATATGCCTGTGTGTGTATGCACAGATGAGTGTGTATATGCTTGCCTGCGTGTTTTATTGAGCGTGTCTGTAAACAAAAGTCTATCTGCGCATGTCTGTTGCCAAGGGCACCTTCGTTATCTTGGTTACCGATGTCATGCTTGTCATCTCAAGTCGCTCTCCACCCTTAGTTATTTCGTCATGGTGACCCCCATCATCTTCGTCACCATCTGCATCCTCACGGGGAATGTACAAAGACGTTGCTCATTTAATAAAAACCACAGTCTTTTCTAACAACAGCTTCAACACAAACTGTCCAATGGCTGTGTGCACAAACTTCTCATTTTTTATTATGTACAACAGTGATTCTCAACGTGGTCCGGTTGGACCATCTGTGGTCCACAGAACATTTCTAGTGGTCCACAGAGAGTTCGAAGCCACAATAATGTTTTAGCCATTTCACAAAAATTTAACTAATTTAGCGCTTCTTATAATGACCCTCCCCAGTTGAAAATCTCTATTTAAGCGCACGTTGATGATCGGTGGAAAATAAATTGTCTTTTCTTACTTTAACACGTGTGCTAGCCGTTCGCAGCAACATTCAAGAAAAGTAGGATTGGTCCATGGGAATTTTTTGAATAAAAAATGGTCCATAAGCCGAAAAAGGTTGAGAAGCACTGATGTACAACCAACGTGATTTATATACTTGAAAAATCCACAAGATGTCCTTCCTTGTCTCTGGGGAATGTAGAGTAACCCTTAATCCACCCGGATTCGGGGTGGTAGTACCTGTTTGGGTCCCATCTATGGGTTAAATAGATTTTTTAAAAATGAGAATTAAAAATGTGTTTAGAAAATTGAGTTTAAAATTAATTACCCAGCAGGAACAACCAGAGCAGTGTCTTCTGCATGAAATAACCCAACGAAGGTTGACATGCCGTAAAACCCAACTAAGCAACTATATTTGTCTCTTGTGGTCGTTCTCTGAAGAAGAATTTTTATTAGTCTAAATACTAGCATAGTACCCGTTAAAAATGACGAGATTGTCCATGCATAGAGCGGTAGTTCTGTCTAAGTTCAGTCTACTAGCGCCTTGTACCGATATAGTATATGTGCGCTCGACCTGGGATCAATTTGTTGCTTGGATTAGTTTAGTATCTGTTCGCTGTGCCTTGGTTCAAAATTTTGGTCTAGGATCAGTATAATAATAGTTCACTTGGCCTCGGATCAAAATTTTGCTCCCTAGTTCTCCGTCAAGGATCAGTGTAATGTCTACTGGGGTACAGATCGGGTGCTTTGAACGCGATTAGACCGTAAGCGTGTTTACTTTCTTTTGTTTAGTGAAATATCAACCTTTGTGGGTTATTTAATGCCAAAGCTATCCTTATCTAGTATAACAGTAGTTATTTACTCTACTCGATTGCTACGGGCAGGATATGACACAAGGTCACAAGGATTGGGCGAATAGATATTATACCGATGCTGGACAGAGGTGCAATGAGCAAAATTTTGATCTGAGTTTAAGCTCAAAGTTCCTTGATATAGGGCAGGAGAGTGACACTTTGATGACTTCACAAATGACTTCTCTGAAATACTTCATTGAATGACTTCACTGAATGACTTCACTGATGACTTCATTGAATGACTTCACTGAATGACTTCACTGATGACTTCATTGAATGACTTCACAGATCACTTCAATAATTGACTTCATAGATAACTTCACTGAATGACTTCAAAGATGACTTCATTGAATGACTTCACAGATGACTTCTTTAAAAGACTCAACTGAATGATTTTACTGAATGGCTTCACTGAATGACTTCACATATGACTTCACTGTATGACTTCAATGATGACTTCATTGAATGAATTCACAGATGACTTCACTGAATGACCTTACAGATGATTTCACGAATGACTTCAATGATGACTTTACTGAATGACTTCACTGAATAACTTCACTGATGACTTCACAGATGACCTATCGCGATGACTTCCATATGAATTTACTAATCCGTGGCTGAATCGCTGATCGATGCAGAAATAATCTCATAATTTTTCACGGGTATTATGCAAGAAACCAACAAAGTGATAAATACTTTCATACAAGGTTTCGGCCAACGCATTATTGTTTTCCTCTTGTGTTTGTTGTCCCTGATCTATAGAATTCACCTGGCATTTGTTTATCCCCCGCCCACACACACGTTTTTCTCTCCCTCCTTTTTATATCGTCAATTAAAATACGGCGATCCAACGCAATCCTCTCATTCAAGTTCTTTGTTCAATAAAAGAACAATCGCAATTGTCATCTGTCTTCTGATTGGCTCTTCTACGACGAAGTGTTAACAAGTTTTTATGAATTCAAAGTGACACATCTGCAATCTCAATAACCTTCATTTGACCCTTGATATGGATGGCTTTAAGTGATAAAATTGATCCTTTTCTATAAATAATGAAGAAAGAAAGAAAGAAAGAAAGAAAGAAGGAAAAATGCAGAAATTCCGAAGAAAGAAAGAAAGAAAGAAAGAAGAAAGAAAGAAGTGATGAAAAATGAAAATGCCGAAAAAAGAAAGAAAGAAAGAAAGAAAGAAAGAAAGAAGTGATGAAAAATGAAAATGCCGAAAAAAGAAAGAAAGAAAGAAAGAAAGAAAGAAAGAAAGAAAGAAGAGGTAAAAAATAGAAATGCCATAACAAGAAAGAAAGAAAGAAAGAAAGAAAGATAGATAGATAGATAGATAGAAATGCTAACACATGAAAGAAAAAAGAAAGAAGGAAAGAAAGAAAGAAAGAAAGAATAAAAATAAGACCTCAAATGAAGTAGAAATACCGAAAAAGAAAGAAAGAAAGAGAAAACGAAATGTTGAAACATTTCTCCTTTCTTTTCTGCATAAGTTCTATAAGTAAAGTTGACGGAGTGGCCTATTGTCGGTATCAACTGGACAGCGAGGGTGTCTATCCCCTTTTCGTTAGCACTAGACCAGGGAAATTGTTTTTGCGGCTGAGGTGGAGCGCCACACCAACCATCAGCTTTCCACTCTACCGCACAGATCCAGGCCGTGTTTACTCATACGCTGAGTTGGTATTGAACCCAGAGCCTTGTGGTTCTGAGCCGGATTTAAAATCACACCCGTTTTACTTATGCGCTAGCAGGACCTGTGGATATAACACAGTATGATAATTTAATCATTACAACGTTTGATATGTTTACTTAAGAGCTATTGCTAAATAGTTCAATATGTAAAAAAGTATAAAAATCTTGATTTAACTCTCGCTCACACTTTTTTCTTTCTTCCCTTCTTTTCATCTTTTCATTATGTTCGATTGAAACAGATTAGCTGTTTAATAAAGTAAGTAAAGAGGCGGCCTAATGTCGGTATCAGCCAGACAGCGAGGGAGTCTATCCCTTTTCACTTGCGCTAGCTTAGGAAATTATTTTAGCGTCTGAGGTGGAGCGCCACACCTTCTATCAGCTCCTTACTTTACCGCACAGATCCCTGTGCTACTCATAACGCTGAGTTGGCGAAGGCCGGTATCGAACTAAGAACCTTGCGGTTTCTAGCCGAACGCTCTACCGACTCAGCTAACCCGGTAAATGTTTTAATTAAACCTGTTATCATGTTCTGAAATCCCTTACTTTGATAAATGTGGGTGTCGCTAATTTCCGCTATGTAATTAACCGCTCGCAGTGGCACTCGTACATGTCACTTGTTAACACTGAGAGAACTCAGATTACAATAATAATAGGACGTTATTTGAATAGAATGGGAAATAGTTAGGAATAAACTCTCAATGAGATTCGAACTCATGTCGTCTACGTCTCAAGAAAGGCTGGATAAATGCATCAGCTGTTCTATAAAATTATCTTGTTAGGAGTTTGTATTATTCATGAATGCGTGTTCTACACGGGTAATTACGGTAGTTTTTGTAAAAGCCCAAATAAAACACACACATACACACACACACACACGTGCATACACACATACACATACTCTCTCCCACCCCTCCTCCTCTCTCTCTTTCACACACACACACACACACACACTTATAGATTTTATGTGCGTGTATTGTCTCTCTCTCTCTCTCTCTCTCTCTCTCTCTCTCTTTTACGCACACACACATACACACTTATAGATTTTATGCGCGTGTATTGTCAGTATGTATAATTACGTGTGTCTGAAATGTAAATCTCTCTCTCTCTCTCTCTCTCTCTCTCTCTCTCTCTCTCTCTCTCTCTCTCTCTCTCTCTCTCTTTTACGCACACACACATACACACTTATAGATTTTATGCGCGTGTATTGTCAGTATGTATAATTACGTGTGTCTGAAAATGTAAATCTCTCTCTCTCTCTCTCTCTCTCTCTCTCTCTCTCTCTCTCTCTCTCACACACACACACACACACACACACGCACACACACATTCTCTCTTCTCTCTCTCTCTCTCTCTCTCTCTCTCTCTCTCTCTCTCTCTCTCTCTCTCTCTCTCTCAGATTAACGAATCAAGTAAGTTGCGATAAAAAGCAAGGGATTAAGAATTTAAAATGTAACACTGAGCCATTAATCTGTAAGGTTGCCCTCCCCCCAAACCATAAATATAATATTTTCATAATTGCTGAAAAGATGTTGGTTGAGATGCACTCGATGGCGTGCAGCGTTGTAGTGCAACGGGATCGTTGCCATTATCAACAAAATAAAAAAATGTTGCAATGGTTTCGTGTTTGAAAATCCTCAAGAAATTGCGATGTTATCAAAGGAACGTAGTGAATTTATGAATGAAAAGTCCTGATCACACGCCCCCAGGTCACGTGGTTGAGAGATTGCCGAGAAGCTTTTGATTGTCGCCAACAACAACAAATAAATGTATTTTTAGATTTCGACTCCTTCTAGTACAGAAGACATTTGGTTTAATGCGGAGGTTTCGGTTTTATTTATTTTTCTTCTTTGAACGGTGGCTTTTAGTACCCGGGATATTTTTTTTTTTGCTGGGGGGGGGGGGGGGCAATTAGTGCTGAAAAAATCTGTGATAAAAAAAATATAAAAAACAGATGCAGTTAAGTGTCATACCCAGGACACCACATTTTGACTCTGGTTATATATAATATATATATATATATATATATAATATCACAATTTCTCTCTACCCTTTTTCTCACAATTATTTTCATTCTTTCTTTCAAAATTTCTATCTTTCTCTTTTATTTCTTCTCTTTTCTGAATATCTTTCTTCGCTGCGTTCTCTCTCTCTCTCTCTCTCTCTCTCTCTCTCTCTCTCTCTCTATCTATCTATCTATCTATATCATTGCCTCTATCTTTCTCGTCTTGTTGAACTGTATAGACAATTCTTGTCGGACAAGTTTTTGGTTGATCCTTTCTAATTTTCGGGCCATCTTTTTGGTGTCGGGGTGGAATTGGTGTAACACTCCACCAAAGATTTCAAAACGAGCGCTTTCGGCAATACAGTTTTGAAACCTTTGGTGGACTGTTACACCAGTTCCACCCCGAAACCAAAAAGATGGCCCGAAAATTAGAAAGGATCAACCAAAAACTTGTCCGACAAGAATTGTCTGTACAGTTCAACAAAACTTGTATAAAAGAAAAAATGCTGCCAAAATACACTTGTATATATATATATTAATAAGACATCCACAGACACGTGTTTCGGCGTTTCACGCCACTTCAGTGTGGCTGGACACAACTAACTTTAGCTAGGGTTGAACTCAGACTGACTGTTTGGCAGCCTGATATCTAATCCCCTCGTCCACTGAAAGCTATATCGGTGACTGTTTGTTTTTAACTATTAAGTACATAGGTTTGTTTATGTATTTTACGGTTACAGAGAGATCAAATTTCCGGGGAAACGATTATTGGTTATATGCTTACTAGGGAGAGTTAATTTAAATTACTAATTAGAGAGTGCATACCAAAATTATGGGAAATATATATATATATATATATATATATATAATATATATATATATATATAAACTCAACGGTCATAATTACAACATGAACTCCTGCAGTTAGCTGTAATTAATCAATATCTTGATTAATTCAGTGGATTTAACCCTGAAGATCCTTATGGTGAAACTCGAGTAGGTTATTTCTGTACACACCATAATATACATATATATTTACATATATATATTTACCAACCCCTCCACACGAGCAGGATGTGACACAAGGTCAATTTCTTAAGCGGAGTTTAACAGGTTTGAATTCAGAGTTTTCCTTCTCCTAGACTGGTTACCTAGCCATGGTTAAAGAGTCCAGTCTACCCTGCTATTTGGCCATAGCTAGAGGGAGAATTGGATTCATACCTTTCCCAAGGGTATTAACGCTATATATCTACATATATCGTTATACTATAATGATCAACTATACTATAAAAACTAACATGCCTATAATCATTGTTAACGTTATATGATTCTATTATTCCATGTTATATTCCAATCATCGTCGTTCCTGTCAACTTTGTCCACGTGTGCAATTTCCCATCTTTGACGAATTGACTCTTTGTTCTCCCGGCAAGGCCATTGTCACTCTCTTAGATAATAATGGCCGACACCTGTCCTCGTTTCTTCCCGCCTTACACGATCGTTACGCCGCCATCTTCATTTTCTCCCGCGTTTTCTGTGTCCTCGGCAACCTGATTTTTATTCGTTTATTTATTCCGACTTTTCATGACGATCATTTTAACGTGACAAAATACGCGCGGAATATTGTCATCTCTGCCCCCATTTCTCCCTTTCATGATGGCCTTCAATTAGCACATTATTACGATACCCTAGGGGCCGGTTTGGCTCAGTCGGTAGAGCATCCACCTACGAATCGCAAGGTTCCGAGTTCGATAGATGTTCTCGCCCACTCAACACATGAGTTGTACAGCTTGGATAATCCGATCTGTGTGGTAAGGTATTTGTGTGTTGACGGTAGGTGTGGCGCTCCACTTCAGCAAAAACAATAATCCTGGTCTAGCGGTAGGAAAAAGAGAATAGACTCCCCCACTGTTCGGCTGATATCGACAATAGGCTGCTCCGCACAGTCTACTACTTACTCTACAATTCTATTTCTGTCTGTCTCTCCCTCTCTCTCCCGTCTCTCTCCCCTTCTCTCTCTCCTCTCCCCCCTCTCTCTCTATCTCTCACTCTCTCGCTCTCTAAACCTTCTTCAATTCTCTAGATATGGTTGACTTTAAAGTGGAGACCTCTCCCCTATACGCATAAGATATCCATCTCCACCACATTGTTAGAATGTGGTGCAACGTAGGTGCACTTGTTGTGTAATGGTTATCGTCAAAGGAAATGGACACAGTGACTCGAGTTCAAATTCTGGACGAGGTTGTTTGCATTTCCCAAAGTGCTAATGCCCTTGAAAAAGTTATGCATCCAACTATTCTCCTTCCAGAACTTTCTCTGCAAGAGGAGCGGTATTCGATGAATTCTATACCTTAAAAAAATAAGACCATTAAGCGATAAATAGGTTTGAACAATGCTTTATAGTGAGGCAATTATGTTACGTAATGGGCATGACGTGGAGCTGTGAGAGTGGCCTGGTCGGTGGATTAGAACGGGAAAGTTTAAGTGATGATTTGGCATGGACACATAGTGAAGTTGAACAATGTCTTATAGTGGGGCATCACCATTAAGAATTTTTATTTTGCCAACGTAAGTCGGACATTTTCAGAACACTCCGCCGTTCATTGGTTAGACTTAGGTTTTACTTCTACAGTTATACCTAACAAAACATACAGTGGACTAAATTTATATATACAGGTGGTGGCTAACGTGTAGAATTGCAACATCTTAGTAAGCAAGTTCGAGCTCCAGTCGCTCTATAATATTCACTTTCAGTCTATACTTCGGAAAGGTATGAATACACGCCACTATTGCTCTTCTTCAAGGATGGCTAAACACTGAATAACCCATGAAGGTAGATATGCCATTGAACAAAGAAACCAAAAGAAATAAAGCAAAGAACCGACTGCTTAAAATGTATTAGACCAAAACTAGCTGAGGTCATTATCTATTCTGATGGTTGAAATAAAAATAAGTCGATTTGAGTTATTGCTGTTGAAGTATGAACACAATATATATATATAATATAATATATATATATATATATATATATATATATATATATATATATATATCACAATTTTCTCCACTACCCTTTTTCCTCACAATTTATTTTCATTCTTTCTTTCAAATTTCTATCTTTCTCTTCATCTCTCCTTTTCTGAATATATTTCTTCGCTGCGCTCTCTCTCTCTCTCTCTCTCTCTCCTCTCTCTCTCTCTCCTCTCTCTCTCTCTTTGCCTCTATCTTTCTCGTCACACACACAACACACACACACACACACCATATATATATATATATAATGTGTGTGTGTGTGTGTGTGTGTGTGTATAATGGAAAATGTGACTTACCGGTGAATATGGTCACGATGGTTAGTTGATGCAAAATTCAGAAAGGTAAGTCAGCGATATAACAAATACAAAGTGCTCAATACGTTAGTAGAGCAATATACTGATTAATTAATGAACCGTGATTAATTCAGTGGATTTAACTCTGAAGATTCTTATGGTGAAAACTCGAGTAGGTTATCACTTGTACATATATATATATATATATATATATATATATATATTATATTCCAACTTTCAGTTTTATAAATTTTCTTCGCCATATTTTTTAAATTTATTTTTTTCTTCTTTGGTACTTTTTTCTATTCTTATGGTATAATTTGCAAATAAAAAAGTGGATTTGAAGCGTATACATATATAAGAACTCTATTCTTTTCTGTAACTTTTCTTCGTTCTTTCTTTCTCTATTTCTGTCTTTCTCTTTATCTCTTTGTTTCTCGTGTTCCTTATATATATATATATATATATATATATATATTTATATATATATATATATATATATATATATATATATATATATATATATATATATATAATATAAATATATAGATATATATATAATACATTTATATATATATATATATATATATATAATATATATATAATATATATATATCCCACTTTCAGTTCTATAGATCTTCTTCGCTATAGTTTTTAATTCATTTCTTTCTTCGTCTTTTGTCCTTTTCCAGTTATCTCCCCTTCCCGAGGGTTTTCATTTTTTTCCTGAATTGTTTACTTTTTCTTTTTTTATTAAAAGAACTTAATTCGATTCTCTCCTCTTTGCCTTGTCTTATTTATAAACTCAACAAAAATATTTAGCTTTCTTTTTAAAATTACCCCCTCCCCGAAAAAAAATCAACAATAACAACGAAAAAACAAAACAAAAACACAATCTTCTCGCCCATCCGCCAAACTTTGATTTCAATTTTTTACCTGTTTCTTTCATCTTTTTCATCTTCCACGGCATCCATATTGTCTTTTGTTTTTTTATTTCATTTTTTTCTTCTTTTTTTCTTCTTTTTCCTCTTTACACTAATCTCATTTTCTTTTTCTTTTTTCTTTTTTTTTTTCTTTTCCTTTTTTCACCTTTTTTTTTAATAAAAATACTCTTTTCTTTGCTTCTTGAAAACCAGCGTCAAGCAGCTCCAAAAACGAGAATCAAACGTAGGCGAAAATTCGGATCGAACAATAGCATCCTCTTCAGAGGGCGCCACTGGTCACCATTAGGAATCCATTTCCCATCTTTGACAACGCTCAGCGCCATCTTGGCGTCTTCCAACGATAAATCCTATTCGGCTACTCAACGCTAAAACGCGCCATTCCTACTGGAGTAGATAGAATCCATTTACATCCATCGTCCTTGAGCTTGGGAAGAAGAAGAAGAAGAAGAAGAAGAAGAAGAAGAGAAGAAGAAGAAAAAGAAGAGAAGAAGAAGAAGAAAGAAGAAGAAGAAAGAAAGAAGAAGAAGAAGAAGAAGAATGCACGAGAAGAAAGAAGAGAAGAAAAGAAGAAGAGAAGAAGAAGAAGAAGAAGAAATGCACGAAAGAAGAAGAAAAGAATGCACGAAAGAGAAGAAGAAGAAGAAGAAGAAGAAAAAGAAGAAAGAAGAAGAAGAAGAATGCACGAAAAGAAGAAGAAGAAGAAGAAGAAGAAGAAGAAATGCAACGAAAGAAGAAGAAGAAGAAGAAGAAGAAGAAGAAAGATGATGATGACGATGATGGCTCTATTTCATTGTGCATTTTTGTTTATGGTATTTTCCCCATTTCTATTCTTATTTGTTTTTGTTTTTTGTTCTTTTTGTCAAATTGTTTTTGGAGTTTTCTTTCACGATTGATCCTGGATTCCTTGCTATTTTTTCTACGTGGTTCTTTCCAATGTCCTTTTTATCCTGTTTACATGCATTTTTTTATAAAAACGGCTTTTTAATTACTTTATATGTTTTACTTAGTGAGGCGCTTGTTGTATAACGGTTATCGTCGATGTAAATGACCGGGCGACACGAGTTCAACTCCTGGATGAGATTGATTGTACAGAAAGACAGATCCTTTTGGTTTTTACGGTAAGCTTATAATTACTTTATATATTTAACTAGTGGGCGCAGGTTTATAATGTTACCGTAAAAGGAAATGTCCACTAAGTTAAATATA
>CM042148.1:101088628-101094141 GCA_023376005.1 Doryteuthis pealeii
TTCCACCCCGACACCAAAAAGATGGCCCGAAAATTAGAAAGGATCAAACCAAAAACTTGTCCGACAAAGAATTGTCTATACAGTTCAACAAGACGAGAAAGATAGAGGCAATGATATAGATAGATAGATAGATTAGGAGAGAGAGAGAGAGAGAGAGAGAGAGAGAGAGAGAGAGAGAGAACGCAGCGAAGAAAGATATTCAGAAAGGAAGAAATAAAGAGAAAGATAAGAAATTTTGAAAAGAAAGAATGAAATAAATTGTGAGGAAAAAGGGTAGAGAGAAATTGTGATATATATATATATATATATATATATATATATATAACCAGAGTCAAAATGTGGTGTCCTGGTATGACACTTAACTGCATCTGTTTTTTTTTATATATTTTTTTTTTATCACAGATTTTTTTCAAGCACTAATTGCCCCCCCCCAGCAAAAAAAAAAAATATCCGCGGGGTACTAAAAGCCAACGTTCAAAGAAGAAAAATAATAAAACCGAAACCTCCGCATTAAACCAAATGTCTTCTGTACTAGAAGGAGTCGAAATCTAAAAATACATTTTATTTGTTGTTGTTGGCGAAAATCAAAAGCTTCTCGGCAATCTCTCAACACGTGACCTGGGGGCGTGTGATCAGGACTTTTCATTCATAAATTCACTACGTTCCTTGATAACATCGCAATTTCTTGGGATTTTTCAAAACACAAACATTGCAACATTTTTTTATTTTGTGATAAATGGCAACGATCCCGTTGCATCTACAACGCTGCACGCCAATCGAGTGCATCTCACCAACATCTTTTCAGCAATTAATGAAAATTATATTAGGTTTGGGGGGAGGGCAACCTTACAGATTAAATGCTCAGTGTTACATTTTAAATTCTTAATCCCTTGCTTTTTAATGCAACTTACTTGATTCGTTAATCTGAGAGAGAGAGAGAGAGAGAGAGAGAAGAGAGAGAGAGAGAGAGAGAGAGAGAGAGAGGAGAATGTGTGTGTGCGTGTGTGTGTGTGTGTGTGTGTGGTGTGGAAGGAGAAGAGAGAGATACGAAGGGGAGAGAGAGAGAGAGAGAAGAGAGAGAGAGGATTTACATTTTCAGACACACGTAATTACATACTGACAATACACGCCGCAAATAAAATCTATAAACAGTGTGTATGTGTGTGTGCGTAAAGAGAGAAGAAGGGGAGAGAGAGGAGGAGGAGAGGGAGAGAGAGGAGAGAGAGAGGAGAGGAGAGAGGAGAGAGAAGAGAGAGAGATTTACATTTTTCAGACACACGTAATTATACATACTGACAATACACGCGCATAAAATCTATAAGTGTGTATGTGTGTGTGCGTAAAAAGAGGAGGAGAGAGAGAGGAGCAGAGAGGAGAGAGAGAGAGACAATACACGCACATAAAATCTATAAGTTGTGTGTGTGGTGTGTGTGAAAGAGAGAGGAGGAGGAGGGGTGGGAGAGAGTATGTGTATGTGTGTATGGCACGTGTGTTTGTGTGTATGTATGTGTGTTGTGTTTTATTTTGGCTTTTACAACTACCGTAATTACCCGGTTAGAACACGCCAATTCATGAAAAATAATCAAACTCTAACAAGATAATTTAAATAGAACAGCTGATCATTTATTCCAGCCTTTCTTGAGACGTAGACGAAAACATGAGTTCGAATCTCATTGAGAGTTATCTCCTAACTATTTCCGCATTCTATCAATAAACGTCCTATTATTAATTGTAATCTGAGTTCTCTCAGTGTTAACAAGTGAACATGTACGAGTGCCACACTAGCGAGCGGTTAATTCATAGCGGAAATTAGCGACACCCACATTTATCAAAGTAAGGGAATTCAGAACATGATAACAGGTTTAATTAAAACATTTCCGGTTAGCTGAGTCGGTAGAGCGTTCGGCTAGAAACGCAAGGGTTTCTTAGTTTCGTACCGGCCTTCGCAACTCAGCGTTATGAGTAGCACAGGGATCTGTGCGGTAAGTTAGGAGCTGATAGCAAGGTGTGGCGGGTCCACCCTCAGACGCTAAATAATTTTTCTAAGTCTAAGCGCAGTGAAAAAGGGGATGAGACTCTTCCTCGCTGTCTGGGCTGATAACCGACATTAGGCCGCCTCTTTACTCTTACTTTATTAACGCTAATCTTTTTTCATCGACATAATGAAAGATGAAAGAATGAAGAAAGAAAAATAAAGTGTGAGCGAGAGTTAAATCAGATTTTATCTTTTACATATTGAACTATTTAGCAATAGCTCTAAGTAAATATCAAACGTGTAATGATTAAATTATCATACTGTGTTATATCCACAGGTCCTGCTAGCGCTAAGTTAACGGGTGTGATGTTAAAATATCCGGCTCAGAACCAAGGCTCTGGTTCAATACTCAACTCAGCGTATGAGTAAACACGGCCTTGGATCTGTGCGGTAGAGTGAGCTGATGTTGTGTGGCGTTCTCACCTCAGCCGCAGAACAATTTCCCTGGTCTAGTGCTAACGAAAGGGGATAGAAACCCTCGCTGTCTCAGTTGATACGACAATAGGCCACCCGTCAAAACTTTACTTATAGAACTTATGCGAAAAGAAAAGGAGAATATGTTTCAACATTTCGTTTTCTCTTTGCTTTCTTTTTTTTCGGTATTTCTTACTTCATTTGAGGTCTATTTTTTAATTCTTTCTTTCTTTCTTTCTTTCCTTCTTTCTTTTTTTCCTTTTCAATGTGTTAGCTTTCTAACGTTCTCTATTATCTATCAATCTATCTTCTTCTTTTTTCTCTTTCTGTTCTTGTTATGGCATTTCTATTTTTTTACTCTTCTTTCTTTCTTCTTTCTGTTTCTTTTTTCTTTCTTTCTTTTTCGGCATTCATTTTTCACACTTCTTTCTTTCTTTCTTTAATTCTTTTTTCTTTCTTTTTCGGCAAGTTTTCTTATTTTTCAATCACTTCCTTTCTTTCTTTCTTTCTTTCTTTCTTTTCTTTCTTCGGAATTTCTGCATTTTTCTTTCTTTTTCTCCTTCTCTTTCTTTCTTTCTTTCTTTCTTCTTCATTTATTTATAGAAAGGATCATTTTATCACTTAAAGCCATCCATATCAAGGGTCAAATGAAGGTTATTGAGAATTGCAGATGTGTCACTTGATTCATAAACTTGTTAACTACTTCGTCGTAGAAGAGCCAACAGAAGACAGATGACATTGCGATTGTTTCTTTATTGAACAAAGAACTTGAATGAGAGGATGCGTTTGGTCGCCGTATTTTAATTGACGATATAAAGGAGGGAGAGAAAAAGTGTGTGTGGCGGGGGATAAACAAATGCCAGGTGAATTCTATAAGAATCAGGGACAACAACACAGAGGAAAACAATAATGCGTTGGCCGAACCTTGTATGAAAGTATTTTAATCACTTTGTTGGTTTCTGCATAATACCCGTGAAAAATTATGAGATTTATTTCTGCATCGATCAGCGATTCAGCCACGGATTAGTAAATTCATAAGAGTCATCGCGAAGGTCATCTGTGAAGTCATCAGTGAAGTTATTCAGTGAAGTCAATTTCAGTAAAGTCATCATTGAAGTCATTCGTGAAATCAATCTGTAAGGTCATTCAGTGAAGCATCTGTGAATCATTCATGAAGTCATCAATTGAAGTCATACAGTGAAGTCATATGTGAAGTCATTCAGTGAAGCCATTCAGTAAAATCAATTCAGTTTGAGTCTTTTAAAGAAGTCATCTGTGAAGTCATTCAATGAGTCATCTTTGAAGTCATTTCAGTGAAGGTTATCTAGAAGTCATTATTGAGTGATCTGTGAAGTCATTCAATGAAGTCATCAGTGAAGTCATTCAGTGAAGTCATTCATTGAAGTCATCAGTGAAGTCATTCAAGTGAATCATTCAATGAAGTATTCAGAGAAGTCATTTGTGAAGTCATCAAAAGTGTACTCCCTCCTGCCCTATACAGGAACTTTGAGCTTAAAACTCAGATCAAAATTTGCTCATTGCACCTCTGTCCAAGCATCGGTATAATATCTATTCGCCCAATCCTGTACCTGTGTCCATATCCTCCCGTAGCAATCGAGTGCAGTAAATAGACTACTGTTATACTAGATAAGGATAGCTGTGCATTAAATACCCCAAGGTTGATATTTCACTAAAACAAAAGAAAAAGTAAACACGGCTTACGGTCTAATCGCGTTCAAAGACCCGATCTGTACCCCAGTAGACATTACACTGATCCTTGACGGAGAACTAGGGAGCAAAATTTTGATCCGAGGCCAAAGTGAACTATTATTAATACTGATCCTAGACCAAAATTTATGAAACCAAGGCGACAGCGAACAGATACTAAACTAATCCAAGCAACAAATTGATCCCAGGTCGAGCGCACATATACTATATCGGTACAAGGCCTAGTAGACGAACTTAGACAAGAAACTACCGCTCTATGCATGGACATCTCCGTCATTTTTAACGGTAGCTATGCTAGTATTTAGACTAAATAAAAATTCTTCTTCAGAGAACGACCACAAGAGAGAACAATATAGTTGCTTAGTTTGGGTTTTACGGCAATGTCAACGCTTCGTTGGGTTTATTTCATGCGAAGAACACTGGCTCTGGTTGTTCCTGCTGGTAATTATTTTAACTCATTTTCTAAACACATTTAATCTCATTTTAAAAATCTATACCATAGATGGGACCCCAAACAGGTACTACCACCGGCCTCCGAAATCCGGTGGATTAGGGTTACTCTACATTCCCCAGAGACAAGAAGGACATCTGTGGATTTTCAAAGTATATAATCACGTTGGTTGTACATCATGCTTCTACCTTTTTCGGCCTTATGGACATTTTTATTCAAAAATTCCCCATGGCCAATCCTACTTTTCTTGAATGTTGCTGCGACGGCTAGCCACGTGTTAAAGTAAGAAAGACAATTTATTTTTCCCACCGATCATCAAAACGTGCGCTTAAATAGAGTTTAACTGGGGAGGGTCATTATAAGAAAGCGCTAAATTAAGTTAAATTTGTGAAATGGCTAAAACATTATTGTGCTTCGAACTCTCTGTGGACACTAGAAAATGTTCTGTGGACCACAGATTGGTCCAACCGGACCACGGTTAGAATCAACTGTTGTACATAATAAAAATGAGAAGTTTGTGGCACACAGCCATTTGACAGTTTGTGTTGAAGCTGTTGTTAGAAGACGTGGTTTTATTAAAGAGCAACGTCTTTGTAATTCCCCGTGAGGATGCAGATGGTGACGAAGATATGGGGGTCCACCAAGACGAAATAACTAAGGGTGAGAGGACTTGGAGATGACAAGCATGACATCGGTAACGCAAGATAACGAAGGTGCCCCTTGGCAACAGACATGCCAGATAGTACCTTTTGTTTAACAGACACGCTCAAACACGCCAGGCAAGCATATACACACTCATCTGTGCATACACACACAAGGCATATACATTGACTCTTCGTCTCGTCCTCTCCGCCCTCCATTCCATCTCTCTCTCCCTACTCCTCA
>CM042148.1:101094241-101146741 GCA_023376005.1 Doryteuthis pealeii
CGGTGTCGGCTCTCCATTAAACCAGTTTATCTATTTCAACTTATCTTTCCTTTAATTATTTATTATTGTTTTCATGATATTGTCGGATTCACTTCACAATTTTCAACTTACATGTATATTTTATATATAATATATATAATATATTATATATATATATTATTACTAATTTCACTTATGTATTATTAGTAAATTCTCATCAGTATACTGTATAGGTGTGTGTGTGTGTGTGTTGTGTGAGAGAGAGAGAGCAGAGACAGAGAGAAGAGAGACAGAGAGAGCAGAGAGAAGTGTATGTGTGTGTGTGAGAGAGAGACAGAGAGAGAGAGAGACGGACAGAGACAGAGAGAGAGAGAGAAGACGAGAGAGAGCAGAGACAGAGACAGAGAGTGTGTGTGGTTGTGTGTGTAACCGTATTCTTGCAAAAATGCCTTTACATAGTAATATCTCTATCAAAGCAATACATTACAAATTTCTTAGGAAATATAGTTACGGTCACTTCAATTTGCTACTCTATCAAATACAAATGAAAGGTGCACCTAAGCAGATCTCATCCAAGGATGATTAAGTTTATTTCGGGTTTACAACATCATCGACTTTCATTGAGGGTGACTCAGTCTGGTGTCGAATCCAGCACAAACTTATGATCAGCTAAAGAGATCTCAAACAGAAAACAAAAAAAAACTATGATAAATGATGTTTGTGGGGGTCTGCATTTACACTGAATATCATTTTTCTAATAAAATTATCTTGAATTCATGATTGATATACAGAGATGCTGATAGGCACGAGTCCTGCGTCACTGACACAGAAAATCTAAAGGGACGCAGAAAAATTGTATCCACGCGTCCCAGTATTTTTCCCCTCGCCATTTCCAGCTAACTGTAAATACATTTCAATATTTTTCTTGGAAACGACTACACTTCTGTTATGCTACAAGATAGGGTGTTATACGTCTTTAGTTGTTCATAGATTAAAAACCCTAACATTATGTAAAAAAAACTTAAGTTGGGACCCCCAAATTTCCTGGGGGACTCATTCAAATCAAATCCGTGCATCCCAGGACGCGCTAAATTAAAAAAAAAGCTATCAGCATCACTGGGATATGATAGGAACTAACTTTGATTTTTACAAATTAGAATCTTCACTAATTCAAAGAAGCATCGGTATCATCATGGACAGGCCGTTTCACAGGAGGCTAATGTGTTAACAAATGACTAAATGAACATTTCACAACCATTTCTTATTGGACATGGTCGCGATATATACAAATATACACAGGAAAAAAAAAACAAATATCAATGCATCTCAATAATATTAATACGCACACGTGCTCTCACACATACATCTTTTTTTATATATATTCAATTTATACTCATATATTCATATATTTATTTATATACTCATATATACTTATATTAATTATCTACTTACATATCCCATCATCTACATACGAGATCGATTATTATCACATATTTGGAAAATTAATTTTTTTTGGTTTTTTTTTCTGTCTAAAAATCACATGACAATGGGGGCTTGGGTGGGGGAGACGGACGTGGCGCGACTGGAATTACAAATTCACCATGCGAATGTATATTATATATATATAGATAGATCTTTTTTTTTTTTTTTTTAGTTTTTTGAAAAAGATTGTTTGCATTTTAATATGTTTTTTTTTCTTCTCATTTTTTGGTATCTTTTTTTTTTTTTTGTATTTTTTTAAAATAATAATTGATTGGTTGTTTGTTTTTGTTTTGGTTTTGTTATTGTTTTTAGTCTTTTTGTTTGTTTTGTTTTGTTTTTTCTTTTTTTTTTCTTTTTGAAAATGGCTCTGATGATCTCTAAAAAGCAGACGCGAAGCTTGTGTTGACGGTTCCTCAACGTTTTCCCCATGATTGGCTGACTTAGCCTTTTCCACGCAATTATAATCGTGTTTTTCTAAACACTCAGTTCATTTGGAAACCAAATCAGATAGTCTCGCACATGTCTGAAAAAATGTCCTCGGAAACAGGTTCTCCAAGTCAGACAGTTACAGGAAAACCACTTCCCAATAGCTATCACGGCACTTCAATGACATTTTTAAGGTTTGTTATTGGAGCGTTTTTTTTCCTTTTTTTTTTCCTCTTCTTTTTTTATTTTTTTTAATGAACCGTGTGTACCCATGTCACCCTGAAAAGTAAAAAACAGGTATAATTCCCACCCCACCCCAAAGAAATACCAATGAATTTAAAACGTGTCATTTAAAAAGACACGATCACAAAAACAAATAAAATAAATAAATAAATAGATAAAATAAATTTAAATTTAAAAAAAAACCTGGTCAGTATTTTGATGGTAACCTATTATGCACTTGTATATTGAACAGCATCGGAATTATTATTATTATTATTGTTATTATTATTATTATTATTATTAGTAGTAGTAGTAGTAGTAGTAGTAGTAGGCTCCGTATGAGCTACTATAACCATACTTGTACGAATCTCTATTTGGGGCCTGCCGGTGGGGCTTAGAATACGCTGACTGTATCCCCTAAATGGGAGTGTCCTAGAAATGATCCTAGAGTGCATCTGATGGTGAGTCTCCAGTTCTGAAGATATGGGGAGCGCGGAGTACTTCATCATTGCCAATGCTCCCAGATCTACTGTAACCCGGGGGTGGAATTACCTGTGGGTCAAATCTATGGATCAAATATATCTATTTGTATCCGAGATAACTGCACAAATATGTAAATATATATGTACAATCAGGGCGCATATTCTTGCTAGTTGATATAATAAACCTTGGAGGGTTCATATAGAGGATGGGCTGTTGCCTAAGCAGCAAATCCCCTCTCTCCACACTGTCGCAGTTTGGCCGCGCTAGTGTCGTAGGAGTTGCTGGGTAGCACTGGATTTCAGCATCACATCACCCTAGGGACTCCGGCTTCTGATTTGTTTTCGGGGTTTACACTCCTAGCCCAGACTACGTAGTTTAAAAAAGAATTGGACACTACTCCATCGTCTCTCGTAGACGGAAGGATGCCGACAACAATATAATAAGCCAATAATAGCCTTTAAGAAATAAAAGTCCACATCTTAAATTTCACTGATGGAAAATAACACTAACAAATACTTGAATTAGGATACCAATTTTGATCTGGGTACAGCATGTGCTGGGGGGTGTCTGTTTACTATTGACGCATCCCTTATTTAACCTGGTGCACAGTATTGATATGTATGTTTGGTCATTTACTGGTGTAATATATTGCCTGGTCGACAGAGATCGCACCGGGAACCAGGTTGCAGATGACTGGCGTAGGGCGCGCAGGAAAATGCGGGGTGTCAATATGGGCCTGGAAACAACAGGATATTGCTTGAACGCATCGAACTAACCTTCGACACCCGGAATGTGCATGGTGTAAATGTAAGTGCGTAGGCACAGAAAATTGTAGGTGTAGCCGTAACCAATAAAAACAAGGTGCGTGAGCGAGGAGGTGTGTCTACAGGAAAACTGCATAGATGTCAACGATCAAAGGAGCGTGACCCCTGTTGAGTTAAGAATATTAAAAAAAAAAACTTGGGCTGAGCAGATCCGAGATCGAGATTGAGATCACTTGCAGCCAGAACTCCCGAAGGCTCTTGTGTATGTGCATCCTCTACTGACGAGTCTCAGGTCTACACACTGCCCGAAGAATAAAATATAACTATTTTATATATACATGTGTTCCTGTTCTTTGTCAGGTCCAGTGACGGATATAACACTGGAATCAAGCTCATATTACCTATACATTAAATCTTTGAGTAAAACTGAACCACGTATTCAGAATTAAGAACAATTTCAATGTTCGTCAGGTATTTGCGTTGGTCATACGTTATGATCTTTGACCGCAGACAAACTTAGAACGAAAGACGTTATTGAACATATAATAATAATAAATAATATAATAATAATAATAATAAATAATTTAATAACAGCTGTAATACTCAGGAGAGTCCTGGGGACTGAGGAGACTTGGTGTCACTCAAATCTCCAGTGAAAACCATCAACTGATGCTGGTGTTAAAAATAAGTAAAGTAAAGCAAAGTTGACGGAGTGGCCTATTGTCGGTATCAGCCAGACAGCGAGATCTTCAAATTGTTGTTTGCGGCCACACCTACCGTCAGTTCCCCCACTTTACCACACAGATCAGATTACCGATTTGTTGCTACTTATGAGCTGAGGTTGGCGAAGACCGGTATCGAATCAGGAACCTTGCGATTCCTAGACTGACTTAGCAAAATCGGCACCAATAATAAATAATAATATAATAATAATCAGTGGGAATACTCAGGAGAGTCCTGGAGGACTGAGGAGATTTTCGTCACTCAGACTTCAGTGGAAAATTCATCATTTAGAGTCGGTTTGAAAAAAAAAAATCGCAACATGTAAAATGATAATAACGAGAAAAAAAAAAAACGAAAAGATAAACAAAGTACTTGGATCTGCTGAGAACTAAAAAAAGGCTATGAACATTGGAATTGAAAGTGATACCAATTGTAATTGGTGTCCTTGGAACGATCCCAAGGCCCTGGAAAGCATGGTACTGATAATACATAGGAAGAATCGAGACCATCCAGACCACAAACATTGTTCAGATCGGCTAGAATACTCAGAAGAGTCATAGAAACCTGAGGAGACTTGCTGTCGACAGAAGTCCTTACAAGGGCAGGGTGTACAAGTAAACTAAGAAAAGAGCACATAGACTATACACTCCCATGTTAAGATAATAAGAGGACTATCTAACAATAATGGTGGTTTATAGTCATAGATGCAAATACTCGTGATTGTAAAATACTCAGGATAATGAGGGAAGAGGTTAAATTTCCTAAATTTTATATGAAAAACTATTAATGTACCAGATTTGACATTGTTACCCTCACCAACAGCGCCATGAGTAGCACAGCTTGGATATGTGCAGTTAAGTGGGGGGGGGCTGATTGGTAAATATGGCACTCCACCTCAGATGCAAAAATGGATCTCCAATAATTTCGGAGAATATTGTTAGGAAATATTTTTTTAAGGAATAAAATTAAAGCATCACGTTTTTTGCAGTCTGATGGTAGTTGTAGCACTCCACCTCAATGCAAAAATGATCACCCTGGTCTGTGAAAGACCATCCTCTTACACTGATATGAAAAACTTGCAAGGATTGAAATAATAATAATCATTATTATTTGCTGCCCATAGTATCCGATGATGACACCATGCGAATCTGTTTCCCCAATTGGTTTGCGTTTTGCCAACTTTCCTTCAGGTTTCACTTGATGTTGTCTTTGTGCCTCAGCTTTGGTCTACCGATTACACGTGCCGTGATCCTTCTCTCAGTTGAGAGTACAGAATCTGCTTTGGTAGTTCTGTCATCCACCAAGTCTGTTCAAGTGGCCAGCCCATCTCAGGTAGCGCTGACAAGTATATCGTGCAGCTGCTGGGGCCCAGTTCTCTTCAGCAAGATATGTTTGAAACATGCTGCCACCAACTTAACATTTAACATACGGCGCAAGTAACGCAATTAGTATACCGTCCAGACTTCCGCACCGTACAGAAGTGAAATAAATAATAATAAATTAATGATATAATAATAATTAATAATAAAATTAGTGGGAATTGAAAAAACAGGAAGAATCGAAACTTGCTGTAACTCAGCCTCCAGTGAACTGCGGCTACGGCAGGTGTGAAAAAACTCGATAATAATAATAATAATAATAATAATAATAATAACGTATATACTCGCATATCACGTGGACTTTCCGAGACCTAAACTGAGACCTTTTTGCCGCTAAAAAATCGCAGTAGGCCTATAGACAATCCCGTGCTAATTATTATACAAGGTTTGTATCTCGCGTACGATGCAAGCCTCTTCCACCCCCACCCCCTTAACATTAGGCCCAAAACTTAGATCTCGAAAAGTCTCATGACACGTGACTATATACGTTGATAATGATTCGTTTTGACATACGTATGCTACCCCTAAACACAGCAAACATGATACATTGTAGCGAGGAGATCCTATTGCAATTGCCTAAAATGCTCTTAGTGAATAAAGCAATTTCCAATCAAATTTATTCACGCTCACCCTGACATTATAGATCTACTCGAGTAAGATCATTATTAACTGCTTCGTTATAAATCTTTGCCGTAATTCATTTGTAATTGATAATGATATAAAAATCTATTAATAGGATTATTCGAAATTGACCTCAATGGCCGACGAAAACGGCCTTTAAGCGAATAATAATAATAATAATAATAATAATAATAATAATAAAATAATAATACTTCAGGGTACAGACGGATCCCTAATCCCAGCCAACTGGACCTAGTATTAATCAAGACGAAGAAGAACCTGTCATCCCATTGATTTACCGCCCGGCCGACCACCGGTGAAAATGAAAGAGAGCAAAAAGATAAACAAATACTTGGACCTTGCCAGAGAACTGGGGAAACTTTGGAACATGAAGGTAAAGGTTGTACCAATGTAATTGGGTGCCCTTGAAACGGTCCTCAAAAGCTCTGGGAATAATTTGAGTGAATTGGAAATCAGAGGAAGAATCGAGACCATCCAAACTACAAGCACTGTTAAGATTGGCTAGAATACGCAGAGAAGAGTCCTGGATAACCGAGGAGAATTACTGTCACTCAGCCTCCAGTGAACCACCAGCTACGGAATAGTGTGAAAACCTTATATAATAATAATAATAATATATAATAATAATAATAATATTATAATAAAGATTTCGTTAAATCTATTGTGCTTTGAGGAGAACCATATAGCGCCATGGCGGTAGGAATGTCCTCCGCAAAAATATTAATATCAAACGACGTAATTCAATAGAATAATTTAAAAAATATTGCCTTGTGGCAAAACATTTTTGAATCAATTGATAGAAATAATAAATAGACTCTTTTAGAATCGCTTTTGTCATTCTTTCTACTTGAATCTTCTTCTTTTTTTTTTAAATGGTAATGGTGTCGACTTTTCTTTGTCATTACAATTTTTTCTATTTAGTTATCTTTCAGTCCATTCACCCCACACTTACCTTTAGCTTGGTCAAACAAACTCTCTCTCTCTCGTCTCTCTCTCTCTCTTCTCTCTCTTCTCTCTCTTATCTTGCTCTCTCTCTCTCTCTCTCTCTCTCACACCACACACACACACACATATTACACACACAACACTCTCTCTCTTTATCTCTCTCTCTCTCTCACACAACACACACACACTGAAGATTGCATAAGACATGAAACTGTCTGTAACCAGGTGTTGACTCCATGTCCAGCTACCCTAACTTAATAATAAATGCTCTATCAATGATATTGAGCACGTCTACCTAAAAATATAGCACCATTTTATCAACAATATATATATATTATATATATAATATATATATATTATATAATATTGACTGTATGTGGGATAATTCTATTTTGAGAAATCAAGAATAATGGAACGTTATTTTTTCAGAATACAAGGTATATCAAAAAGTACAAAAATCTCGATACTTTGACACACCTTGTATATATATATGTGTGTGTGTTGTGTATGTGCTTGAGTGTGTGTGTGTGTGTGTGTGTGTGGTTGTGCGTGCGCGTGTGTGCGTGTGTATATGTGTTTATAAATATCAAAATTACGTGGTAAGTAAAAGTTCTTTTTTTAAGTGCCCAATGCTCTATAGATAAAGCAAAGCAAATTAATATTAAATGTTTAAAACTCACAAAAATTTCCCTGCTACTTAAGTTCACGTATTTCGATTGCTAAGGATCGAAACCTAAGATGCAGGAAAACTTTGGTGAGTTTACGATTTAATATATATGTGGCAACCTTCCGTCTATTTAAGACGATGGCGTAGTGTCCATTTAAAAAAATTTTTTTTTAAATAAATTTATTATCTACAGCTACGTGAGTGGCTGAACAGACCGATCATTGAATGGCAGTCTCTGGGAAATGTAGCGAATTAAATATTCTTATATTGACAGCTGCCTCTGGCCGCACATGTAAGAGGATTGGCGAACGAAAGTTCATTCGGGTCTCAAACCCGGCCAGGGTAGCTGTTAATGTTGACCACTGATGAGAAGTGATACTTCGAAACACGTGTCTATGTGATTACTTATTCATTATATATATATATATATATATATATTAGCAAAAGAATCCAATTCACTAGCAGTTGGGGGATGATTCTATTTGGGACCTCAATATTCTCTGTATATACAATACATTCCCATGCTGATACATATCAATAGATTTATACAAGTAAGAGTGCTCAATTTAAGATAATTAAAAAAGACATTTTTCATTGAGTTACCGGTCGAAATATATTTATGATGTCCAAATGACGGTTTATTAAGTTTTGCTTTCTTATTGAAAGTGTGTATATAAATATAAGTAAAAGTGAAGGAGCAGCCTAATGTCGGTACCAGCCAATCAAGATGGAGTCTATACCCTTTTCAATAGCGCTAGACCAAGGAGATTATTTTTGCGTCTGAGGTGGGGCGCCACACCTACCATCAGCTCGTTACTTTACCGCACAGATCCCTGTGCTACTTATACGCTGAGTTGGCTAGGGCCGGTATCGAACTAAGAACCTTGCGGTTTCTAGCCGAACGCTCTAACAACTGAGCTAACCCGGCCCCTATGAATATACAGAATTATACGGAATTATGTATCAGTCAATTGTTCACCCCTTACTGACAGTTACCGACGGCTGAGACAGTGAGGAATCGGACTGACGAAAATTCACTCGGGTTTCGCTCTTATGTCTAGCCACACTGATGAGACGTAAACGTTGAAACGCTGTGTCTTAATCAGTAATCGGGAATTAAAATAAAATGTTGTGGAATGGATGGAACTCAGATTATCCCTCTGTTTTCAATTCAACAGTTACTGTGCACTTCCCTAATATGTAAATCCATATGTAAATGAATATGTAAATCTAATATGTAAATCAACTCCTGTAAAAAAACAAAACAAAAACAAAAACAAACAAAAAAACAATTCAATTTAGTACCAAACTTTGAACCAATATGCAGGCATAAACCATTTTTCTTCTTATGGTGTAATGGCTCGCAATTTCGTCTCGCTAGATCCATTACTATTGAATAGCTAGTTCGATCCTCGTTAGAATGCAATTCACTACCAAGCTTTGAACCAATTTGTAGGCATAAAATATCTTTTTTCTTGTGGTGTAATGGATGCCCCATATTTGCGACCTTGTTCCAGACATCCTCCCGCCGTGGCGAACGGGTTGGATGATATACCAACCATCTTTCCCCTTGTGTTCCTTGTTTGCACCTGTCTGTTGTCCGTTCAAATGTAATGCGCTTTTTTGAGTCTTTTTTCAATAATGAGTGAAGTGATATAATGTATCTGTCTGCCTACTGAACAAGCGCATAGAAGTTTTTTACTTCGCGTTTAAAAAAAGAAGAATCTATCAATGATAAATACTAAGAACTGTCAGTAGGCACATGACCCATGTAGATGTTGATTATGCCCCAAAAAGCTGAATTTCCTTATTTATTTAATCACGGTATTTACCAAGCTTTGATTATTAAGTAAGATGCATGACCAACTGATGGAGGAATATGGAGATGAAGGTGTGTAGCGCCAAGCTTCCACGTGGGGGCCCTGTCTACCTGCCAGAAAATCAGCATTTAAAATCCGGGTCATTTTTATTACATTTTTATATATATATTTTTTTAATAGTAGATTCGAATGCCGAACTCTGAGACTGGTGGGAAATTTCACCAACAGTTTACGGCTCAGTCTTTTTGTGTCTCGTTTTGAGTTTTGCCGCCATTTTTGTTTATTGGTTAGATACGATGGAGATCTGAAGGACTGCTGTCACTTTATCGCATTGGGTGGTGTTTTTTAAAGCGTTCGCATAATTTTTCAGTCTGTTTGTATGTTGTTTTGTTATTTGTGACTTTAATCCCAAATATATATATAATTAATATATATATTATATATGTGGTGTGTGTGTGTGGTGTGTGTGTGTGTGTGTGTGATAGATATGTATATATGTTGTGTGTGAGTGTGTGTGTTTCTGATGACGTCAGAACACCTGGGAACCGGACCATTTCATTTCTTGAAAGTGTCTTTTTATTATTTCATATATAATAATTATATATATAGATTATATATGATATATATACTATATATATATATATATATATATACAGTTAGAATAGCGTTGACACAGTCAATAGGGATTGGTGGACTGTCTGATTCGTTGCCTATGCGCATTCAACGGGCCAATATAATATATATAGCATATATATATATATATAATATATGTGTGTGTGTGTGTGTGTGTGTGGTGTGTGGACGCATGCGTTGTGTTTGTAGGTGTGTGTGGTGAGAAGAGAGTTTCATCTGATGATTGTATATTTAATACGTGCAAACTTTGAGCGTGAAACCAACATAAAGAGGCGGAGGACATTTCTTAAGATTTTAACCTGCTCTACTCAGCATTTAGAACTTTTCTTGATTTAAGAAAAACGTTTTTAAACGATTTGTTTTCATGTATATATATATACATATATATATATATATATATATATATATTATATATAGTGTGTGTGGTGTGTGTGTGTGTGTATCATGTCGCGCCAGTTGCAACGGATATCATTACAATCTCTCGTCAACCGTCCCTATCATTCATTTTCTCGAGAGGTCTCTTCGCAGCATCCAGTATCAGCGCAGAGCTGGTCTATGTAGTCTTTGCTGGACGGCCTGCACTGGCATGTCTATGAGCTGGTTTCCATAGGGGGACAAATAGTTCGATATAGTATATATATATATATATATATATATATATATATATATATTGTTTTGATTTTGTTTTTTTAGTTCTTTTCATTGCAGGCGTTTGATAAACACAAAAAAATAAATAAGTACTTTTGGGTGGGTTTAGTTTCTTTTCTCTTTCTCTTTTTTTGTTTTTTCTCTTTCTTTTTTTTTCTTCTTTGTTTATTTTGCAGAAGGGATTTTCTATCCCAAGTTCAAACAACAGGACCTGCCCGTGTTAGAAGTCGAAATAATATTCATAAGTAATTTGCACAACAATCGATTTGTTTACTCTTCGTTTGATCTAAAAAGAAAAAAAAATCAATCAGTTTGGACATGTACTGATACGAATATGTAAACACATGCACTCACGTACACTCACACACGCATGCGCAAAGAAGCATATTCTATGAAAGAAGCCTGTCTAGCCCCTCCATATTATGGTCGTGCTGTCCCCTCAGGCAGGCTTACTTCCTGTCGGGCATTGTGTCACATTTTGTTTAGGCGTTTTGGGGAACCGAATAAAAATGGTCGTGCTTCATTCAATATCAGGCTTCATCTGGTGTCTCTTATGAGGTGTATGGTTGCATGATCATGCATACATACGCATAAGTACACACACATACACAAAACACGCAGACACAAATATACACACACACACAAATATACACACACGCAAACACACACACATACTCTCTCCCTCTCTCTCTCTCTCTCTCTCTCTCTCTCTCTCTCTCTCTCTCTCTCTCTATCTATCTATCTATCTTTTTAAGGAGTATGGCTGCATGATCACACACACATACTTTCTCTCTTTCTTTCTTTCTTTCTTTCTCTCTCTCTCTGTCTCTGTCTCTCTCTATATATATCTATCTATCTATCTATCTATCTATCTATCTATCGCTCACTTTTCTCTCTTTCTTTTAAGGTGTATGGCTGCATAATCACACACACAACACACACACACTTCACCACACACACTATCTCTCTATCTCTCTTCTCTTTTCTCTCTATCTCTTTTTTCTTCTTCTCTTTCACATTTCACTCTTTCCCCGCCTCTCTCTCTCTCTCTCTCTCTCTCTCTCTCTCTCTCTCTCTATTGCACTCTCTCTCTCTCTCTCTCTCTCCCCTCTCTCTCTCTCTCTCTTTCTAAGGTGTATTGCTGCGTAATCACACACACACACACACACACTCTCTCTTTTCTCATTTCTCTTTCACATTTCCCCCTTTCTCTCTCTTCTCTCTCTATATATATTATATATATATATATATATAGCTCTTTTCTCTCTCTCTCTCTCTCTCTCTCTCTCTCTCTCTCTCTCTTCTCTCACACACACACACACACACACATACACACTCTCTCTCTTTTAAGGTGTATGGTTGCATGATCACACATACATACACACACACACACACACGCACACACGCACGCACATATAATTAAATAAGTCGGCATATAAAAATTCTAATGAATCTCCAAAGTTCCAAAATATTGAAAAAAAATTTAAATAATAAAACTCCGTGCCTGCACAAGCAATCATTTATTTGCTTTTTTTCCCTCATAAACTAAAAAAAAAAAAAAAAACAATCTCAAAAAAAAAAAATCTTTTAAAAAAAATCTTTAAAAAAAAACATCTGCGTAATCCACTTCCTCAGTTGCACACAAGAATTTTGGTTCCACATTGGCCATAAAATAATCAGAGTGAACATTGTTTTCATCATTTTTCCTGATTTTTGCAGATAATCAGAGAACTCTCTTGGTTCAAGAAGAATTATGGCCATTGTGTATAAAATGCCCGTAACGATCAGTCTTATACTTCTAAATTCGAATAACTCTTTGAAATGAAATTGAAATTCCTCAGAATTTTTAAAAAAAGATTCGCTGAATCCTACACGTCACCATCATTCTATTTCTTTTCGACGTATTTCCAATTGGTCTTTGTAAAAACATTTTTCGTTTTTATTTGTTTGTATTTTTGTTCTTTTTTTTTCTTCTTTTTTTTAATCGTAGTCGAGATTTTTTTCTGTATCACGCAGTTCGTTCGTTCTCGCTACTGTTCGTTCTTTTACGGTAGTGTTCGTTCTTTTTCGTTTTAGTTCGTTCTTTTTCGCTACGATTCGTTCTTTCTCGATACAGTTGGGTTTTTTAACTGGTTTAACATTGTTTTTATTCCGTTCCTTTTTTTTTTTAATTTTTATTTTGTATTTATTTATACGGTGGTCCAAAAGAACCATTTGCCCTTATAACCCGGTATAGACGATAATTGCTAAGTTGATGTGTGACCTGACATATTTGAGGCTTGCTTTCCAACTCCGTCTCATTGGGGTCACTGAGTACGCAGAAAGGGGTGCGTCAGTGAAACGAATATAAGTTGTTTGGTGAGAAGTCGGTATTTTTTTTTTTTATAAGATTATTTCAATATAGCTACATTTCTTTTGTTTTGTTTTGTTTTGTTTTGTTTTACTATAATTGTTTTTGTTTTTTTGTTTTTTCTTGTTTTTTTTTTTTTTTTTTCTTTTACAGCTTTGAACGGGAAATCTTTCCAAAATGGCCGATATTTTGGCTTACAGTCTGTGTATTAGAATATCATTATTTTCATTCACCCTTTGAAAACGGTCTCACCTTTCTCAAATTTGCTTTCGCTCTCCCTCGGGATCTGTCTGTCTGTACGTCGACCTATCACTTTCATCTGGTTCATTTTTTGAATAATTTCGAAATGTTGCTTCAGTTTTTACCGTCATTGTTTCACTTGTTTTATGATATTTTAGCTTATCCTTTTATATGTCTTTCTTTGCTTTTCACATCTTTGGTTATATGCCTATCTTCATTGGATGACGTTTCTTACCATTTCAAAACATGTTCATTTACCATATTTCTTCTTTTTAAATCTATTTTTATCTCGTTTAATCTTTTTTTCATTGTGCTATCGTCCTCTCTCCAGCTATGGGTTAAATATTACTGTTCTTCTACAAGGGTGACTTTGGCATTAAATAACCCACAAAGTTTGATATGCCAATACACAAACAAACTATAGTTTTCATGTATAAATTCTCACTCTCAGTCCATTCTCACTCTCTTTAGTTAAGCAACGATGAGCTGGTTCAATACTTAATGGGGTGAACTGGTTAGGCAACAGCAGTTACTGTAAGCAGCCCCGAGTCATGTGTTTATCAAAATGACTTACTTCGGCATTAAATGATCTGAAAAGGGTTGATATGCCGTAAAACAAAAAAACAAAAAACAAAATTTTTATCTTCTTTCATTCTTCCTTCTTTCCTTCTTTCTTTCATCTTCCTCGATAATTCGTTCGGTAATGTTCTCCTTCCTTTCAATCTGACCATCATTTCTTTCTTTCAATCATTTCTCTTTTTTTCTTCTTTTTTTCTTTCATTCGTTAGTTGTTTTCTATCTCAATCGTTTTTTTTCCTTTCTGTCATTCATGCGCTTTTTTCTTTCTTTACCTATTACTTTCTATTTTTTTTCTCCCAACATTTCATTCGCTTATTTCATTCGTTCTTTCTGTCTTTCTTTCTTTATTCATTTATTTCAGTCGCTCGTTTTTCTTTCATTCATTTGTTTGTTCTTTTCTTCTTCCTTTCGTTTATTTATTTCTTATTTCGTTTCTTTTTTACTTAATTTCTTTCTTTCTTTCTTCTTTTCCAATCGTATTATGCTATTTCATTTAATTCTTCTTTTTCTGCTCTCTCTCTCTCTCTCTCTCTCTCTCTCTCTCTCTCTCTCTCTCTCTCTCTCTCTCTCTCTCTCTCTCTCTCTCTCTCTCTTGTATACGTAGTAAACTCTAGTTTAATTCATTTCATTCTTTCTTTCTTTCTTTCTATATTTCATTCATTCATTTCTTTCTTTCGTTTTTTCTTTGTTTAACTATTTATTTATTTCAGTCGTTCGTTTTTCTTTCATTCATTTGTTCGTTCTTTTCTATTGTTGTCCGTTCTTTCTCTTCTATTTTTCTACTTTACTTCATTCCTTGTTTCATTCATATATTTCATTCGTTCATTTCTCCTTTTCATTTAAAACTAAAATTCCATTTAAAACTACTACATATGTTTTTTTCCCGCTTCTCTTGCAACTTTTGATATTTTTCACTGTTTTAATGAATTATAAAAAAAACCGCTTTAACCCTTTCCACTTCAGTAGGTTGTGGACTTGACAGAATGTCTGAAACGGAGTTGGCTATTTGCTCTTATACATCTGGAAATTTTCTAGAATTCATTTTGTCTCTTAATAAACGTATTCATTATATATATATATATATATATATATATATATATATATATATATAGTAATTCATTATATATATATTGTACTTCAATATATATATATGTATATGTATATATTATATATAGTACTTCATTATATACATATATATATTGTTCTTCAATATATATATATATATATATATATATATATATATATATATATATATTGTTACGGCTGCAAGGCGCGATGTAGTCGGTAGCTATGTGCCTCCAGAGAGATAGAGGGCTTCTTCTATTTGGAAACGTCTCTTTTCTATCTTGAACCTTCTCCTTTCCATCTGTAACCGTTTCTCCTCAATGTCCAGTCGGCCCTTCTCGACCTGAAGCCGCTGCTTCTCGACAGCCAGCCTCTCCTTCTCGATGAGGATGAAATTAGAGCACTGGTCATCGCTCATCGCAATGTCCGGCTGTTCGCCGTTGCTGGTCCGAAACCGCCAGACGCCGGCCGGCATCTCGGACGATGCCCACCGCACATGCTCGAGCGTCTGGGCGGCAGACTTACGCCGGCGGATATCGTGGCCTGGATGCTGGCTCTCGACGGGGAGACGATGGCGCGCGGGAGTGGCCGGAGGCGGTGCCGGGTGAACTGGGGGCGGAGGCGGCGGGGGAGGTGGAGGTGGTGGCGGTGGTGGATGGGCAGGCGGATGAGAGGGGCATGGGCTGAAGATGGACTTGTACAGGGAATGACAATGGTTGAGCTGGACGGCTGAATTTGGACTCCACCGCTGGCGGGGGAGAAGGGGATTTCTCCTTTTCGGTGACCTCTATGTGATTCCGTGTTTCCTCTTCATGTGAATTCTGAAAAGAGAGAGAAAGAAAAATAATTATTTATTTTCATTTTTAACTTATTTTATAACAATCAAATTAACTTTTTGTTTTGTTACAATTCATGAGAAGTTATAATTTGTGAACAGACCTGTAGCTATAAATATTTAAATTAAGGGCCGTTATTTTTAGAATCAAGGAGTGACCATGGAAAATTACCGGTGACTGCTAATAAACCTTGACTCCTATGAGGCGCGTGATTTGGGCGCCATGACAGACACGTGATATAGTTAGTTATATTAGTTATTCAGATTCGATCCAGCTTTCAGAGAGTGTAGACGTAATTGTCGGCTCTGACAGGATTCATATCTTCCCGCGGCGGAACCAATATGGGTTAGAAGAAAATAAAACTTGATCAAGTAAAAACAAGGTCTTGTTGTGTTTTTTAAATAATTAAGAATATGACCAGCTTAGCCCAGCCCAAAGAAGGCTTCGCAAGGAAAAAAAATCAACTCCCAGCAGATACCAAAGAACAATGGTGGCCGACGAGTTAGACGAAGACACAGTAAGCAACAAGTAAAAACAAGCAAGATATACCATCTTTAATCTAATATATCTTTCTTGTATACGAGAACTCTCTCTATTATATAGCCGAGTATGTACGAAGGGTATATGGGGCTATAAAATACGCTTAACAGATAGCCAATTGGTGTACACCCCTACATATCTGGAATATACTAAGGAGAGATGAGGGGACAAGAGAGGTGATGGGCTCTTACTTCTTCTTGTCACATTTGCTTCATATGTATGTTTTCCTACTGTTATTGTACATAATTCGTTGATAGCCTACGAATTAGGTTTGTAAGGGCAGTTGAAACTCAAATAACGGACAGTAAATGGAAAGTTGCTGTTAGCCGGTGTATTCTAACGCTTTACCGACAGGGTGGCCATGACTATTGACTACATAAAGATACACTCCCTTCCACTGGTGATATTCATGTTTTTTTCCTTTGTGTATCGATTTCATTAGCCGATAGTTTGATATATTGATTGCATTACACAAAGAAATAATTAGTCTATTTCATTGCATGGTTCGTTGATTATTTTTTTGTGAAAATCTACATGAAAAGGGAGGAGAACATTTCATTCATTCTCATCTAAAGGCAATGGACCTTGAATGAAAGAACTAAAATATATTTTATATATATATATATATTGGTTTGTTGGTTGGTTTTGAAGGCTGTCACAATGCAAGTGTAAAAAAAAAGAAGGTAACTTTGTTAACTTGTCATTTTATTTTTAATATTTCGGGATAAAAAATCCCCTCATCAGAAGATCACTAGAACTGAAGTGGTGCTAGTAGCTGCTCAATTTGTTCTGTCTCATGTCTTCCAAATTTTGTGTGTGTGTATGGCGGGGTGCTTGCTTATGTGTGTGTGTGTGTGCGTGTGTGCGTGTGTCTGCGTGTCTGATCATTTCCTTTTATTTTATTTTAATTATTATTCCAGATTTGGTTCACCCTCTAAGTATGTTTTTTTTTGTTTACTAACAGGACCATCTGATCTCTTTTTTTATTAATATGTGTCCAAGATTGAATATTAAGAATAACATGACAAGTTAACAAACAACACCACAGTTACCTTCTTTTTTCTTCACACTTGCATTGTGACAGCTTCAAAACACAATGCTCCAAGCAAATTACAAAACCCTTATATATATATATATAATATATATATATATATATATAGCCTCCTAACCAATATATAATATATATAATATATATATATATATATATCTGACTATTCAAATTTATATCATCATATCATCATCATCATGTTATGCTAGCAGCACGGATATCAATGACAATCTCTCGCCAACCATCCCTATCAATCACTGCCCACGTCAGGCCACTGCGTAGCATCGCTTATGAGTTCGTCTTGCTTCTCCACCAGTTTCCAGCATGTTTTTTTTCGTCTCACTCAGACGGTTTGTGTGGGAAAAGTGACCGTACACTATTTAAAACACAAAAACGTATTTGACATTATATATATATATATATATATATATAATATATATTATATATGTGTGTGTGTGTGTGTGTTGTGTGTGTGTGTGTGTGTGTGTGTGAAGAAAGGAAGTAAATCCGACGGTATGTAATATATCAAGAAAAATGAAAAAACACAGGTTTAAATGGGTTAAGTGGTGAGTTTATTGGCCGACGCTGCAGTGTTTCGATCTATTAATTAGATCATCTTCAGGGCATAAGATAAGAAATTATTTATCACACAATAATGAGAAAAGCGAGTGGTAATCCTTGTCATTCAGTCTGTTTAAAGAATTTCTGAAGTTTGAAAAAAGGAGACGGTTTTGAAATATGACATCAAATATTCTATTTTATGGTGTGAGTATGTAGCGCTGTAAGTGGTGTGTATTGAAAGGAAACATTGTGCATTTTTAGGTATGTGGTTGTTGTGTGTGTGTGTGTGTAAATTGTTTCTGTGCGATAAACGACAGCGGAAGTGAAATATATATATATATATATATATATATATATATATATATATATATATATATATATATATATATATGAAGTGAATATATATATATATATATATATATATATATATATAGATAGATAGATAGATAGATAGATATTCTTTTTGGGTCATTATCAGAGCATGTCTATTATAAAAAGAAGAAAACAGTTTAATGAAAAATATGACTGGTTGTAAGGGACCTCAATGCCTGAAACATCATTTTTTTTTTAAATCTTAAAAATCTTTCTTAGAAAGTTCGTCATCATATGTTATTTCCCTTAACAAAAGTGGCGATTTGTCGTACATCTTATACCACTGATAGTCCAATAATCTCTAACTATATCGTTTACATCTACTGAGCAAACAAGTTGACCGTTTCTCTGGTCACTAAGAAGATTCTAATTAAAGCCAAAGGAGTTGGTGATTAGGATGTTCGCACCTGAACTCTTTCTTTTCTTCGTTTTTTTTTTTTTTTTTTTTCCGGTAAGATATGGGCCATTTCCTCAAAAGATTTCGTAGCGCTGCCAGTGGACGGCGATTTTACACCACTGATCATTTTATATTTGTATTCTGAGAATACTCAATTACTACAACAGCTGGTGTAGGTTTTTGTCACTGCGATTCTTATAATAAAGCTGCTTATTAATCTTATATATATATATATATATATATATATATATATATATATATATATATAGAGAGAGAGAGAGAGAGAGAGAGAGAGAGAGAGAGAGAGAGAGAGGGAGTTTTTTATCAACGCTTTTTACTCTATTATATACTATATATATATATATATATATATATATTATATATATATATATATATATAGTATAATATATATATATATATATATAATTATATATTATATATATATATTAGAGTAAAAAACTCGATATATATATATATATATATAATATTATATATATATAGAGAGAGAGAGGAGAGAGGGGGGGGGAGATTATAAACACCGACATTATTGGATGCAGGCTGGCCGGATCACGTTAGCGAGGAGATATAGTGTTGAAAAGGCCCGATACACCAATGCACGAAGTACATCATGAAGATGCATCCAACCTCATTCCTAAAGATGTAGTATTATATATATATATATATATATATATATATATATTATATATATATATATATTAAAAGTAAGGAAATGAACCCGACGGTATATAAGAGTAAGTAATATGAAAAAACACAAAGATGTTGTTCAAATAAAGTTTTATTATTATGCTGATATTGCAATATTTCAATCTGTTAAAAATCTTCATCAGAGCATGTTATGTTGTGTTGAGAAGAAGAAAATTAATGAAAATTGTGACCGTTTCATGGTGGGATTAATTCATACCAGGCTTTAAGAAAAGAGAATATTTGAAATTTTGAACAAAATTCTCAAATCAATATATATAATATATATATATATATATATATATATATATATATATATATATATGTATACACACTGCGTTTCAAATTATTAAAGAAGTGACACTTTCCTTCCACAAACTATTAATTGGAATTTAATGAAATTATCAGAGAATAATGATAACCTGTATATATACCTACTCCGTAAAAATCGTAAGGTTCTACAAAAAGGAACAGAAGTTAATGTTTCATTTACCTAATTTACTTAAATTTTTCTTGTGTTCAAATTATTAGCATTTCATTTTGGACGATTTGGATGGTCTTATTTTTAACCAGAGGGAATTGCAAGAGGGTATCAGAGGATATTAAGGAACACGAATATATAGATTATTATTATTATTATTATTATTTGAGTTTTCACATCAGTGTTAGCTGATGGTCTTTCACTGGAGTCTGAGTGACAGCAAGTCTCCTCAGGTCTCCAGGACTCTTCTGAGTATTCTGGCAGATTGCAGCAGTGCAGTGTTCTGAATGGTTTCAATCCTTCCTCTGATATCCAAACTTTCCAAACCCTTTTCTAATGCTTTTGGGACTGTTCCAAGTGCACCAACTACAATTGGTATAACTTTCACTTTCATATTCATATTCCATAACTTTTTCAGTTCTCTGGCAAGGTCCAGATATTTGTCAATTTTTTCATTTTCCTTTAACTTCACCCTGTGATCCGCTGGCACTGCAAAATCCACAGTTAACAAGTTCTTTCTTTTTTGTTAATCAACACTAGGTCTGGTCTTCTTGCTGGATAAGGTGATCCGTTTTAATTTCAAAGTCCCAGAGAATTTTTGTGCGTTTCGTTCTCAAGAACAGATTCTGGTTTATGTATATACCATTTGTTGTGTGGTCAAAATTTAATTTCTTGCATAATTCCCAGTGGATCACCTTCCCAACCCAGTCGTGTCTAGTTTTGTATTCTCGTTGTGCTAGTTTGCTACATTCGCAGAGTATATGGTTAACAGTCTCATCTCTATTACCGCAAAGTCTACATTTACTATTTTGTTGGGTCTTATCAATTTTCGCTTTGATGTAGTTTGTCCTTATGGCATTATTTTGTGCAGCAATTATAAGTGATTCTGTTTCTCTTCCCTTTCTTAACCATGTCCAAGTCTTTTGATGTGCAACCTCATCTATTTGTCGTTTGAAGCGTCCATATAATTGTTTTTCTTCCCATTTTTGTATTCTAGTCTTTGTCGTTTTTCTGTTTGTCCATCTGCCGTTTCTACTATTGTTGGTCGCCATAAGTAATTTGTCTTTGCTCTTCCTTGTGTAATCTTCAAGTTGTTGGATTGTGGTTTCTACGCATTCCTCTATGTTGGCAAGACCTCTTCCCCCTTCCTTTCTTGACACATACAATCTATCTCTATCATCTCTAGGGTGGAGAGCCTTGTGCATGGTCATTAATTTTCTCGTCCTTTGGTCTATCTGTCTGAGTTCTTCTTTTGTCCATTTTAAGAATGGTCCTGAGTATCTTTATTATTATTATTACACTCCTTGCGATTCTTTCACACTAGTTTGAGCTGGTGGTCTTGAGTGGCGGTAAGTTCCGTATGGTCTCCAAGACTCTTCTGTGTATGCTAGCCGATCTGAACAATGCTGTTATCTAGATGATCTCAATTCTGCCTCTGATTTCCAATAATAATAATAATAATAATAATAAAAATAGTAATAATAATAATAATAATAATAATAATAATAATTATTATTATTATTATTATTATTATTATTATTATTATTACACTAATTGCGATTTTTTTTTTACACCAGTCTGTGCAGGTCTTTTAGTGGAGTTTGAGGGTGTTTGCAAGATGATAACGGTCGGAAGATTAAGGAACAATTATATAAGTATATAGATAGTTTACGCACTTTACTTTTGGTTTTTTTTTTGTTTGTTTTTTTGGTTTCTGTTAGTTGTAATTTTTTTCTCCACTTATTTTAATGTAATCAGAATTGTGTCATCGAAGTACACTGCCAAAACAAAACAATCTTTATCACTTTCATTTAAATATAGTCACAAGTGATTATATAATTTATCAGTTAAGAAATGATTAATTTAATAGAAGGCACCGGGGGTGGGGGTAGTGTTAATTTATCATCCAGGTTTACGCCGACAGGTAAATAATTCATTATAAATATATTAAAAAACGTGTACTTGCCGTCGAGCAACGGTTTGTATATAAATATATATATAAGTTGAAAAATGGAAGTGAATCCGACAATTATGTTGAAGAACGTCAATCGACGACATCGGCAGCGGCGTCACAGACAGCGGGACGACGGCGAAGGCGGCGGCGACGACGGCGGTAGACGCACTACGGAAAGGCCACCTCTATAGGCGATCGCATCCGAGTCGCGAGTGAAAGCAGGACGCTCGGTGCAAGTATCGATCACTGACGTGAGCACTTCTTCAAGGAAAGAAAACGTTGTATGGATAGAAATTATTTATTGGAATGTCGACACATGTTTCGACCAAGAGTTTGTCCCTGTATACATTGTATTCTATTTCAAACAATAATAAATAGAATACAATGTATACAAGGACAAACTCTTGGTCGAAACACGTGTCGGTATTCCAATAAATAATTTCTATCCATACAACATTTTCTTTCCTTTTATCTTTGAACACACACACACACACACACACACACATTTTATATATATATTATATATATATATATATATATATATATATATAATGTGTGTGTGTGTGTGTTATTCTAGCATACGTTAATACTTTTGAGACGGGTCCCTTGGAAATGATTTTTCATTTATCCCCCTCATTTCATTCATTTTTATTTCATCCATTCATTCATTTTACCATTAATTTTTTAACTATATATATATATATATATATATATATATATATATATATATATAAGAAGAAACTACGAAAATAAAATAATACTCGACAATGTATATATATATACACATTCACTATCACCAGAGCTTGCTTTTTGTGTAAAAATGATGAAGATTTTATTTCTATCTGGGAAGATATTTAAAAATTAGAATTTGAATCGTAAGAGAAGGAAAAGTCATTGGTTGCGTTCGTGATTAAAACATAAATCAATTGTGGAAGACCAAAACAATCAGTGGATCTGCGAGACTAACATTTTTTATTATCCCCACTCTACCCAAGCAACTCTGGGTAGCCGATTATAGCCTTGAAAAAATTGAACCCCATTTTCAGGGTGTTGCAGTTATATTTTCTGTTAGAATGTAAATGCGATGATTGCCAATAGAGAAAGGAAGTCATGCTTTTAAAAATAAAATCCTTTACATATGGAATGGCCTAAACCTTCGTTCGACTTGAAAATGAGAGAACTGCACTCGAAACCGCCATAGTTATTAGTATTCAAGAATGGAAATACATGTACGTGTGTATTTATTAATAAGAATAACTTATTTCAAGCAAATATCCAATCCTTAACTCACATCCAGAATGGGGATTACTTTAATACTTGAATACGGACAAACGGCCTGTGTCCGTACAAAATTTAAGATACATTGTTTAATTGGTGACCGGCTTGGAAGGTGTGTTGAACGTTGTTATTTACTTAGCTGAACTTAGTTGAGCACAAGCCTAAATGTATGGGAGATCCCCAATGAGGATCGAAAACATTCGGTGCCGTATCCGTTACCGAGCTGCAACCAAGTTTGGTTTGATTTGGTTTGGTTTCCTTGTTTAGTGTCATATCAACCTTAATAGGTTATTTAACTATTTACCTTCTATAAGCTTCTCACAGCGGCTCTTTCAACTACACCCGAGAAAAGTACAAAAAACTGATGGTTAGTTCATTATAATTGAGCTGAACGGCTCAGATTACAATAATAATAGAACTTTATTTGAATAGAATGAGTTCTGAGCTGAATAGACATTGAAAATTTGGTACAGCTGTGGGGGGAAATTTGGTAGGTAAAGAGTTAATGGCAAAACCATCCTTGTAGAAGAACAGTAGTGATACTTTTCAACCAATGGGTGGAGCTGCGGTAGGAAAATCCAAGTAATATAAGAAATTTGAAAAATCAATAGATGACCCATAATTTGATATTATACTAATCCATTTTCGGACTTCCTTTACGCATATATATGCCTTTACTCGATTGTAAAATAGATAGATAGATAGATAGATAGATAGATAGATAACAACAGAGCTGTAGCTGTGACTGAGCCTATATACTAAGCCAATCCGAACTGCAGCCAGGAATATCCAAGTAATTAAAAAATTGGAAAAATCAACGGATGATTCATAATTTTATACTATATCAGAGATGCTGATAGGTACACGCCCTGCGTCCCTGACTCACAAAAATCTAAAAGGACGTAGTAAAATTGTATCCGTGTGTTCCAGTGTTTTTCTTTTCTTTTTCTTCCCTCGCCATGTAAATACATTTCAATTGTTTCTTAGAAACGAATTGCACAGGATAGGTTACAAGGTAGGAGTTAGACGGCTTTAGTTGTTTCCCCAAATCATAAATAAAAACCCTACAATTTATTAAGAAAATTTAGTTGGGACCCATAAACTTTCCATGAGACTCATTCATAGCAAATACGTGCGTTCCAGGACGCACTAAATAAAAAAACTATCAGCATCACGGCTATATTATTCCATTTTCGGACTTCTTTTATGTATGTATGTTTTTATCCTTTTATATTTGACCTTGCCGTAAGGATTCGTAGCCTCTGAAGTAGGGAACTGACACAAAAAATACTACTCACAAATGGTAGCGGCGAAAATCCGTACGATTTACGGAACTTTCACATTGCTCAAATATCCGAACTTTTAATTATCATATAGTACACACACACACACACCTATATATATAATATATATATATATATATATATATATATATATTATATATTGAAAATAATTATTGCACATAAATATATTAGATGTTCGAATTCCAAAATGAGAAGTCTTTAAAAATGAGGAGATGTATATATATGTATATGTATGTGCGCGTGCGTATGTATGCTTATATATATATATATATATTAATATATATATATATATATATATATATGAAAATAATTTATTACACACAAATATTTAAACATTCAAATTTTGAAAACGAAGACACCTTCTTTTCTTTCTCAGATAAATCAAATTACAATGTGTTTTATCGCAAAGATTTAAGAGGTAAGGATATTATAGGCGTTCAATTTTAAACAGTTAATGTATCTCAGCGACTACAGATCCCTCATCAATATGAGACCCACAAAAGTTGCTGATTGCTGATTGTAGCTGTCATGCAATGGTGGAAGACCTTCTTCGTCTTTAACTAGTAATAACGTCAGTCGACAGAGCGTCCAATTAGGAACCACAGGGTTCCGGTTTCGATACCGGTCCTCGTCAACTCAATGTATGAGTAGCACAGGGATCTATGCTGTAAAGTGAGGAGCTCAGACGCCTCCAAAAAAAACAATCTCATTGGTCTAGCGCTAGTGAAAAGGGAATAGACTCCCTCGCTGTCTGGTTGATACCGACTTTAGGCCACACCGACGACTTTACTTTTTACTTAAACGTAGAGCAAGAAAGGGAAACAAAAAGGAAACTTAAGACTTTGCCCACTTTAAACCGCTCTAAACGGCTCTTTCACCACTACGACCCTACCGTTAACTGAACCGAAGGATTCAGATTACAATAATGATCGGCCTTTATTAGGGTCGGTTTAGCTCAGTCGGTAGAGTATCCGATTAGGAACCACATGGTTCCGGTTTCGATACCGGCCCTCGCCAACTTAGCGTATGAGTAGCACACACACACACATACATATACCAATATACCAATCCCAACGCACGAGCAGGATGCGATACAAGGTCAATTTCTTAAGCGGAGTTCAACAGATTTGTGTTTTCCTTCTCCTATACTGGTTACCTAGGTTAAAGTCTGTAGTACTATTTATCCATAGCTGGGGGAAGCGTAGTTGGATGCATACCTTTCCAAAGGGTATTAGCGTGATAGGGGCCAGTTTACCTCAGTCGGTAGAGCACCCGTCTAGGAATCGCAAGGTTGCTGGTTTGATACCGGTCCCTGCTAGCTCAGCGCATGAGTAGCACAGAATGGGTGATCTGATCTGTGCGGTAAAGAAGGGAGCTGACGATAGGTGGGGCACTCCACCTCACACACAAAAACAAACTTCCTGGTCTAGCGCTAACGAAAAGGAGATAGACTCCCTCGCTGTTCGGCTGATACTGACAATAGGTTACTCCGCCAAGTTTCCTTACTTTAGCACCGCAAATATTGCAAAACTGTTGATTGGTTGGTGAGTGGGTTGTGTTGCATACCCCGTTTACACAGGTGTATATATATATGTATTTACCAACCCCTCCACACGAGCAGGATACGACACAAGGTCAATTTCTTAAGCGCAGTTCAATAGGTTTGAATTCAGAGTTTTCCTTCTCCTAGACTGGTTACCTAGCCATGGTTAAAAAAAACCAGTCTGCCCTGCTATTTACCCATAGCTGGAGGGAGAATTTGATTCATACCTTTCCCAAGGGTATTAGGGATATATGAAATCTACGCAGCTTCGTCCTGGATTTGAACTCGGTTCGACGTGTCCATTTCCTAAGGCAGTAACCATTACACCACACCCCTCCAGTGTGTGTGTGTGTGTGTGTGTGTGTGTGTGTGCTATTTACCCATAGCTGGAGGGAGAGTAGGATTCATACCTTTCCCAAGGGTATTAGCGCTAAGTGAAATGCAATTACCACGTCCAGGATTTGAACTCGAGGCGACGAGTCCATTTCCCATGCGCTTCCTATACTCGGGTCTATATAATCGGTAGAGAGTTCATCTTGTATATATAATTGAGAGAGAGAGAGAGGGGGCGGAGAGAGAGAGTGTGTGATAGACAGACAGACAGAGAGAGACAGAGAGATAGATTCGAGATGATAGGAAATGATAGTTCTTACTTACACTTCTAGTTACTTCCCTGGACTAAAAAGAAGGATCAAAGTGTAGTATCTGTTCCGGTTACTATGCTCTGATTCTTACCTAATCCACCCGGCCTCGGCTGGGGGTCCAGTGTGCTTCGGTCTCTGGACCTGTAGAGTATAATTAATAGCGTCGATCCCAGGGAGGCCATCCCCCCAGATCAACGCAATTTTTATGCGCCAACGTAAAAACGAGATCTTGTGTCCAGCCCTCATAAGTGGGATGAGCAGGCAAATACCCTCACACCTCTGGTTACTAATTTGTTCGTCAGCCGCCATGTTATCTGATTGACTTCTATTAAGGGCTGATTTTCTTCTTTATTAATTCTTCTTTCTGTGCTCGGCTGGACATTGCTTGTTTAATAATTAATTAACAAACAGAACAACTTGTTTGCTTCTTGGCCAAGTTTTATTTCTTAGCCCATGTTTCCACCGCGGGAAGAGATGGACCCCGTCAGAGCCGACAATTGCGTCTGCCCTCCTTCGAATTCGGGTCGCATTTGCTTAGTTAACTAAACTTATTCTCACGTGTCGGCGGTCAGTTGGGATCAATTAAATGTCACTCATAATCTTAACGGTTATGGAAAATTACCCACCTTGACTTTTAAATCTAACGAACTTTATCTAAAACTAACTTACAGGTACGTTCACAATTTATTACTTCTCATAAATTGTAACAATTTTTAGGGCTTGTCAACCCTTGTGTTATTTTATGCCGGGGACGTTTTATTCATTCTTGTTGGGTATTCAATTTTTAAAAAAATATTTTTTATCTACTTAACCCATAGATGGGACCCTAACAGGTACTACCACTCTGGTTCAGGGTGGGTCAAAGTACGACACCGGAATGGATAACCGCAAATTTAGCCAAATTAGAATATCCGAATAATGGCGATATAGGGGTAATCCACACTCCCCAGAGTTCCAGAATTTGAACTTCACCACTAGATGGAGTTTAGCGTCCTACCCAGGATACGCCAAACTTTGGACTCAACCCTATTATATATGGAATACCTGCAATTTTCAAACGTTTGTCTAGTTGATACTGGCCAGGCATTACGTTTAATATATACTTATTCGTCGGTCATAAATCTTTCTCGATATTAATCGGTGAATGAAATGAATTAGGTCCGTAAGACGTCAGATTTAAGAAAAGCGTTTCCCCTCTAACCAACACCGGTCGTGTTGTTTTGTGTCAGTCGAATATCACCGGAGAGATTTCAACCTGATATAAACGCATTTCTCTCAGGATCTCACTTGGTTCAGCATAATACATAAAAACGCTGTCCTTTAACATGAAAATTTATGTAAACTCCACAGCAATAAATCTATTTGGTTTAATATACTTCGGTGATGAATTATGGCTTGTTGGGAGCCGAGTTCAAAAATGGATGCCTTTTTGATTTTCTAGAATTACATCATGGCCGCCAAATTGCACACTGCGGATTTGAGGTGGGGGCGACTTGGCGTTGTTGTAGAAGCAGAAAGGGTTAAATTCGATTTGCACAAGGGATTAGCACTTAGCTATAACGGTTTTCGCTCAATGATATTCGGTTCGGCTGGAGAGAATCGAATGATGCCGTTGTGCGGATTACGGGCTAAAAATGTCCATTGTTTTGTGAGCGGGAAAAAAAGGGAGATAAGTAGAAAAGACAAGAAAGAAAAAAATAAATGCAAAGGGGAAAAATCTGTTGTCAAATGTTTAGGCAGGAAGAAAAAAAAATCTTTTGGTCAATCGGCTTTTCTCAAGATCTATGAATGATATCGAGCTCCGAAACCTCTGAATAAAGAAGATTATAGTACCCTGAAGGGCCGGTTTAGCTCAGTCGGTGGAACGTCCGACTAGGAATCACAAGCTTCCTGGTTCGATACCGGCCCGCGCCTACTTAGCGTATGAGTAAGCACGTGGATCTGTGCGGTAAAGTGAGGAGCTGATGTTTGGTGCGGCGCTCCACCTCAGACGCAAACAAAAAAAACCGGATAGGCTCCCTTGCTGTCTGGCTGATACCGAATTTAGTCCACACCGACCACTTTATTTAAAAAAAAAACTTTTTATAGTACCCTTAACACACACACACGCGCGCGCGCACACACACACACACATCTATTATTATAATAAAGCTAAATGAATCAATGATTGTTTGCTAAAGGCTTTTTTCCTATTTAGTTTAATGACACAAAATACATCCCAAAATATTCCTTAGTTTTGGGATAATATTATACTTTTTAAAACATCCATTTTATTTGTTTTATTTCGAATAAGTCGTAATTTGCAATTAAGTAAAAAAATCAGCCGTCTCTTACTTCATATTCTGCCTGTCACTTCCCCCTCTATATATGTATATATCTTGATAAACTACTCCTTATATATGTGAGATTTCTCTGTAAGTGTAAAGAGAGAGATTGGAGAGAGTGATCGGTAGATTGAATTTCCCACTTAATGGCTGGCTTATATATAAGACGAGTCAGTTTTTAACTGCAAATTCTAGCAAAATGATTTTAATGTTTTTTTTAATGTTTTTAATATATACTAGCAACATAAAAAAAACACCACCCGGGCGATGTAAAAATAATTTTTGAAAGATATTGCTTGGAGAGGTGGAAGTTAATGTCGGAGAGTTTGAACCATAAATCATGAAATCATCAAATTTATTAAAGGAGTAAAAAAAAAAGAAAAAGAATTTGAAAGTTCTATTAACTTTGAATATCTATTAAAATAAAATAAACTATATATAAATATATGATGCTGGGGATGTATCTATTAAAACTTGTTTTAAAAAACAATGAGGACTGTCTAATGTTGCATGCTCAAATTTTGAGTGTGTTTATTCTATGTTATGACGATTTATGACGGGTATAATGACGTAAGCAGTGACGTAGTTTTTATTACACACAAAAAACTGGAAGCGAATCTCCATTATATATATATATATATATATATATATATATATATATATATATATATATATTGTGAATTTTGTCAGCAAGTTATTATTTAGGCAGATATTGTCAAAGACCATAGAATATTTCTTCTTTATGATCTTCAGTTGTAGACGTTCAAGTTTTCTAGAAGTTTTTCGTGGATCGGGATCAAGATGGCGAAGAAATTTTCACATAATTTTAACTCAAGCGCATTCAAACATTTTCTCTTGTCGTCCTTAGGATTTTATTGGGTGTAGATTTTATCGAGTTCGTTTCGTTTTATTCATTTGGATTTTCTTTCTTTTTTTTTATTTAGGAGAGTCTATTTTAGAAGAGTTGCTAAGGTTAGTATGTTAATTATCAAAATATGTTTAGTATATTGTTGCCGGTACTAAATGCTATTTTGTTTATGTTAGGTTTGTTGTTTTTTATTTAAATACCCTTAAGAATTTGTAGGCGTTTTTTATTGTTATTTTTTACATAGGATTTTGGTATCGTCGACAAGAATCTTCCGAATGACGGACGATATCAGATGATATGGTATGTTTTGTAATAAGACGTTGTTTTATAGCGGTAGTGTAGGAAAGATCGCATGTAAGGCGACGGGAGAGTGGAGTTGTAGTGTGACCAAAGTAGGTATACATTTTTTATATTGTTTTTCGAGATACACTCTGAAAATGGGCATGTAAGTTTGTGAATAACATTTAATGCTACTACAATTTCATGTTTACTTGCAATCATCAGACGGTCAAAATGTTAAGATTAAAAAAAAAACGGTGGCTTGTTTAGCATTTAAGTAACGTGAAGAGTGTTCACGTAATGGAATACACGTATATATGCACATATCCATACACACACATACACACATACACACACATATATGCATAAACATACATATACATACATACACACATATGCGCATACACGCGCGTACATACATGAACACACGCACATATATACATATAAACAGACTGAGATATATTATATATATATTATATGTGTGTGTGTGTGTGTGGTGTGTGTGTGTGTGTGTGTGTGTGTGGGCGTGTGTGTATGTGTATAGAATTAAACAAAAGGCACGTCTTCTGCTTAACAATTTTATTAACAATCTTTTCGAGATTTCCAAATCTAAAAAAGTTTCGAGATTTCCAAATCTAAAAAAGTTGACCAGAAAGCTCGAAAAGATTGTTAATAGAATTGCTAAACAGGAAACGTGTATTTTGTTTAATTCTACACACACACACACACACACACACATACATATATATATATATATATATATATATATATATATATATATATCAGCTTAATGTATAGCTCCTACTATTGAGCCGTGAGCAATGATGACTCCTCCCTACCAATAATGACGTCTGCGGCGATTCTTGTTCCCCAAATCGTCTGGCCAAAATGTTTTTAAGTAAAGACCTCTCGTCGCCATCTGTTAACATTTGGTCGAACTAAAACCCATAACACGAAAATTCTTTGATCTCTCTTTCTGGCAATCGATTTTCCCCGATCAAAACGAATCGGGACGTCATTTGCCATTCAACCAGATCGAATAGGCTTTCAATTACTTATGGAGTTGACTGATCGAAAACATTTACACTCCACTACGGAACAAAGACGGTCCGGCCTTTTCTCTCGGTAATTATATTTACAATGGAATTATTGCAGAGTTTACAAAAGTGAGAAAGACTGGAACGCTAAGGAAGGGCCTTTTGTCTGTGGTTTTAATTTTCAGGTGTCTTTAATGCTTTATGGCGGTCCTTCACTAGACCGGCGAATTTCGGTGAATTTCGCGGTTATCCATTCCGGTGCCGTATCTTTGAAAATGGTTTCTGAAGTTCGGTCAAAGAGCTGTGTTAATATTCCAAGAAGAACAGTGCTACCCTGACTTACCAGTTTAATTAAGCCCTGTCGGCTAGGACTTTAGAATACACCGAATGCACCTCTGCAGAGAGGTAAGACTCCCCCAACGGGGCTACCTGTTGGTCGTTGGTAGCGATCCATGACGTTTAAGGATGGAATTTTTGTAGATGAGCAATCCATAACATGCAACACTCAATTAGACCCTTACTTAGGCTAGACGGGTGGTCGGAGAGACCCCCTCCGATCAATCAGGTGGTCATATCAAACCCTAGCACCTATATGATTACCCGAACCCTATTTCCCTTATGGCAAGCCCCAACCCTTTTTATCATATGGGTGCTACAAGGCGGAGGCTGAGGGACTTTATGTTCTGGGAATGACGTTAAACTCCATCTGATGGTCAGGTTCCAGTTGTGGCGGTTTGGGGAATGTAGAGTACCCCTTCATCACCATTGCTCCCTGGTTCACTCTGACCCGGAGTGGTAGTACCTGTTAGGTATCTATGGGTTAAATAGGAAAATGTGTTTATAAAAAAATTATCCATTAAGAATGAATTTAAATCAAAAGTTTATCGCCATTAAATGACCCACTGAGGTTGTTATGCCGTAAAACAAAACAAAACAAACCAGACCTGTTTTGCTCGTAACCCAATTTCTTCGTATATCAAATCATTTTCCCCCATTGAAATAAACTGAAATGTCTTTAATCCGTTCCAGTCCCATCAAAAAACTATCCTAATTTTTTGTTACATTTTTGATAAGAAAAATTGCAATGCATTGTATAAAAACATGATAGAATATTTTTATTTTGTTTTATCCAATAATCTATGCACAATTATATTGTTTCAAACTTTTTTTATTTTAAAAATACATAAATAAGAAATATGCTTATTTTTTTAACAGTACTTATTCATATTTTTGTTTACACAATTTTAAATCAATAGAGTATGGTAATAAATAATACATAATAATATCCGTTTTGATACTGTAATGTTCCACTAGAAATGATAAATTTCTGATATCTTTGGTTTAGAAGAACCTTAAATTTTGCACATATTTGCGGGCAAACATACGAAAACCCTAACAGCAGAACTACAGAGAGAGAGAGAGAGAGAGAGAGAGAGAGAGAGAGAGAGAGAGAGAGAGAGAGACGTAGATGTGTACATATATACGCAAACACATACTAAGAGACATACAGATATATAAGTGGTGGGTGTGCAAGCGTATATGTGTATGCGTGAGTGTACATGATCGAGGTACACCATCTGTATATAAACATATAATAATTTTATCATTTGAATTTTAAAAGAAAAGGGAAAGTGCAAATGTGCCACAAGTGTAAAAGAAAATTAGAAAATATTAAATAAAAACAAAAAAATATTAAACTAGTAGAATAAAAATATAAGAGGATGATCACGGGCACACCCACGGAAGATTCACGGTACATTAGTGTGCCGCGACACACTAGTGTTGAAAAACTCTACTATAGATTATGGTAATAGATAATACCTAATAATATCCGTTGTGGTTCTATAATGTTCCACTAAAAACGATAAAATCCTGTTATCTTTTGCTTTAGAAGAGAACATTAACTTTTTACAAAAGAATTTATTTCTGTAATTATTTGTGGGCAATACTGTACACATGTAAACATACGAATATTCCTCACAAAACTGCACATGCAGAAAAAAGAAAAAAAGATAGATAGATAGATAGAGAGAGAGAGACACAGACAGACAGACAGAGACAGAGACAGAGAAAGAGATAGAGATACAGAGAAAGAAAGACAGAGAAAGAGAAAGAAAGAGAGAAAGAGAGATAAAGAAAGAAGTAGATAGAGATACAGAGAGAGAGAGAGAGAGAGAGAGAGAGAGAGAGAAGTGAGAGAGAGAGAGATGCACATATATGAGAGAGAGAGAGAGAAGAAGAAAAGAAAGAGAGATAGAGACAGAGAAAGAGAAAAAGAGAGATAGAGATACAGAGAAATAAAAACAGAGAGAGAGAGAGAGAAGAGAAAGAGAGATAAAGAAAGAAGTAGATAGAGATACAGAGAGAGAGAGAGGGGGGTGCACATATATGAGAGAGAGAGAGAAGAAAAAAAGAAAGAGAGATAGAGACAGAGAAAGAGAAAAAAGAGAGATAGAGATACAGAGAAAGAAAGACAGAGAAAGAGAAAGAAAGAGAGAAAGAGAGAAAGAGAGATAAAAAAAGAAGTAGATAGAGATACAGAGAGAGAGAGAGGTGCACATATATGAGAGAGAGAGAAAAAAAGAAGGGGAGATAGAGACAGAGAAAAAGAAAAAGAGAGATAGATACAGAGAAAGAAAGACAGAGAAAGAGAAAGAAGAGAGAAAGAGAGAAAAAGAAAGAAGTAGATAGAGAGAGAGAGAGAGAGAGAGAGAGAGAGAGGTGCACATATATGAGAGAGAGAAAAGAAAGAAAGAGAGAGATAGAGACAAAGAAAGAGAGATAGAGAGATAGAGATACAGAGAAAGAAAGACAGAGAAAGAGAAAGAAAGAAAGAAAGAGAGAAAGAGAGAAAGAAAGAAGTAGATAGAGATACAGAGAGAGTGAGAGAGAGAAAAAGTGAAAGAGAAAGAGAGAAAGAAAGAGAGAGAGTGAGATACACAAAGACATACAAAGATGTGCACATATATACACAGAGAGATATAAATTTGTTCGTGTATGCGTAAGTTTACGTACATGTGTACATGTATACGTATGTCTATACGTACATGTGTATGTGTATGTGTGTGTGTATGTGTGTGTGTAGGTGTGTGTGCGTCTGCGTGACCTTGGGTGCTTCTCGGCTGTGAGCCTAAGTAGGATAAATTGGCAAGTACGTTGGATGGCAAACGGGTTTAGAAAGATACCGTAGTCTTTTTAGTTCCATTCGGCTGTGAAGGCAAATTGCATCTTCAGGGTGGAGAGCTGATCAGTCACACAGACAGGAAGAAATGTCTATTTAGGATGGCCGGGTGGATACAGACAATGGAGGGAAAAACTTGGTGTTGCTCTTCTCTTTCGAAGGAGAACGCACATTCTTTCGATAATGATTCTCGAGTCAGGGGGTTGGGGTGGGGGCTGTTGGCGGTGGTGGTGGTGCCGGCGTTGGGGGGGGTCGGGTTGGAGCAAAAGCCTGTGGGTGTCGGCTCCATGAGGTCATTTGACATAACAGGCTTGCACAGTTATTGGCTAGAAACAATCAAGCCAAATGACTCAGTTGTGCAACAAAAATGTTGATAACGGTGACATTGTTGTTGATGATGATGATGATGGTGGTGGTGGAGAAGAAGAAGAAGAAGAAGAAGAAGAGCAGCTTGATTTACTACTGGAAGAAAGAAAACCAGGCATTACCCGGCATAAATAAAAAACAGAAGAATATACTAAAAGAACATTTTGTTGAACAAAAAAATAACTGTTTCCTGGCCCTGTCGGCGAGGTATAGAATACGCTGACTTTATCCCTACCAAGGAGGTATACACCCTTCCCCACCAGAAATGTTGATAATGGTGACATTGAAGAAGAAGAAGAAGAAGAAGAAGGGTTTTGTTTACTACTGGAAGAAAAAAAACGACATTACCCGGAAAAAATAAAAAAATAAAAAAACAAAAAAAAGAGACAAAAGAAGAAACGAGGGTTTGTCAAAAAGTAATGCCATTTTGTTTAGGACAGGTATAATTACCAACAGGGGAACATGTATCATACATCAAAATGAAGCTGGTCCTCTGTGGATCACATCCCTACTTCTCCACATAATCACCATTTCTCTCAATTGCAATGTTCCACATTCGAATGAAAGCATGCATCCCTGCCCCGTAAAATTCTGTCGACTGTTTCTATGAGTCATTTCTTCACTACAGATTTCACTTCTTCGTCATTGGAATAATGTTTGCCTCTCAAGCCCTCTTTTGTGGGGCCGAAGAGATGATAGTCTGAAGTCACTAAACCTGGTGAGTATGGAGGATGCGGTAAAGTTGTCCAGAAGTGGCTCAAATAACAGTCAACAGAATTTTACAGGGCAGGGATGCATGCTCTCATTGCTATTAAGATAAACGGTGACTATGTGGAGAAGTAGGGATTTTATCAACAGAGGACCAGTTCTAAAAAATACTATATACAGCACTGTTAAAATCGGCTACAATACTCAGAAGAGTTCAGGAGACTTGAGGAGACTTGCTGTCAGCCTCCAGTGAACCACCAGCTACGGCAGGTGTGAAAAACTATAATAATAATAATAATAATAATAATAATAATAATAATAATAATAATAATTAGGACTTGGAAATAAAGACGGATCGCCTTATCCCAGCAAAGAGACCAGACCTTGTATTGATTAACAAAAAAGAAAGAACTTGTCAACTGGTGGAGTTTGTGGTTCCAGCAGACCACAGGGTGAAGACGAAAGAAAGCGAACAGATGGACAAATACCTGGACCTTGCCAGAGAATTGAAAAATCTGTGGAATATGATTGTTAAATTGATACCAATTGTAGTTGGTGCATTTGGAACAGTCCAAAAAACTTTTTAAAAAAAGCTTAGAAAAAAGACTGGAAGATCTGGAAATCAGAGGAAGAATTGACACCATCCAGACTAATGCATTGCTGCAATCGGTTAGAATACTCAGAAGAGTCCTGGAGACCTGAGAGGACTTGCTATCACTCAGACTCCAGTGAAATACCATCAGCTAAGGCTGGTGTAAAAAAAACTCAATAATAATAATAATAATAATAATAATATAATATAATCAATTGAAAAAGCTGTTGAATATGAGAGTGAAAGTGATACCAGTTGTAGTTGGTGCACTTGAAACTGTCCCAATAAACTTGGAAAAACACTGGAGGGACTGAAAATCAGAGGAAGAATTGAGACTATCCAGACTACTGCATTGCTGCAATCGGCTAGAATACTCAGAAGAGACCCGGAGACCTGAGGAGACTTGCTGTCACTCAGACCCCAGTTAAATACCATCAGCTAACGCTGGCGTGAAGACCTCTCAACAACAACAACAACAACAATAACAACAATAATAATAATAATAATAATAATAATTATGAGGAACATTGCCCTCTCCTTCTCCCATGATTTCGTGTGAAATGATTCAATAACAGGAATTCTATACGACGTATTTCCTAGAATTTTATTGAGTGCCGCAACTCAATTCATCAGCCAATACTAATTGTGATTTATATCATTTAATTTTATAGCACAGGCCATTGGATATAATAGTCATTATATGATATGAGGGTTTATTATTGCAATAAATATTATAATTGTGGATAATGCCCCGATTGGCTCCAGCCTTTCTTGTCAGAGATTAAATTATATGATACCATTGAATCCCAATCAATGATTATGCGCGAGACAGATAGATAAATATACTTTAGGGTAGAGGTGAAGAGACTAATAGAGACTAGTATGTAGTAGTTGGATAGATTACTTGTAAAACTAACAGAGAGTCAGAAGAGGAACATGTTGTATGAGGAGTTAAATCTTGAAGAATTCATTCGCCTGATGTTTAGAGCATTGCACTCTCGGAAGTGTTAAATTATAAATGGAACTCAGGAAATTCAAGGCCAGAAATATTACACATGGCTTATTCAACTCGGCCTTGAGAGAGGGGACGGCCTAATCAGGAATTTAGATACAGGGTGTCGACAAAACAAAATAGACAGTTCCTCAAAAATGTAGGAGTGGTAGATATTAAAAAGAGAACCTGTCATCTCGTGGATTTTGCCGTTCCGACAGACCACCGAGTGAAAGTAAAAGAAAGCGAAAAGATAGACAAATACTTGGACCTTGCCAGAGAACTAAGAAAACTGTGGAACATGAAGGTGAAGATCGTACCAATTGAGAGAGGGACGGCCTAATCAGGAATTTAGATATAGGGTGTCGACAAAACAAAATAGGCAGTTCCTCAAAAATGTAAGAGTGGTAGATATTAAAAATGGGTCACTACTTAAACAACAGCAGGTACTGTAAGCAGCCTGGGGCCTTTGTTTATCAAAAATGTCTTGATTCGGCATTGAATGACCCGAAAAAAGATGTGTTATATAGTAAGGTCACTTGAGTATTAGGAGGAGAGTCCGTCGTCTAAGTACTTCAAGTGAGTTCTGCACAGAGTAATCTGTGTATTCTTAAATAGTGCTTAGAACCATCGCCACTGTTAAGGTACGGGGGAGATGGGTCATTCCATTATATCAGGATGATATGCTTTAAAATTAAAGAACCAACTAACCAACCACATGGGCAAGATGCAACACAAGGTCAATATTCATACGAAATTTATCAGGTTTAAATTTTGAGTTTTCCTTCTGGACTGTTTGCCATACCATGGTTAAAGAGCCCAGTCTGTCCTAGTATTTACCTATAGTTGGAAGGAGAATAATTGGATTTATACATTTCTAAAGGGTATTAGCGCTATGTGAAATACAAACTACATTGTCGAATTTTATTACTGATTGATCGATTGATTTGAATGGCATGTCAACCAGTTGAGGGTTATTTTATGCCTACAGATTTTTGTGTAGTTTATGTATTTACCTAGTCCTTCACGGGGATGGAACTCAAGGTCAGTATTTAAGCAGAGTTTAACAGTTTTAAATTCAGAGTTTTCCTTCTCCAAGGTTGCCATACCAAGGTTAAAGAGCCTAGTCTGCCTGGTTATTTACCCATAGCTAGAGTGAGAATAATTGGACTGATACCTTTCCCAAGAGTATTAGCGCTATGGAAGATGCAAACAACCTCACCAAGGATTTGAACTTGGTTCGCTATGTCCATTTACTACGACGATAACCATTACACAACTATGACCTCTACAACCTTGTGTAGTTTAAGAGTCTTTTGCACATGCTTATATCATATCAGGCTGGGCACCTTGCGTGGTGCAATGGTTAGCAAACTAGACTCGCAGATCATTGTTAGTGAGTTCGATTCTCATTTGGCTCCCCATACTTATGGCCTTGTGCCACATCTAAGCAAAGCTTAGTAAATAACTATATCATATCAGGCTTTTCAATCCAAGGCAAATCATTTTATTGAATAATCATTTGTTTGCGGATAATTATGGTTTTACGTATTACTATCTGTTACAATTCTTGTCGCCATTTTAGGCGTTTAGTTCCCCTGTTGGTAAATCCAATGGAAGAAAAGAGTGTAGATCCTTGTAGTATAAAGTCTGTTTTATTCCTGGAAATCCTAGGTAGAAAAGTGTGTAGCTCCTTGTATCAGAGAGTGTGTTGTATTCCTTGAAATCTTAGATTGAAAAGCGTGTACCTTCTTGTAGCAGAAAGTCTGCTGTATTCCTTGAAATCCTAGGTAGAAAAAGAGTGTAGCCCCCTATAGCAGAAAGTCTTTTGTATTCCTGGAAATCCTAGGTAGAAAAGTATGTAGCTCCTTGTGGCAGAAAGTCTGATGTATTCCTTGAAATCCTAGATTGAAAAGAGTGTACCTTCTTGTAGGAGAAAGTCAGTTGTATTCCTTGAAATCCTAGGTAGAAAAAGAGTGTAGCTCCTTGCAGTAAAAATTATGTTGTATTCCTTAAAATCTTAGGTAGAAAAGTGTGTAGCTATGAGTGTGAATTTTGCGTACCATAAATAGTCCAACAGTATTAAATACCAGCAATTTTAAAAACAGATACCATAGATCGGATCCTAACAGGAACTACCACTTCAGGTCATAGAGGACCTGGCAACAACGCCAATGAAGGAGTAATCCACTCTACTAGAGCTCCAGAACTGAAGCTTCACCCCCAGATACAGTTTATCGTAATATGAAAGACACCCCTTTTGGAGGGGGGGTCTTATTCCTCTGCAGGAGATACAGAATATTCTAAGCCCCAAAACACATGCACGCACATACACACACAAATATATGAATATACATTTATATACAATGTGTGTCAAAAAAGTATCGAGATTTTTTGTACTTTTTGACACACCTTGTATTCTGAAAAAAAAATACCGTTCCATTCATTCTTCATTTCTATCTTGGTAAATACAGCTTCAAACTCAGCACGTTTATGACACACCTTGTTTTCTGAAAAAAAAGCGTTCTATTCATTGTTCATTTCTATCTTGGTAAATACAACTTCAATCTCGATACTTTTATGACACACCTTATATGGATATGTTCCATACGTACATTGTAGAATTATTTACATATTTATATATGAGGGTCTATATATTTGAGCTTGCCTGAATGTACATATATGCATGCATAAATACACGAACACATGTACACACAAATCTATGAATGTAGATTTGTATATATATATATATATATATATGGGTATATTCATAGATACATTGTAGAATTAATTTTTAGCTAGTGTTTCTATTATTCCCTTACTGAATTTCCTTCATAAATTGTCTGGTGTCATCACCGTATCATGATATCCCCCATATATCAAAATGGCTATTATTATATCCCTTTTCCATTTGTCTGATAGAATTTCCAAGAATGGACACTCAAGTTCCAAATAGAACAATTCTTGGCTCCAACCAGTTGGAAGACTTTGATAAGTTTAGCTATAATATTGCCACAGAATTCTACAGTATAACTCATTCCTTTGACAAAACCGATTGCACAAAGATCTCGCTTTCCACTCAGATGAGATTAAAGCAGGGATGGGGGGAATATGTGGCCTTAAGGGTCAATGAGTTCTTCTATACCATCGAGTGCAGCCTGCCACGGCGTGGTCGAAAAGCAAATTGAATTTCAGCACTTCCACCTTAGAACTTGATATCTCAATCGTTTCCCAGAAAAGAAGCAGCCCCAAAAAAGGTCACTGAAAGGTCAGTAACGTTTTCTAATGTTTTTATGTAAACTTTGGACAATGCCTTGACTACGTGGTATAAACGTCATTATATCTAATGATATTTGTATAGTGTAAAGCCCTTTTCTTTCATTATATCTAATGTAAAAAGAAGGTGTTACACTAAAAAAAAAGTCAAGTAGCCAGTGAACTACGCAGATGATCTAGCACTTTTTGCAAATACATCGACACAAGCCGAATCACTGTGGCTTACGTTTTCTAATGTTTTTATGTAAATTTTGGACAATGCCCAGACTACGTGATATAAACATAATTATATTAATGATGTTCGTATAGTGTAAAACCTTCTTCTTTCAATATATTTAATGAAAAAAAAAAGACTTCACATTAAAAAAAAATGTCAAGAAGCCAGCAATATCCAGTTGAGAAACTATTATATATGCAGACTACGCAGATGATCTAGCGCTTCCTGCAAATACACTGGGACAGGCCGCATCACTGCTGCTTAGCTTAGAAAAGGCAGCAAGAGGCAATGCAAGTAAACAGAATTCATGCGTGTCAAACATGGTGAAGACATCTCCACACTGGATAGTAAGCCTCACAAATTAATAGACCTATTCATATACCTAGGTAGTAATATCTCATCTATATAAAGCTAAGATTAAAGCAGGGATGGGGAATCTGTTGCTTAATCTAAAATGCTGCTTAATCTAAAATAAAACAGTGTTTTAAACAAAATGATGTTTTAAACAAGATGAAAAACCACTGTAATTATTTGACCAGTTCACATATCTAGGTAGTAATATCTCATCTATAGAAAGTTTAGATGGGATTAAAGCAAGTCTGAGGAATATGTTGTCTTATGGATCACTGCATTCTTCTATACACATTGATTGCACAGGCACAAGCCGAAGTGGCTTAGCGTAGAAAAGACAGCAAGAGGCACTGACCTCTATATGAATGCATATGAAACAGAGTTCATGTGTTTTAAACAAGATGCCGACATCTCCACACAGGATGGTAAGCCTCTCAAATTAGTAGAATTACCTAGGTAGTAATATCTCATCTATAGAAAGTTTAGATTGTATTAAAACCGGAGTGGGGGCTCTGTGGCCTTAAGGGCCAATGTATTTTCTAAACCATCGAGTGCAACCAACCACAGCATTTTTGAAAAGCGAATTAAATTTCTGTTGTCAAAAAAGAAAATTAAAATGAACAGACTGGATAGATAGATAGATAGATAGATAGGTAGATAGATAGAAACAAATTAAAATAGATGATTACATATATAAAAAATGAACATCCTGAGATAGATAGATAAATAGATAGATAAATATATGTAAATAGACTGAGATAGATAGATAGATTGATTGATTGATTGATAGAAATGAACAAATTGAAATAGATAGGTAGATAGATAGATAGATAGGTAGATTGATAGAAATAAAGGAATTAATATATATATATATATATATATATATATATATATATATATATATATATATATATAGAGAGAGAGAGAGAGAGAGAGATAAATAGATATAAAGAATGAACATACTGAGATAGATAGATTGATGCAGACATGCACATATGCATGCATACATATATGTGTATAGACGTTCAAGAATACACACACACACACACACACACATACACACTCATATATATATATATATATATATATATATATATATATATATATATATATATATATATATATATATATATAAATTCACATACATATGTATAGAAATAGCCATAATAGAAAATTCATGAAATTATCAAAAAGTTCAATTTCTGGTTTTTCATCAGAGAGAAAAAATAAGCTTGAAAAACAAAAACAAAAAAGATAAAGAAAGTTGAAACTTTGGTGTGAACAACTGATTGCCAGCAAGAAGATTATTTCTGCAATATAATCTGAACAGCCAAATAGCAAACAATAGACAAGAGGAAATGGGGTTGCGAAAAAGAGAAAAGAAAAAATAAAGATGCTTTTCTTATTCAATACAGATTAAAACAGAAAAGGAAATAAAAGAAAGAAAAAAATGATTTTAAAGAACAAAAATGGCCCAACATCTATGGAAGCACAGAATGTAATAAAAAAAATTCAAAAAAAAAAAACAAGAAAAGATAGTCCAACATCTATGGAAACTCAGAATGTAATAAAAAAAATTAAAAAAAGACGAAAAGAATTTTTTAAATGGCCCAACATCTATGGAAGCTCAGAATGTAATAAAAAAGATTCAATTTGAATAGACAAGTAACAATGCAGTGAAACGGATTTATACATATGTCTGTCAACTTTGAAAGGCAAAGATATTTCCTTCTTTTATGACAGTGAGATGATGAGTCTCTGCTGAGCCATCGATGTAAAAGAAGTTTGTAATAAAGTTTTCGACAGTTGAAAATAGACACCTTAATGAAAATTTATTATTATTATTATTATTATTATTATTATTATTATTATTATTATTATTATTATTATTATATTAAAGTTTTTCATATCTGTCTTAGCCGGTGGTTTGCTGAAGTCTCCAGGACTCTTCTGAGTATTCTAGCCGATCATAACAATGTTGTTGACCATTAATTGCTGCGGTCTATGAGACCAGAAGCGGAAATTGGTAAGGGGAACTTATATACAAGTCCTATTTAGTTTACGCTGTTGGTTGGAAAAGGCGATACGTTTCACGGTGTTTATTAAAATAAACTTGATGACATCAGTAAGACGCGTCCAGCTTTCCTTTGTACGGAAATATTCTAAGTAGATATTATTAGGTATCATTTAATACCAAATTCTACAACATCTAAAATCTGTAACCAAAAATAAAATTAATTTTCATTTTTCGGACTGTTGTCCTCATCTTTATTGTAGTATGTATAAATACAACTATATAATAATAAAGATATTCCCTGTGTATCCAGGTCATTTCATTCTGTAAATGATTTTGCTATCTTTCATTCGATAATTTTTTTTTTTCTTCTCTTTTTCTTTTTTGATTGCTTTTTCTTTCCTCTAAATTGTTAAACTCATCAACAAGAAGTGTAATAACATCTGAGGAACTTTTAGGTCATGAATAATGATTTTAATGTCAAACCTTATGGTGTTCCATCCTCTTGAGGATACGCTGCTTCCAATCAGTCAAACGAAGAAAAAAATAACAATAATTCTAAATATTTTTAAAGTACAACTGACTCAACTAAATAAATAGATTTACTATAATTTTCATTTCCTGTTTGTTTGCAATAATTTCCCCAGAGTTAGCAACTTATTGAACTTGATCACAGTGTAAAAAGCATTTGGTAAATATTCTACCTAATTGAACATCAACCAAAACGATAATTCAAACCTTTTTTTTTAGGTAGAAATTGTTTTTCAGGGAAAACAGAAATTAACCAAATACAACAAAACATTTAATTTGAGAATTAGAATCAGCTACTAGAATCTGGTCTGGGCAAAAAGCGGGATGAAAAAAAAACTTAGTCTTGCAGATCCATTGCTTTAGTCTTTCATAATTGATTTGTTTATGTTTTAACACCATAATGACTTTTCCTTCTCTTACTATTCGAATCCTAATTTTCAAAATCTTCACGAATATAAATAAGATCTTCATTATTTTTACACTAAAAACAAGCTCTAGTGATAGTGAATGTGTATATATATATATATATATATATATATATATATATATATATATATATATATATATATATATATATATATACTTTGTCGTTAATTGTTTTATTTTCGATCATTCAAACCTTTTTTTGTTAGGTAGAAGATTGTTTTTCAGGGAAAACAGAAATTAACCAAATACAACAAAACATTTTATTTGAGAATTAGAATCAGCTACTAGAATCTGGTCTGGGCAAAAAGCGGGATGAAAAAAAAACTTAGTCTTGCAGATCCATTGCTTTAGTCTTTCATAATTGATTTGTTTATGTTTTAACACCACCAATGACTTTTCCTTCTCTTACTATTCGAATCCTAATTTTCAAAAATCTTCACGAATATAAATAAGATCTTCATTATTTTTACACTAAAAACAAGCTCTAGTGATAGTGAATGTGTCATTACTTATAAAAACTTAGTCTTGCAGATCCATTGTTTTAGTCTTTCGCATTGATTTGTTTATGTTTTAACACCACCAATGACTTTTCCTTCTTTTACTATTCGAATCCTAATTTTCAAATATCTTCACGAATATAAATAAGATCTTCATTATTTTTGCACTAAAAACAAGCTCTAGTGATAGTGAATGTATATATATATATATATATATATATATATATATATATATATATATATATATATATACTTTGTCGTTAATTGTTTTATTTTCGATCATTCAAACCTTTTTTTTGTTAGGTAGAAGATTGTTTTTCAGGGAAAACAGAAATTAACCAAATACAACAAAACATTTTATTTGAAATTAGAATCAGCTACTAGAATCAGTGGTCTGGGCAGAAGCAGGATGAAAAAAAAAACTTAGTCTTGCAGATCCATTGTTTTAGTCTTTCACAATTGATTTGTTTATGTTTTAACACCACCAATGACTTTTCCTTCTTTTACTATTCGAATCCTAATTTTCAAATATCTTCACGAATATAAATAAGATCTTCATTATTTTTGCACTAAAAACAAGCTCTAGTGATAGTGAATGTGTATATATATATATATATATATATATATATATATATATATATATATATATATATATATATTTACTTTGTCGTTAATTGTTTTATTTTCGAAGTTTCCTCCGATCATACATACACACAACTGCCCTTTATATATGTATAGATTTCAGTGTTTTGTTCGTTTGTTTATTTGTTTTGTTTTACGGCATATCAACCGCGGTGGGTCATTCAATACCGGCAAAATTTAGAAAGATTCGTAGCGAATGTTTGGAAGAAAAATTTAAACTCAATTTTTTTTTTGTAAACAAATTTTCTATTTAACCCATAGAAGTACTACCTCTCCGGATCAAGTGGACCTGGAGTTTTAAAATGTGTGTACTGCATTGGAAATTAATTTTGTTTAACGATGGTTTGTATTGTTTTATGTATAAAGCTTCTAGTATTTGGAGTTAATTAATTTCCAATGTAGTACACACATTTTAAAATGCCTATAACACCTTTCTCATCAATTCTTCTCCTTCCAGCCTCCACATTAATTTAATTTTTTTTAAACTGGAACACATCACCCCTGATAATGGCACTTCGAAGTGCCGAAAGTACTTGGGACTGAACTTTGGTGGACTTATCCACGAATTACAACCAAACATTAAAAAGTTGGCCAGAAAACTCGAAAAGATCAAAAATAAAATTATTAAACAGATGTGTCTTTTGTTTAATTCTACATGTATGAATGAAAGAATGCTGCCCAAATACACACACACACACACACACGCACACACACACACACACACACACACACACACATATATATATATATATATATATATATATATATATATATATATATTACTATCTATTTATTATTAGAGAATGTTATGTGAAATTGACTTCAGAATAATATAACATATCAAGGTTTGACATTCTATAAAATCAATCAATCAACCAATTAGTATGTGTGCGGGGGGGGAGGGGGCATGAAAGATTTTCCTGGATTTAAAATTAGCATTTAGAAAAAATTTTAAAAAAACAAAAAACATAGACAATGTGAATGATAAGAAAAAATTTGTTAAAAATGTAGAAAAAAAAATTTTGAAAAAAAAAATTTAAGAAGCAGCAGAAGTGAAGAAGAAGAAGAAAAAAATGGTAATAAAAGAATTCTAAGAAAAAGTTTTGTAAATATAAAGAATAATTTTCAAAATGCTTTTAAAGAATGAGTTTTGGAGAGAAAAAAATAGTTTAAAAGTGAGAAAATGCTTTAGAAAATATAAGCTGCTTCATAAGAAAAAAGAAAAAGAAAAAGGAAAGAAAAAAGAAAAGAAAAGAAAAATGAAAAGAAGAAAAAAGAAAAAAGAAAAAAAGAAAAATGAAAGAAAAAGAGAAAAAGAAAAAAAGAAAAAGAGAAAAACAAAAAAAGAAAAAGGTAAAAAAAAACAAAAATTAAAAAACAAAACAAAAAAGAAAAAAGAAAGAAAAAGGAAAAACAAAAAAGAAAGAAAAAAAAAAAAGAAAAAAAAAAAAAGAAAGAAAAATGAAAATCGGAAAAAAAAAAGAAATTTTCCAGCAAGAGAAAAATTTGAAAAGGTAAAAAAAAGATCAGAGAAAATATAATCGGTTGAGAAGACATAAAAATTGGTAATAAAACTAATTGGAAAAAAACATCAGGAACAATAATTAAAAGATTACTTGCCCTGACACTGAATGGACTAATATCTGGGATAGAAAAAAAAAGACACATGATAATAATAATAATAATAATAATAATAATAATAATAATAATAATAATAATAATAATAATAATAAACGTATGATAATTCTGATAATAATAACGACACAGTTAATTCTGTTAACACAAACATAACAAAAACAAATATATTGTAGATAATAGAGAAAATTATGATAAATAATCTTTATAGTACGATTGGGTTCGATAATAATAATAATAATAATAATATAATAATAATAATAATAATAATAATAATAATAATAATAATAATAAACACTTGTAGAAAAGAAAGTTACAAAGTTTGGAATTTTAGGAGTGGATACAATAAAGAAAACAGAGATGAAAGGAAAAATTTTTAAAGATACCTCTGGAGAACAAGAAAATAGAAACCAAGCTCAGCAGCAGAAATCTCATCAAAGGAATAACTACCAGGGTCATCCTCATTATAAAATGCGTATCATTCTTAAAATGGACAAAAGAGGAACTCAGACAGATTGACCAAAGGACTAGAAAATTAATGCCAATGCACAAGGCTTTACATCCTAGAGACGATAGAGATAGGCTATATGTATCAAGAAAGGAAGGTGGAAGAGGTTTTGCCAACATAGAGGATTGCGTAGATGCCACAATCCAAGGACTCGAAGAATACACACAAAAAGAGCGATGAAAGATTACATGTGGCAGCCAATAACAGTAGCTGTAACATAAGCACAAAAACAAGAAAAACAAGGAAACAGAAATAGGAAGAAAGAAAAAACAATTATATGGATACTTGAAGTGACAACTTGTGGAGGTTAAACAGGAAAAGACTTGGAGATGGGTAAGAAGAAGAAACCTCAAGAGTGAAACTGAATCGCAAATAATTACTGTTCCAAGCAAAGCCATAAGAACAAATTATAACAAAGCAAAAATTGATAAGACATAACATCACAGCAAATGTAGACTGTGTGGTGACAGAGATGAGACAATAAACTATGTACTAAGTGAATGCAGCAAACTAGCACAACGGAAATACAAAGCTAGACACGACTGGGTTGGGAAGGTGATCCACTGGGAATTATGCAAGAAACTCAATTTTGTTCATACAACAAAATGGTATATGCATAAACCAGAATCTGTTCTTGAGAATGAAATACATACAATTCTCGCAGACTTTGAGATAAAGATGGATTGCCTTATCCCAGCCAGAAGACCAGACCTAGTATTGATTAACAAAAACAAGAAAACTTGTCAACTGGTAGATTTTACAGTTCCAGCAAATCACAGGGTGAAGATGAAGGAAAACGAAAAGATAGACAAATACCTAGACCTCGGTAGAGAATTAAAAAAAACTTTGGAATATAAGGATGAAAGTGATACCAATAGTAGTTGGGGCACTTGGAACAGTCCCCAAAAGCTTAGAAAAGAGACTAGAGGAACTGGAAATTTGAGTAAGAATTATCCAGACAACAGCATTATTGAAATCAGCTGGAATACTCAGGAGAGTCCTGGAGACCAGAGGAGACTTGTTGTCACTCTAGCAAAAGACCATCAGCTAACGCTGGTTTCGAAAAACTAATCTAGTTGCATGACCAAGGTTAAAGAGCCTATTATGTCCTACTATTTACCTGTTGGGAGAATAGTTGAATTCATACCTTTCCCAATTTCTCATGGCGTTAATACGCCTGGGAAAGGCATGAATCCAACTATTCTCCCCAACTATGGGTAAACAGAGTGGGCTCTTTAACCTTGGTATGTCAGCCAGTCTAGGAGAAGGAAAAGCTCTGAAATCAAACCAAAGGGTCTATTCTTGTCAGTCAAATTTATATTGAGGGCTCCTCCTACCCCCCATCATCATCGTATAATATCAGTTAAAACTGGGGTAAAAAATAGCAAGTGTCCTTGGTGTGACCTTAAACAGCTTCTAATAATAATAATAATAATAATAATAATAATAATAATAATAATAATAATAATAATGCTATGAATCCCGAGAAAACTGTGTGATTTTCTCAGTCTTGATGTCACATGGTCTCCAGCAATGATCCTGAGAAAATTTCCGTTATGATGATACAAATAACTGAAGATAAGAACATTCAAAGTGATGATGATGATGATGATGATAGATTAGATATGATAATCTTAATGTAAATAATACTGAAATCTTTATCATCATCATCATCATCATCATAATCATCATCACCACCACCCCACGATACTTGATATCATCATCAAAATATTATCAGTATCATTATTTTCAATATTACTATCATTATTAACATTATTGATATGATCATCACTATTATCAGCATCATTATTAATATCATCATTAATATCATCAATATTATTCTTAGCAATATTATTACTTTATTATTATTTTCACCCCTTTTAATTATTATTATTATCATTATTATTATTGTTGTTGTTGTTATTAATATCATCATAATCACTATTATCATCATCATTATTAATATTATCATCACTATTATTATAATCAGTAACATTATTATCAATATCATCCTCTTCATTACTGATGTCATCATCACTATCATTATTGTCAATATCGTTGTCAATATTATCACCATTATCATCATCATTGTTATCATTATGATTATGGATATTATCATCACTATTATTATTACCAATATCCTTATTATCAATATTATCATTATTAATATCATCATCATCATTATTGCCATCATCATTATTATCATAATTATTAATAATATCATTATGACTATCATTGTCATCAATAATGATTATCATTATCAATATCATCATCACTATTATCATCAATATTAATATTATCAATATTATCTTTATCATAAATGTTATCATTAATATTATCTTGATCACTATTATCATCATCATTATCATCATCATAGTTATCAATATTACCATCATTATCATTATTATCAATATCCTCATTATTAATATCATCATTATTATAATTATCAATATTATCATCATCACTATTCTCATTGTCGTTAATATTATCATCACTATCATTATCATTACTATCAATATCATCATTATTATCATTTTTGATATCATAAACATCATCATTATCATCATCATTAATATCATCATCACTATTATTAACATTGATATAATTATTGTCAATATTATCATCATTAATATTATCTTCATCACTATCATCATTATTAATATTATCACTTCTATTATGATCAATAGCATTACTATCATCATCACTATTATCATCATCGTCATTGTCAAAAAGGAACAGGAATAATTAAGATATTACACAATTTATTAAAAAAATGAATATTAGATATAAATTAAATGAAATAAAGTAAAATAAATGTCTAATACGATTAGAAAAATAATCCTACGATCATTATTAGTATTAGTAGTAATTTCAATATTAGTATTAATATTATAACTATCATTATTATTGATGTTATTATCATTATTAAAAATATTGTTGTTGTTATTGCTGTTGTTGATAGTGGTGGTTTTGATGATGATGATGAAGATGATGATGATGATGATGATGATGATGATGATGATGATGATGATGATTTGCATTTGTATATTCCAAACTCGATGTATCTAGTTGTTGCTAATATTGAAGGTTGGCGGTGTGGGGAGGGGGTGTCAATTAAACAGGAAGTCTCTCTAAAAGTCTTATGCACTTTTCTCAACTATTCCCGCCGTCGCTGACGCCGCTCCCATGGCATTATTATTTTGGAAAAAATAGATAACTGAATTTTTTTTTAAATGAAGGTTAACGTTAATGTTTTGCAGTAGAAAACGAACTAAAAAAGAAAGAAAGAAAGAAAGAAAGAAAGAAAGAAATGGGAATGGGGAGTGGGAGGAGGAGAAGAAGGAGAAGACGGAGGAGGAGGACAAGGGGAAGAAATGAGAACTTTTAGAAAAACACGGAAGAAGAAGAAGAAGAAGAAGAAGAAGAAGAAGAAGAAGAAGAAGAAGAAGAAGAAGAAGAATGATGGTGATGGGGGGTGATAAAGCACTTTTAAAAGAAGTTGAGAAAGCGGGAAACAGAAATATGAAAAAAAATTAGCGGGGAGGTGGGGGCTAAAATTTAAATCTTAAAAAAAGAAGTATGAGATAAAAAAATCTAAAAAAATCTAAAAACATAAAAATAAACAAAGGAGGCAGACAGGCAGAAATAAAAACGCATTTATTGAAAAAAAAAAAAAAAAAAATCTCCCACAAGTTGGATTTAACACAAGGTCACAATTATGGGGCATCCATCAAGGATCGAACTCGCTTTTCAATATGATCAAGAAAAATGAAAGAAAGAAATCCTAATAATAAACGAAAATTTTCATTTAATTTTATAAAGTTCACTTTTTTGTTGTATGGTAGACGACAATGGCCAAAATTAAAGAAACCAGCAATTCTTACCTATATTGTATGCGGGTTATAAGACAGTCATCATTTGAAAATTTAAAAAAAAAGGTTGTAGAATTGCTTTTGTTAAAGTTTGAAATAATTTTTCATATTCAACTCTTTGTCTACCAAATTTCCTCTATAGCTGTACAAAATTTTCTTCGTATTTTTACCTGTATGGTGGGATATTTCAAAGTTCACTATATATTAATCCCGGAACTCATTCTATTCAAATAAGATCCTATTATTATTGCAATCTGAGTCCTTCTGCTCAGTTATAATGAACAAACCCTCAGTTTTATCGTATTGGAAGGAGAGCCGCCGTGAGCGGTTTAAAGTGGGCAAAGAGTTAAATTGCTCTTGGACAGAGATCACCAAACTTTTTTCACGGTGAGTCGGATAATTGAAAAAATAACGAACGTGGGCCACATTATTATTGTGTTCAATACTTGCTAGCCAGAACAAAAGCTCCGAGAATAAGATGTAAAACAAAATTTATCTTACCATGTTATATTCATGGATGAGTGGCGTAAGATGCACAAAAACAAATTTAACCAACATATTTATTTTCAAAACATTATCAAAGAACGCGACATTAGCAGAAAGTCCGCGGGCCTGATAAAATGCCTTCCCGGATCGGATCCGGCCCGCGGGCCGTAGTTTGGTGACCCCTGCTCTAGGAGATAAGGAAGTTTCCTGTTCAGTTTGTAACAGTGTTATGTATTTGAGCTGAATGTCGTTTTTTGTTGTTGTTTTTTTTACCCACATTCTTGATATGACGGAAATAATAATTAGAACCCTTCATTCCAATGTTCACTCTCTATTCACCCTATTCACTCATTCTGTTCAAATAAAATCCTATTATTATTGTATTCTGAGTTCTTCGAGTGTCCCGTGTGAGAGCCGCTGTCTGCGGTTTACGGTAGAATCGCAGTTGTGGAAGAGCCGCTGTGAGCGGTTTAATGTAGGCAAAGAGTTAAAGGATTTCTTCTTATCGTATACTTACAACAGTTACAGCATCGTTTATACTAGCAAATATATTCACCTTCCGAGTGCAAGTATTTAAGTTTTAACGTAATAAAATATATTAAATTAGAAAGACCAATGAAACTAAGTAACAATGCAGATAAAAGATTTGAAACAGAGTGGGTATAATCGAAAAATAGAACAACTGCAACTTACTCTTCCATCATTCTCGTCTTTCATTGCTAGATTTTCCTGATTAGTTAAATTAGAAGTAAAGAATAAAATTACAGTTATTTCTTCTTGTTAATGGGTTTATTTTAAGATTTATTCCGAGATTTTTGCTCGAATTCATTAAGATAAAACCAAACAATAAGAAATCGTTTATACTAAACACATATTTATTAAAATCAAATTTTTAATATCAATATGCAAATTAACCTTCCCGTTCACACTGTAAACCACTATTTTGTTGTATGTATAAACACAATTGTATGTTATTAGCATGTAGATATGGT
>CM042148.1:101156741-101159241 GCA_023376005.1 Doryteuthis pealeii
CGGTAGAACATTCGTTAGAAACCACAAAGTTGGCGGAGTGGCCTATTGTCGGTATCAGCCGGACAGCGTGGGAGTCTAGTCCCTTTTCGCAAGCACTAGACCAGGGAGATTTTTTTTTTTTGCTGAGGTGGAGCGCCACAGCTACCGTCAAGTCCCCACTTTACTGCACAGATCAGATTACCCAATCTGTGCTACTCATACGCTGAGTTTGGGAACCAGTATTGAACCTGGAACCTTCCGATTCCTAGGCAGGTGCTCTACCGACTAAGCTAATATATACCTTTATTAATGCTTGTGTGTGATCGTATCACATATGTACGCATACATTTATTTACTTATATATATATATAATATATATATATATATATATATGTGTGTGTGTGTGTGTGTGTGTGTGTGTGTGTATGTGTGCGTGTGTCTTAGATATAAATATATCTGCTCAGTCACACTCATATGACATAATTGTACACACACACACACACACACTCAGAGAGGAGACTTACACACACATACACATATACACACAGATACACACACACTGTGAGGGGTGGTTAGTGAGATATAGAAAAGGCGGGTAGGTACGCTTTCGTTCTGCTATACTTATATTATTCAGTATATAATTAATTGTGCAAAAAATCCCAGCATTTTTTTGCAGCTGTAAGCTAAATACACAATTGAAAAACCTGAATTTTCGCTGGAAACTTTTGCATAGAACTAATGTGTACTAATGCCTCACTTTTGACTCCGTCATACAAAATATGTAATCTTTTTTTTTTAATGAAAAATAAAAAGGAAAAATAAAAGAATATTAGAATTCTAATATTTCTCAGCAACGTGTTAGGTTGGTGAAGTTCGTTAACAAAAAAAAAAAAGAAAAAAAAAAGAAAAAGAAACGGATGGTCTAGTTCAAAGCGTGTATGTCTTTCACGTGGTTATATTTCGGAAGTTGCCGACATGTTATGGGTTAACAGGTGACTACCATGAAAATCGAAACCAGATCGCCAAATTGTGGTCTCTACTTTTATGTATGGATACCATCGCTAAGTGGTAAGTGCACTGGTTGATAATGGTTGGTGGATATTTAAATGATTGTTAATTTTAAGAAGAAGAAGAAGAAGAAAAAGAAGAAGAAGAAGAAGAATTAAAAATAAAAAAATATCAAGAAGAAGAAGAAGAAGAAGAAGAAGAAGAAGAAGAAGAATTGAAAAATGAAAAAAACATATCAAGAAGAAGAAGAAGAATTGAAAATAAAAAAATATCAAGAAGAAGAAGAAGAAGAAGAAGAAGAAGAAGAAGAAATGAAAAATAAAAAAAAGAAGAAGAAGAAGAAGAAGAATTGAAAAATAAAAAAATATCAGAAGAAGAAGAAGAAGAAGAAGAAGAAGAAGAAGAAGAAGAAGAAGAATTGAAAAAAAATATCAAGAAGAAGAAGAAGAAGAAGAAGAAGAAAAAAAAAAATCAGAAGAAGAAGAAGAAGAAGAAAAAATAAAAAAAATCAGAAGAAGAAGAAGAAGAAGAAGAAGAAGAAGAAGAATTGAAAAATAAAAAATATCAAGAAGAAGAAGAAGAATTGAAATAAAAAAATATCAAGAAGAAGAAGAAGAAGAAGAATTGAAAAATAAAAAATATCAAGAAGAAGAAGAAGAAGAAGAAGAAGAAGAAGAAGAAGAAGAATTGAAAAATAAAAAATATCAAGAAGAAGAAGAAGAAGAAGAAGAAGAAGAAGAATCAATCCACGTGTTTAACACGAATCGAAGTAGTTCTATTGGAACCGAATACAGCAAAGAAGGAAAAGTCCAACGCCACATTAAAAGAAAAAAAATCCCACATTTCATTCTCTTCCGAAAGTGTACGGTAACGAGTCTCGTGACCAGCACCCACCCCTACCTATCACAAGGAACTAAATCGCACAGCGTCTCCGAGCATTGTAGTGTGTGGTTAGTACTCGATTCGTTTGGGTACTTTTTTTTATCTCTCTACCCCAACACTACCCCAGAATCAATCGAACCTTTCATAGATATTAAAAAAAAAAATTTAATAATTAACAGCTTGCAAGATGTTATAATTCGTAAACCAGTGAGTGTTAGTTTTTTCTAAGTCTGGCACAAGGAAATAAACGTAGGGCACCCAGTAAGAATCAAACTCAGTACAAAAGTAAGTGTATGAGAAACTAGCTATGTAACAACCAACCAGTATCAATATACTCTTATTAGCGTCGATTGGAAAAATGATTTTGATATTAAAAGACTACAGCAGTGATTTAAAAAAAATAATAATCAACAGCTTGCGAGATGTTATAATTCATAAACCAATCATTTTTCTAAGTCTGGCACAAGGAAATAAACACCGGGCACCCTGTGAGAATCAAACTCAGTACAAAAGTAACGGTATGAGAAACTAGCTATGTAACAACTAATCAGTATCATTAGTATCATTTGGATTATTCGGACTATTGTCCTCATCTTCATTGTTATCTGTACAACAGTTCGAGTGATGAAAC
>CM042148.1:101164241-101169241 GCA_023376005.1 Doryteuthis pealeii
CGGCCACAACTTGTAAATTCGATACTTACAAAGGGAAGGACAATGTGTAACTTATACGCAACGAAACTTAAACTTACTAAATAAATACCCCTCTCTCTCTCTCTCTCTCTCTCTCTCTCTCTCTCTCTCTCTCTCTCTCTCTCTCTCTCTCTCTCTCTCTCTCTCTCTGTACACACATACACATATATATACACACACACACACACACATATATATATATAAGACAATATGACAATCTCTCTCTATATGAAGAAGTGTAACCCTTAACGACAATGTATATATATATATATATATATATATATGTGTTGTGTGTGTGTGTGTGTGTGTGTGTATGTGCGCGTGTATGCGTGTGTGTGTGTGTGCGTGTGTTTGCGTGTGTCTGTGTGTAAGGTTTTATCTTTATCCCACACCTACAAATGGAAGTGTCGGTTAACCAATACAAAGTAAGTGTTGAGTTCCGATTTTGTTCTTTGTCCCCAATTCATTCATCTTTTTGAAACTACTTCAAATATAGCTGCATAGAAAATACACACGTGCAACTAAAGTTAGTATAATGTTTGTTCACACATGGACTTCCGAAAAATCAGTTTCGATCTTAAAACTTAACATAGCGTACAATAAACTACAGAAAGTCTTCTTTCTTTTTTTTTTTAATATATCATATGAAAGCAAAAATAGATTAATAAACAATTCAATAAATAATTCAATAGATGAATAAAAAAAAGGGTGTGTTTGTTCTTGTCGGTAATATTTCTACTTTTTATTTTTACTATTAATCCTTTGTTTTTCGCATTTTTTTTGTTTTTTTTTACAAAGGGATTTTTTAAAATATTTTTTATCTTTTATTTTATTCTTATTTTTTATTTTTACTTTTTTACTTTTCTATTTTTCATTTTTTATTCTTTATTTTATTTCTTATTTTTTATTTATCTTTTATTTTTATTTGTATTTTCTTTTCTTATTTTTTCTTTATCTATTTTATTTATCAATTTATTTATTTTACAAAGGGCATTACTATGATTTTATATTTATTATTCTATCCGTTAATTTTGCAGAAGTCGTAGTCGTCTTTTTCAATGTGCACGTGTTTCTACATCTGCTCTGTGTCCTTAGAAAAGTTTTTTTATTATGTGTTTGTGTTTTTTTTTTGGTGTTTTTTTTTTTGTTTTGTTTTATGTTTTTTTTTGTAATTTTAAGTACGAACTGATCACCTGTAGAATTCAATAAGACCAGTAACAATTAGAATTTTGCTACGAATGCAGAATAGCGCGCAAGAGATAATATAATTAAATTACGAATAAAAAACATTACATTTCATTAAATTACGCGAAAATACCCGAAATATTTGAGATACTAGGGTCAGGGTTAGGGTTTGGGTTAGGGTTAGTGTTAAGAGTTAGTGCTAGGGTTAGGGTTAAGGTTAGGCTACTTAGGAAGTTTCCGTAATTTAATGTTATTCGACCGTAAAATGTGATTCTAATATTATCTCTTGTGTTCTATTCTGCATTTGTACCGGAATTTTAAACGATATTTTAATTCTTTTTTTTTATTGATATCTAAAATTTAATTTTAAAGAATGAAATAATTGTCTCTCTTTTAAAAAAAAAAAACAACAAAACATATTTCGACCAATAATAACAATAATTTCAATGAATTGCCCATCTAGTCCTAATCACAAGAATTATTTGTATCTACAGAAACAAGCAATAAAGATAATGTACGATAAAGTTTAACAACAATATGCTAAATTAGCGATCTGATAATTTGAAATTACAATATAACTGAACAGGAGAACTAGTTTCTGCAGTAGAAAAACAAACAAACAAACAAACAAAACCGTACGTATATATTCGTGTATAAGTCGAACTCTTGCATAAGTCGACATCATCATCATCATCATCATCATTATCCTTCACGTGGTCATTTTTTTCTGACAAGTTAGTGATTACTTTTTATATGTAAATTTCGCCGTGTATGCTCGTATACAGGTCGAATTTTGAAGGCTTACAAATCATCATCATCATAATGATAATCATCATCATCATCATCATCATCATCATCATCATCATCATTCACGTTAGAAGTTAATTTTTAGAAGCTAAGAATTTCTTCAAGTCGTTAACGTTACGTTTGAAATTCCAACCTAAGAAAAATGTTATTACTCGAGACCAATTTTTTTTTCTTTTTCATCCAAAGGTAAGCCTTCAAAATTCGACCTGTATACAAGTATACACGGTGATATTTAGATATACAAAGTAATCACTAACTTGTCAGAAAAAAGGATCACGTGAACGATGAAGATGATGATAATGATGATGATGCTGGTTGAAATGTTGTAAGCCTTCAAAAATTCGACCTGTATACGAGTATACACGGCGAATTTATACAGTAATTTACAGTGATCCCTAACTAGTCAGGAAAAAAAATGATCACGTGAAGGATGATGATGATGATGATGATGATGTGTAAGCCTTCAAAATTCGACCTGTATACGAGTATATACGGCGAAATTTACATTTAAAAAGTAATAATCCCTAACTAGTCAGAAAAAAAAATGACCACGTGAAGGATGATGATGATGATGATGATAATGATGATTGAAATGTGTAAAAAAAGTGAGTAATATAATAAGAATCACTTCGGAATTATCAGCAACAACAAATGAATCGGGTTCATGCCTTTCATTCACAAATGTGTAGTAAACCACGTGAAATCCGTTTCTCATATTTTTTTAAAGATTTCTCATTGTTAGTCAATCGTTTGTGATAAAAAAAGATGGTACTGATATATATATATATATATATATATATATATATATATATATATATATATATATATATATATAAAATACTGATTTCTACTTTTTCTATTAACAACAGCAAGAACAAGAATAACAACTAGACGATCCATGAAGTTGTTGGGTTCCCATTCTAAGAGCGGTCCATGATGATACTGATGTTTCTATTCAAAACGGAGTGAAGGGTTCTAACTATTATTTTAGTTAACTCCGTTATATCAAGAATGTGGGAAGAAAAAAAAATACATTCAGCTCAAATGCATCATACCGTTACAAACTGAACAGGACATTTCTCTATTCTCTCAGATCAATTTAACTCTTTGCCTACTTTAAACCGCTCACAGCGACTCTCCCACATCTGCGATAAAACTGATGGTTACTTCATTATAATTGAACAGAAGGATACAATAATAATAGGACTTTATTTGAATAGAATGAGTTCTGAGGGGGATTGATAGTGAACTTTTAAATATCCCATCATACAGGTAAAAAAGCACCCCCAAAAAACATACACACAAAAAAAGAAAAATTTAATACAGCCGTGGGGGAAATTTGGTCGGCAAAGAGTTAAGTGTAGTGTAGTTGCTCTTATAAGAATTTAAAAAAAAATCGTTGTGGACCGTGGCTTACTGTTGGAGTATGGTTACATTCGCACAATGAGATTGGTATGACCAACGTTGGTCAGTCACTAAAACAGTAAATAAAAAGTGATGCAAATATTTACAGGACAAAGATTAATAAACGAACAGATAAAACAATTCTGCTGATTAATTCCCCCAAAAGATATCAAAACTTTTTATTTTTTATAAAAACATGATGCAAAATATTTTCCTAAAATTACTACGCGTGCTTCGTCGACAACAATAGGAAAGAATTATTACACTACAGTTCAAGAGTAACAAGTAAAAGAAAAGAAAAGAAAAGAAGTACTATTGATAATTTAAATACATTATTTCTAAAAAATAATACTATCAACAGTAATTAATTATTATTATTATTATTATTATTATTATTATTATTATTATTATTATTATAGTTAGTAGTAGTAGTAGTAGTAGTAGTAGTAGTTGTGGTACCTGTTGAGTTTTCCCATTGGTAGTAATATATCTTGCGGCTTTCACTAGAGATTATGTGACAAAAAGACACCCAGCACCTTCCTAAGTAGTCAAGCAGATTTTTAGTAATGTTTTCGTCTAAATGATTACATTATTATTATTATTATTATTATTATTATTATTATTATATTATTATTATTATAGAATAGCTGGATGTGAAACTCCGTACTATAATAAGCAAGTATCCCAAAACAATCATACTACTACTACTACTACTACTACTACTAATAATAATAATAATAATAATAATAATAATAATAATAATAATAATAATAATAATGAGGGAAAAATCAAGACCATCCTGACCACAGCACTGTTAGAATAATTTTGAATACTCAGAAGGGTCCTGGAGATTTGAGAAGACTTGATGTCAATCACTCCAGTGAAAAACTACCAGTTAAAACGGATGTGAAAACTCCCACAGAGTGAAAAAAAAACGAACAACAACAACATTAACAACAACAACAACAACAACAACAACAATAATAATAATAATAATAATAATAATAATAATAATCTGAGGAGACTTGTTGTCACTCAGACTTCAGTGAAATACCATCAGCTAACGCTGTTGTGAAGAACTCTATAATAATAATACTGATTATGATGTTTGCAGAATCGTCGACGTTGTGTTGATATGTAAGTAAAATGAAGTAGTAAAAATAAAAGACCAAGTAAAAAAATACTTGATTATTACTTGTAATAGTACTTCTATCATTATTATTATTGTTTCCATATGGATTAAATCAATTGGGACTATATTGATATTAAATTGTTTACGTCAGATAAAATAATAGGAAAGAATGAAAAAATCCAAAGACTATTTAAAAAAAAAAAAACAAAATGTGTGTGTGTGTGGTGTGTGTGTTGTGTGTGTGTGTGTGTGTAAAAAGAAAAAAAAAGACCTATCAGTCGCAAATATTTGAAAGAGATGACAACGACGATAATGACGGAATCTTTAAGCAGTTTTGGTTTGTTTATGGGGGTACGACACTTGGTTTGCTTATTGTGATGATGATGATGATTATGATGATGATGATGATGATGATATGGGGGTCACTTTTTTTTCTGTTCTATCCGGAGACCCT
>CM042148.1:101174241-101199241 GCA_023376005.1 Doryteuthis pealeii
TGCTAATCTAGCGAGCTAGATTAGCAGACCATTGATAGTGAGGTGCCCATTGATATATAAAATATAAACATTCACTCTAATATACTCAATGACTTCCGAAGAAAAAAAAATTAGTTTACTTCGGATGAGAGACTAAAGGGTTGTATTGCACAGCAAATAATAATAATAATAATAATATAATAATAATAATAATAATAATAGTAGTAGTAGTAGTAGTAGTCGAGCACTCGGAGCAATCCACAAGAAAATGGGGGAACTAGAAATCCGAAGAAGAGTTAAGACTGTCTGTCTAGACCAGATTCTCACCTTTTAAAAAAATTTTTTTACCTATTCTACCTTTGACACCTATTTTATTTGACTTGACACTCAAAATGTGTCATAAGGACCCCGGAGACCACATGGTCCCAGGTTAAGTACCACAGGTCTAGACCACAGCACTGCTGAGCTTGACAAGAGTACTTAGAAGAGTCCTGGAGATCTGTGAGGACTTGCTGTTACTTGAAATTCGGTGAAAACTACCAGGTATTACTGTAGTGGATGAACTCACATGGAGTTAGAATAATAATAATAATAATAATAATAATAATAATAATAGGTCGTACCAATTGTAATTGGTGTCCTTGGAAAAGTCCCTAAGGGTTTGGAAAAGTGTCTGGATGAGTTGGAAATCAGAGGAAGAGTGGAGACCATCCAAACAACAGTATTGTTAAAATCAGCTAGAGTACTCAGAAGAGTCCTGGAGACCTGAGGATACTTGCTGTCACTCAGCCTCTAGTGAACCCCCATGGCGGGTGTGACAAAACTTTTATTGAGTGAATAATAATAATAATAATAATAATAATAATAAATAATAATAATAATAATAATAATAATAATAATAATAATAATAATAATAATAATACTGCACTGCTGCAATCGGCTAGAATGCTCAGAAAAGTCCTGGAGATCTGAGGAGACTTGTTGTCCCTCGACTCCAGTGAAATACCATCAGCTAACGCTGGTGTGGAAAACTCTCGTAATAATAATAATAATAATAATAATAATAATAATAATAATAATAATAATAATAATAACTGTATAAAGCGCCATTGCTTTAGATGTATACAAACTTTCGAAAGTTTGGGAAATGAATCAATCGTAGGAGTAAGCGGGGAAAACATCACAACAGAAATTCACCAATAATAGGGAGTTTATAGGATGCTGATATTGACAATAAATTTTACAACAACAACAACAACAACATAAGTCGGTGAGAGGAATTCCTTTTTTTAAGGGGGTATTTCGGTTCTATTAAATGTCATCATCATCGTCAATGAAAAAGATTAAAAGTTACACGACTACATATTTATCTTCTGTCTGTGTGTGCGTATATATATATATATATATATATATATATATATATTATATATATATATATATACACTTTCAATAAGAAAGAAAAACTTAACAAACCGTCATTTGGGTATTATAAATTTATTTCGACCAGAACTCAATATGAGCCTCTGAGTGTGTGTGTGTGTGTGTGTGTGTGTGTGTGTGTGTGTGTGTGTGTGTGTTTTAAAATATCAAAAAGTAAATATGAAGGTTAACTTGTTGAAAACAAAGATTATTTCTACGGAAGACCACTTAGATACAAAAAAATTCAATCAACAGCTAACGTAGATTATATCAAAGACAACTTAACAATGATAACAACATCATCAACAACAACAATAACAATGATAATGATAACATCGTCAAATAATAATAATAATAATAATAATAATAATAATAATAAACTGGCATACGAAAATGAAACATTGCAACAGGCTATATAAACTATTTAATAAAAGTAAATAAAGTATATCCCAGTTATCTTATAAGTTGATGATGATGATTATGATGATGATTTTGTGTGTGTGTGTGTGTGTGTGTGTGTGTGTGTGGAGTGAAGCAAAAGGGAAAACAAATGAAAGACAAATCCAGGCGAAGTAACGCGTGCAAAAGTTTTTTTGCCGAACCGCTCAGTGCACTTTTTTTTTCTTCTTGTTTTATTTTTTTTTTCGTTCTTTTTTTCTTTTTTTTTTTTTTCTTTTGTTTTTTTTTTTTTTTCCTGACTCTGGGTCGGTAGTAAATAAAGAGGTAATCAACTTTCTTCTATTTGGTCAGAGTCCCATTAAGAACTTTGGTCAGCATTGAAAGACAGCTCAAACGGCATCAAACAGAAAATATGGAATTGGTAAGAAAGAAAGAAAGAAAGAAAGAAAGAAAGAAAGAAAGAAAACACAAAAAGAGACAAAGAGAGAAAAAAACGCGTGTGAGAAGGACCAGAAAAAAGTTAAATTAAAAGTTCAGAAAGAAAAAAAGAAAAAGAAATAAAAATATCTAAAAACAATAAAATAAAAAAAAAGAAGAGTAAAAAAAAAAGAAGAGTGCTGTCCTCCACCCCATTAAATGGATTATTCCATTCAAACGGAAAGGGGGTGAAAGGAAGGCGGAGTCAAATCACGGTGCATGCCATTTTTCCCCCGCAACAGGTAGAACGGAAGATTTTGAAAAGTTTACTTACTTGTTGCTGGTGGTAGTCTATCGTCATATCTTTAGGGGCTGTTTGAACCATATCATCATCATCATCATCATTGTCGGCCCCTCCGGTACCTCCGCCGGACCCTTGAACTCCTGCCTGCTGGTTAGCGCTGGAGGTCGGCGTTGCCCCTCCAACAGCTGGATCCCCTAGCAAGTAGAGAACCCTTAGTTCGTATTCGGTTAGATAAGAGCGGATCTGTGCCGAATCATCGTCCCCCAGTATACCCACGCTCCTCACCTCCATGGCCCTTTTTTTCGTCCGGGTCTTCATGTCTTCCCATTTTTTCTTGACCTCCTCCACTGACCGGCCAACGGGGGAGACAGTATTGACCAATTCCGCAATCTCTTGCCACGCTTTCATCTTTTTGGCGTTGGTCACGCTGTCCGTGAACTTGGCGTTGACCGTGGCCATTCTTTTGCCAATGCCCTCCATGATGGCCGAAACTTCACACGCGGCAAAGTTGCTCTTTCGTTTCTTCTTCTTCCTTCGCTGGACCTCCATGTCTTTTGGCGGGGTTTCAGAGGGCGCCACTTTGCGACTTTTGTCTAACCACCGTTTTCGAATGGTTTGGCCGGACGCACCAGGGTTCGCAGTTGGACTAGTGCGGACACACGTCCTATGGTGAATCTTAAAGAAAGGTGGAATTTTTCTTTTTTTTTTCTTCTTTTTTTTGTAGAAATTAATTTGTGTGTCTCTTTAACAGTTAACACCGTCGCTCCTCAGCGCAACCGGAACGTTTCAACCTCCAGGCTTCCGTTCTGTGTGCTCTTCCCTAAAAATAGACCCTCGATCATAAAACATATGTAGAGACGTATTTTGGTAAAAAAAAAAATCAAGTTCACTTTTTTTGTTTTGTTTTTGTTTTTGTTTTGTTTGTGATGCTGAACACGTGTTTCAGAAAGTCGTAAGTGTTGTTATTCGGAAAGTGTGTGTGTGGGAGGAGTGAGAAGGGTAAAAAAGAAAAAAAAAACTTAGCCAGTCCCGTAAGCGACCCGTAAAGAATAGTTGATTGACTTGAAGTTGCGTTTGTTAGTGTTCTAAGTAAAAGAAAAGGAGAGTAGTTCAATAAGTGAGTATTTAGGAGTTACTTAGGTATGTTCTTTCTTTCTTCTTTTCTTTCCTTTTTTTTCACTATTTTTTTCTTTCTTTCTTTCTTTCTTTTTTTTTTTTTTTTTTTTTTTTTTTACAGACTTAACGATTTTGTACTTAAAGGTGTTACAAAAAAAAAAAAAAGCTAAACTAACACTCTATTTAAAAATAATAATAAAGTAATTAAAATGAAATATTTTTAAAAAAATATCCCCGGCTTTTGTTATAAAAAAAAAATACTAAGAAAGTTTAAATATATATTTATATATTTTTCTTATTTTCATCTTATACATAAATATACACAGAGAAGAAGAAGAGGGAGAAAAAAATAAAGAAGTAAAAGTCAAACCAAAAAAAAAAAAAAGTAATGGAAGTTTGTAAATACTAACTAATCTGCAAGTTGGGGGTATTGGGTAAGAGGGACGGACTTTACGGACGGAGAAATGACCTAGATGGACTGTAAGCCGGGCGAGGTGGACGGACGGACTAAAGGTGCTTACGGACGGACAGACTGACAGTGAGAAGGACGGAGAACTGTACGATCGGCTGGCTTTTTACGTCGACAAATTCGCAGCTACGCACATGCTAACGGTGGCACGCACTTGGCTCGTCGTTCGAAACGAAGCCCTTCCACCAGGCCTCGCGAGCAGCCTTTCTCGCTAAGATTGGACGAGTAGTGTACGATACGGCGCTATACTATGATTCGTTAGGCAGCAGCCTGATAGACTCTAAACTACAGTAAAAACGATGAGAAAGGATGTTGCTCTCTCCTGCCGCTGCGTTTCACGCAAACTGTACGCATCTATTGTTGGCAAGTGCACTAGAATAAGAAACTAGAAAAGCTGCTCCACAACAAACCGTGTATCTAGGTGTGTGTGTGTGTGTGTGTGTGTGTCTGTGTGTGTGAGTGTGTCTGTGTGTGCTTGTATGCGTGTGTCTGTGCGAGTGCGTGCGTGTCTGTCTGTCTGTGTGTGTGCGTGTGTGCGCGCGAGGATCTATCGGTGTGTTTAATTTTAGAAAGGAGAGTCCGTCTGCGCGGGTGGGTCTGAACGCGTGGTGAGAGAGAGAGAGAGAGAGAGAGAGAGAGAGAGAGAGAGAGAGAGAGAGATCTACGTGCATTCACAATATACCTGTACGAGTGTGCTTTTTTTTATTTACTTATTAATATATTGCTATGCTTAGATATATATATATATATATATATATATTACCGACTTTTTGTGTCTGTATGTCTGCACTATATATATATATATATATATATATATATATATATATATGACTTTTAGAATATATATATATATATATATATATATATATATATATATATATATATATAAACGACTTTTTTGTGTGTCTGTGTCTGTATATATATATATATATATATATATATATATATATATATAATTGACTTTTAGAATATATACATATATCTATATATATATATATGTATGTATATATATCTTTTAATGACAAGTAGTTAACAACGCACGTGTTTGAATATTACGGTGTTTGTTGTCTGAATATTTGTGTGAGAGTTTAAGTCCACAAACTACTACAGTAAGTTTCTGCGTCTTAGGCGTATTATATATACGAGAACTTCCACTTTTGTTTCTACCAAATCTTATTTATTCGTCTACGTCCCTCTCTTCCATTCACGCGTAACAGCGAGTAACTTTAGTTAATGAAATAAAGATAAGATTAATTTTTATTCCAGAATAAACGTTCGAAAGTATATATATATATATATATGTGTATATCTACATATATAGATATATATCGTATATGTGTGCCAAATTGCTCAGTGCGTGTTCAGCGAACATAACACTACGCATAGTTGCAATCGATTGTAGGTGTGTCTTTTACTGTGTGCGTGTATATTAAGTTCTCTAAACGACGGCATATCTTTCTTGGAGATATGTTTACTACACGTGTCGTCGTCGTCGACGTCTTTTAAGATATATTGTCTGTTTAAGTTTTCGGGTATATCCAGGCTACGTTTCATGTACCCGTTACGCGTACTCTTCGTTTTGTCTCCAGGTGTGTATATATATATATATATATATATTTCGCTCGAAATATCTAGGACGTATGCAGGGACACGTGTGTCTTTTCGTATCACAACACTCTTTCGTAAATCTCGATACCTCTACTTCTGTGTGTGTGTGTGTGTGTGTGTGTGTGTGTGTGTGAGAGAGAGAGAGAGAGAGAGAGAGAGAGAGAGAGAGAGAGAGAGAGAGAGAGAGAGAGAGAGTTCGTGTGCGTACGTGGCTCTGTATTCGATCGCACAGTGCGTGAATATCTTTAAGCATGTGCGTATCATGAGACTGTGTTTAAAAAGGAAATTGAAAAAAAAAAAAAAAATTAAATATCTGTCCGCGTTAACTAATCCTTCTAAAGTTCTTCGTATCGAATTATTATTATTATTATTATTATTATTATTATTATTATTTCATAACAGCTCTAATTGATGGATTTTCACTGGAGTCTGTTTAAGTGACAGCAAGTACACATGGGTCTCCAGGACTCGTCTAAGTATCCTAGTCGATTTTTAACAGTGCTGTGGTCTGAATGGATCCAATTGTTTTTCTAATTTTCAGTTGTTCAAGTATCCTTTCCACGTTCTTAGGAACAGTTCCAAGGACTCCGAACACGATCAGTATCACCGTCATTTTCATGATCCACAGCGTTGTTGTTGATTATTATTATTATTATTATTATTATTAATTATTATTGTTTTAACTGCTCTCTCTCTCACTGGAGTCTGAGTGACAGCAAGTCCCCCATATCTCCAGGATTCTTCTGAGTATTTTTGCTGATCTTAGCATTATTATTATTATTATTATTATTATTATTATTATTATTATTATTATCACTTCTTGCGAGTTTTTCACACCTCTTTTAGCTGGTGGATTCTGACTCGAGTCTGAGTGACAGCAAGTCTCTTTAGGATTCCAGGACTTTTCTGAGTATTTTTTGCTGAACTTAGCATAATTATTATTATTATTATTATTATTATTATTATTATTATTATTCAACCTCAACGAACCAACGGTACAAATCAATTTAAAAATGCATACCTTACAAAAGAAATCTCAAATGGTAGTTAAAGATATATTCATTCCTAGAGTCTGTTTTTATTTATTTATTTATTTTAGACTGCGTTTTTCCTTTGTGTGATTGCGCGTGTTTCTCTGAGTGTGTCTTTTTACAACCAGTGATCGGATTTTTACGTTCATTGTGTTTTATTTTTCATTTTTAGGTCTGTGTGTCTGTCTGTTCAGGATTATCTGTGTGTGTCTGATGTCTGTGTAGGTGCGTGGAACGACCAGCCGAACATATGTGTGTCCTGTTTTTTTAAGCGCGCGTAGTGATGTGAGAACCTCTGTGTGTGTGTGTGTGTGAGTGTTATTACGGGCTAAAGTTTCTGTGGTGTCTGTTTTTTAAAAAAAGCCAAAATTATGTCTGTATTGGCGCGTGAGAGAAAGAGAGAGAGAGAGAGAGAGAGAGAGAGAGAGAGAAGAGAGAGAGAAGAAATACATAGCTCTTGTGCGTGCGTGCGTGCGAGCGTGCGTGTGCGCGCAGGCGCAGTAGTCACGGTATCAGATGCTACGCGCACGTGCATTTGCGAGTTTCTCATACGGTTTAAATGTGAAATGAGTGTATGATCACTGCGTCATTACTTTTCTCTGAAGATAGATAGATAGATAGATAGATAGATGTCTAGTCTGCGATAGATTGATTGATAGATAGATAGGTACAGACACTGACAGTCCAAGAGATAGATAGATAGATAGATAGATAGATAGACAGATAGGACTCTACTATGATCGATATATAGATAAATATGTCTAGTCTGCAAAAGATAGATAGATAGAATAACATAGACTGTGTAGATAGATAGATAGATAGATAGATAGATATGAACAACTTGAAATAGATAGATAGATAGATAGATATTAACAGAGATAGGTAGTGAGAGAGAGAGAGGGAGAGTGAGAGAGAGAGAGAGAGGGTGGAGAGAGATAATGTGTCTAATGAGTTTTGTTTGAGGTAGAAAGACGGGAACATAATTTGATAGATAGATAGATAGATAGATAGATGTTAATAAAGATAGATAGATAGATAGATAGATATTAACAGACTGTATATATATATATATATATATATATATATATATATATATATATATATATATATATATATATATATATATATATGGAGATAGATAGATAGATAGATAGATATGCGTCTAAGGAGTTTTGTTAATTCTATCATTTCCTTGCGTTATTGACGCCTGATATCGCTTGTGGTGCTTGTACGTGCAAACTCGTGTGTGTGTGTGTGTGTGTGTGTGTGTGATGTGTGTGTTGTGTGCGTTCACATGCGCATGCGTGTGTGAGTGTGTGTGTGGCCGTACGTACTCGTGCACTAACGTGGGTGTGGGCCGGCCTTTCTCCTATATAAGTTTACAACTCTTTTTTTTTTCTCCTTTTCTTCTACAAAATTGAACGTCTAGGATCGAGCATTTTCATGACAGTTCACCGTCTTATTTCATTTATTTTATTTTTTATATCTTATTTATTTATTCATTCGTTTATTTATCTATCTATCTATTTATCTTCCGCTTTACACTTTTCCGTACGCGTGTATTATCTTTCTTGGTTGGTCGTAACGACGAGTGATTCGACGGATACGTAATGTCATAAGCATTTCAAGTGTCTCTCTCACTCTCCTACGTGTAATATCAGCGCCTCTGTTGTGTGTACGACGCACATATAACGCAGTCGACGGAGAATTAAGAAGTTTCTGTTTAATAATCTATGGTGTAAATCATTTATAAAAGAAGAAGAAAATTATTTGAATATTCGTTTGAATAACGACCAATGATATTTTTGATAATAGTATAATTATAAATACATAAATACAGACAGTGAGTTGTGCAAAAATATGAAAGTGTGGAAGAAAGTTCACTAAGTTCAGTTTATGTCGGTAGTATGTGTGTGCGCGCACGTGTGTGTGCGCGCACGTGTGTGTTGTGGATTTATGTGTAAATATTCACGGTCTCTCTCTCTCTCTCTCTCTCTCTCTCTCTCTCTCTGTCTCTCTGTCTGTCTATCTATCTATCTATCTCATTCACTATCCTTCTCTGTCTGTCTATCTCTGTCTCTGTCTCTCCGATCTTTTTTCTATATTTCAGTTTTTTCTTTGTCTCTACTTTTCTAACTATCTTCATATCTTATCTAAACACACACACACACACACACACACACACACACACACACACACACACACATACATATATATATATATATATATATATATATTCATTTTGTCACTTTTTCTCTAGCTTACTTTTTTCTTTCTATTTCTTTATCCTTATCTCTTTTCTCTTTATATCCTTCTATCTCTCTTTTACTCTTTCCTCTTTATTTTCATTTCTCTCCTTGCCCCCCCTCTCTCTCTCTCTCTCTCTCTATATATATATATATATATATATATATATGTGTGTGTGTGTGTGTGTGTGTGTGTGTGTGTGTAAGGTATCTCACTGTATAATTATATTGCATGTTTTAGTAGGTGTAAATACAAGGATTTTATAAATCCCCAGAGAGAGCTCAATGCATAATAATCTATAATTTAGATTAGATACAGAGCAATATTTACTTTTGAAAGAAAGGAAAGTTTTGGTCGAAATAAATTTAGTACGGAATGACGGTTTATTGAGTTTTACTTTTCTTTCAAATGTATATATATATATATATATATATATATATATATATATATATAGAGAGAGAGAGAGAGAGAGAGAGAGAGAGAGAGAGAGAGGGGGGAAAGAGAGTGGAGAGTGATCAAATATATGCATAGATAAATACCTAGATACATAGATATGAACAGACAGACAGATAGATAGATAGATAGATAGATAGATAGAAAGAGAGAGAGAGATAGAGAGAGAGATTTACGTGTGTTACCTATATTCGAAAATGAACTATAGGTTTTGGTAAATTTGCATGTTAAAGGACTTAAGTATTATTTACATTATTCGGACTATTGTTCCCATCTTCATTGTTATTGTTGATGAGAACAATAGTCCGAATAATCCAAATGATACTAATTATCAAGCCTCTTCTAAAAAATTTTAAAGAACTTTAAACTCCAAAGTTTGTTTCTAAGAAGAGAAATTCGTGCCGCCCGGATCTAGGTCGATATAACTTAAGTTCGTTTATAATTTTTTCAATGACACTAAAAAAGCAAAGTTTTACAATTAAGTAGATGACAACGTTAGACAATTGCATTGTTCTAAAGTAAAAGATCATTTTGTGTGTTTAGAAGAAACATCTAAACCATATGTTTTAATACTTCCATTAATAGATAAAATGCCCGTCTGTGAGTGTTTATCTATATGAGACGGAATGTTTCTTCTTTTTAGTATTAGAGGCTGACTGCTGACGACAAAAAATAGTTTCGAAACATCTTAATATATAAATGTGAGTGTATATTACAAATATTTGAACACTCAATCCGATCTATCCGTCTGTCTGTCTGTCTTTCTGTCAGTCTGTCTATATATATATATAAATAAATATATATATATATATATATGTATGTGTGTGTGTGTGTGTGTGTGTGTGTGTTTATGTGTGTGTATGTGTGTGTGTATGTGTGCGTGTGCTGGTGCGTGTGTGACAACCTATCTAAGTCTGTTAATATTCACCTATCTATCTATATATCTATATATGTATCTATCTATCTCAGTCTTATCATATCTATCTATCTATCTATCTATCTATCTCAGTTTTTCATATCTATCTATCTATCTATCTATCTATCTCAGTCTTTTCATATCTATCAATCTATCTATCTATATGTATCTATCTTTCTCTCTCCCTTCCTATCCCCCCCTCTCTCTCTCACTCTCTCTCTCTCTCTCTCTCTATATATATATATATATATATATATATATATACATATAGATAGATAGATAGATAGATATAAATAGTGAGAGACAGAAATTTGTAAATATACGCATATATATATATATGTGTGTGTGTGTGTGTGTGTGTGTGCATACACACACACACACCACATATATATATATATATATATATAGAGAGAGAGAGAGTGAGAGAGAGAGAGAGAGAGAGAGAAGAGAGAGAGAGAGAGAGATTTGTAAATATACGCATGCATCTGCCCACGGATATATATCCGTTCATTAAATGTATTTTTTATTATATCTGTCCTTATTTTCTAAGCGGTACTTTAATTTGACACGAGTGTGTACGTATAGAGATCATTCAATGAGGATCAAGCTCACTACTTAGTAGTAGCGAATCTAGTTTGCTATTTATGGATCTACTACGAGACTAATGAAAAATCCGAGAAACGATTTTACTCAATAATAGTGTAATCCAATAATATTTTCAATAGAAACTTATTGAAGTCGTAAGCTCCCAAAATCCAAAGTCCACCTCTGTAGACATTCGACCCCCAACAGTATGTATACGTATCTGAGAGTATATTGGTAAGTTCGTCGCTGGGTACTGTAGTCATTTACTGAGGCTAGCTTAATTTTCCATAAGACCAGAGATATGGGCACTCAGTGAGAAACGAACTCACTAAAAATGGTTTGGTAACTCAGCTTGAAAATCATTATGCTAGGCGAGGGGGCTTCTTAGCTTGACGTGGTACCTGAATTTTTACCTGAAATTTAAACTTTTTAATTCAGTGATAAAGATATATTTTCCTAACATTCCTTCAGGCCGGAATAACACAAAATCTTTTTTACGCGGGTTTTTATATGGGGCATCTAGCGGGGATCGAACTCGCTATTCAGTAATAACGGATCTGTGAGACTAGCCTGCTAACCATTACACATTGTAGTAAGTGCATTGACAATGTTAAAAAATGTATTTTGTGCAAAAGCACCAATTTTTATCATAATTACTCGACTAATTTACGTATGTATGTATGTATGTATCTAATCTATCTATCTATCTATCTATCACAGTCTGTTCGTATATACATATAAAACATATATATCATATATGCACAACTGAGAACTAGACTCACCAGATATACCAACAAAGAAGAATACGTGAACTTCACAACGACAATATATATATATATATATATATATATATATATATATATATATATATATATATCACATCCTGTTTCTATCTATCTATCTATCTATCTATCACTGTTAATATCTATCTATCTATATATCAGTGTTCCTATCTATCACAGTATGTTCCTATCTATCTATCTATCTATCTATCTTTCTTATCTTTTTCAGTAGGTATCAAAGTGCGTGTATATATATATATATATATATATATATATATATATATATATATATATATATATATAACTGTAATTGTGCAAGCAGGGTTTGTAGTTAAAGTGGGGAAGGGGGGTGATAGAAAATAACACAAGTAGAATGCCAAATGCAATCTTGAAAACGACAGACAGACCGACAGACAGACAGACAGACAGAAAGATAGACATGGCACCGGATGGGGTGGGGGTGGCGTATTCTACTTTCTTCTGACACGCACGCGCCGTTTTCTAACACGAAAACATTGGCAGACGACAACGACTCTTCATCCCGACGACGACGACGACGATGATGATGATGATGATGATGGGATGAGTGACACTGTCAGCGTCAATAAGTTCGAAAAAGTTCGAAGAAGTTTCTTCCCAAACTTTTGAGGGAAACATCTCAAGAGTTCCTCTTGGGATTGGGGGCCGAAGTATTGTTCACACATTTTTATGACTGTGTAAGACTTTAATATTCTTTCTTATATCTTATTATTATGGATATTCGGTGTCTGTCTTACGTCACAGTATCCCCAGGAATTGCGTAATCCTATCAATGATTATTTGATACATAGTGAAAATCATTAATACATAGATTAAATCTTATTGATTAACAATGTTTCTATGAAAGTCTGTGTTAGATTTGCTTCAAAATATTCTCGCTGCTTTTAAAAATCTGCAATGTGTTTTATATATCACAATAAATTAAGGTTTGCATAATGTATGGTGTGGTTAATTTGCATTCTGGTTTTAACAAAACGTGTTTGATAAATGATTACTTGATATTTCTCTGAATGTTTGAGATGAGGCTTGATGATTAGTATTATCTGCGTTATTCGGACTATTGTCCCCATTTTCATTGTTATTTGTACAACGTTTCGGCCGATATGCCCTCCGGCCTTCTTCAGGTATTTCTTGTCGGACTCGGGAACCTTCTCGGACTCGGGAATCTTCTTTTCGGACTCGGGAACTTTCTTGTCGTAATCGGGAGCCATCACGGAACTTTGAACCCAGCCCTTTATTCAGTCCACGGGGGTATCCTGTTCTCATTCCGCTAACCATAGCTGGGTAGGAGTTCTGTTAATTATTTTTCTATGTTACTGCCTCTACTCAGGATTGAACGCGGAATCCAGAGATAACTGTCACTTAGAACTGTCTTAACCTAACTACCTTATCCATGAGGCCACGTATCCAGTTCCGTGATGGCTCCCGATTACGACAAGAAGGTTCCCGAGTCCGAAAAGAAGGTTTCCGAGTCAAACAAGAAATACCTGAAGAAGGCCGGAGGGCATATCGGCCGAAACGTTGTACAAATAACAATGAAGATGGGGACAATAGTCCGAATAACGCAGATGATACTGATTACTTGATGTTATTGATCTTTGATATTATTGTTTTATTCTAATTCAATCCTATTAATAATTTTTATATAGAAACTAATAAAGATATAATTGAAATGAGTATAATAGTTTTCTATGCGTTCTTATTTAATTTCGTTAGTATTTCTAATTTAATATATTTCATTACATTAAAACTTAAATATTATGCCCGGAAGGCGCATATTCTTGCTAGTTTATTGAGTTATTTACCTATTCATCTATTTATTCATGTGCAAATCTTCTCTGCTCTACAGGACTCGTCTAAGTATCTTTACCGATTTTAACAATGCTGAGATCTGATATATATATATATATATATATATAGGGTAAACTATAGACACGTGTTTCGAGGTATCACCTCTCATCAGTATAGTTATACGGTTTTAGCAGCTGCCTCTGGCTGGGTTCGAAACCCGAACGAACTTACGCTCGCCCAAGCTTCTTACCCACACATCCACAGTCAGTCGCCAAGTATAGCAGGCTATTTAATTGCTATATTTCTAAGGGGAAATGACCTTCACCTAGAGTTCTCAAACTATGTAAACAAAGTGAGATTTGGCCGAGCCGAATACGGTGAATCTGATAGAGTGCTCAACCGAGAACGGGAAGCGTATAAAGGGTAAACTATAGACACGTGTTTCGAGGTATCACCTCTCATCAGTATAGTTATACGGTTTTAGCATCGAAACCCGAACGAACTTACGCTCGCCCAAGCTTCTTACCCACACATCCACAGTCAATAGCAGGCTATTAATTGCTATATTTCTAAGGGGAAATGACCTTCACCTAGAGTTCTCAAACTATGTAAACAAAGTGAGATTTGGCCGAGCCGAATACGGTGAATCTGCAATTATATACCTTCTAAATAGATATAAGGGGTAAACTATAGACACGTGTTTCGAGGTATCACTCTCATCAGTATAGTTATACGGTTTTAGCAGCTGCCTCTGGCTGGGTTCGAAACCCGAACGAACTTATGCTCGCCCAAGCTTCTTACCACACATCCACAGTCAGTCGCCAAGTATAGCAGGCTATTTAATTGCTATATTTCTAAGGGAAATGACCTTCACCTAGAGTTCTCAAAAAGTGAGATTTGGCCGAGCCGAATACGGTGAATCTGCAATTATATACCTTCTAATAGAGTGCTCACCGAGAACGGGAAGCGTATAAAGGGGTAAACTATAGACACGTGTTTCGAGGTATCACCTCTCATCAGTATAGTTATACGGTTTTAGCAGCTGCCTCTGGCTGGGTTCGAAACCCGAACGAACTTACGCTCGCCCAAGCTTCTTACCCACACATCCACAGTCAGTCGCCAAGTATAGCAGGCTATTTAATTGCTATATTTCTAAGGGAAATGACCTTCACCTAGAGTTCTCAAACTATGTAAACAAAGTGAGATTTGGCCGAGCCGAATACGGTGAATCTGCAATTATATACCTTCTAAATAGAGTGCTCAACCGAGAACGGGAAGCGTATAAAGGGGTAAACTATAGACACGTGTTTCGAGGTATCACCTCTCATCAGTATAGTTATACGGTTTTAGCAGCTGCCTCTGGCTGGGTTCGAAACCCGAACGAACTTACGCTCGCCCAAGCTTCTTACCCACACATCCACAGTCAGTCGCCAAGTATAGCAGGCTATTTAATTGCTATATTTCTAAGGGGAAATGACCTTCACCTAGAGTTCTCAAACTATGTAAACAAAGTGAGATTTGGCCGAGCCGAATACGGTGAATCTGCAATTATATACCTTCTAAATAGAGTGCTCAACCGAGAACGGGAAGCGTATAAAGGGGTAAACTATAGACACGTGTTTCGAAGTATCACCTCTCATCAGTATAGTTATACGGTTTTAGCAGCTGCCTCTGGCTGGGTTCGAAACCCGAACGAACTTACGCTCGCCCAAGCTTCTTACCCACACATCCACAGTCAGTCGCCAAGTATAGCAGGCTATTTAATTGCTATATTTCTAAGGGGAAATGACCTTCACCTAGAGTTCTCAAACTATGTAAACAAAGTGAGATTTGGCCGAGCCGAATACGGTGAATCTGCAATTATATACCTTCTAAATAGAGTGCTCAACCGAGAACGGGAAGCGTATATACTTTTGCTGTTGATCATTCCCTAGGGAGTTCACTGATGTGGTACAGGTTATCTGTAGTGAGAACTCGATGTATATTATTTCAGGAATGTGAACGGACAGAGCAATAAATATATATATATATATATATATATAGAGAGAGAGAGAGACAGACAGACAGACAGACAGAGTTAGACAGAGAGAGACAGACAGAGACAGACAGAAAGAGAGAACAGAGAGAGAGAAACAGAGACAGAGACAGACAGACAAGTAGATATACAGACAGACAGAGGTAGAAAGAGACACAGAGAAAGTGAGACACAGACAGAGATCGAAACAGATAGACAAATAGAGTGAATGAGAGAGAAAGAGAGAGGGAGAGAGTGAGAGACATACAGAGAGACAGAGAGAGATGGTCAGACAGACAAACAGAAAGAAGGGGAAAGAGAGAAAAAAGAAGTATGATCCATCAAAATTTATGTGCCGACATATTGTCTATATATTTATGCTCTCGTGTTCTTTTACTGTTTGCGTATTTGGGAGGTACAGTCTCGGAAACGGATCCTCGGTATCAATGCGAGTTTATTATACAAGCTTCATAGGATAGTAAGTGCCGGTTGCCTAATCAATCGACCAATGAAAAACAATCCAATTAAGTTCAAGTCAGTTTTAATAAGTATGTTTTTACCAAACCCCTCCGCAGAGAGAGAGAGAGAGAGAGAGAGAGAATTTATCAAACCCTCCGCATTGAGTAGGTTGTGACACAAGGTCAATTTATTAAGCGGAGTTTAACAGTTTTTAATTCGGAGTTTTCCTCCTCCTAGACTGGTTACCTAGACACAGTTAAAGAGTCCAGTCTGTCCTCCTATTTGCCCCTAGCTGAAACAAGAGTTGGAGGCATACCTTTCCCAAGGGTATTATCGCTATGTAAAATGTAAACAGCCTTGTCCAGGATTTGAACTCGGGTTGACGAGTCGATTTTCTACAACTCTAACCATTACACCACGCACCTCCAGTTTTGATAAGTAACACGCAAACCGGCTGATCACGACCCCCATCAAACAAACCCCGACCCCCACGCTGGTCTAGAAAATAAAATGGACGCATTCACATGAAGTCTCTGGCATAAATATAATCAAAATAAACATGTACGTATCTTCCGTAGGTTTTACTTACAGGGCTTGAGAGAGAGAGAGAGAGAGAGAGAGAGAGAGAGAGAGGGGGGGTCTCTATTTGTGTGAGAGAGTCTGTGTGTATGAGATAGAGAGAGGGGGTGGGTGTGTTTGTAAGAGAGTGGGTGAGTCCGTGTGCAAGAGAGAGAGAGAGAGAGAGGGGGAGTCTTGAGTTCATGGACTTTTTGGATAATGTCTGTGAGTTCCATAAAATCTCAGCCCATTCCTACACCCCCCCACTCACCCCACTCACCCCACCCCACACACCAAGCACACGTCGGCACGCATACTTACTGCTCATGCGTATTAAAACATACAAGCCTATACAGAAATATTTATACGTATATCTCTCCTTTCCGGTTAGAAAAAAAGAAAGAAGAAAAAAAAATAGTGCATCTAAGTGTATTTATATTAATCTGTCGATGCGTGTGTGCATATGTGCGCATGCGTACGCGCGCGTGTGTATATGTGCGCAGGCGCGTGAGTTATTTTTGTAATCGCACTCCGGATAATTAATTAAAGGATACCTTCGAGTGGATGCATTGCACACAGACACACACACAGACGTAGGGGTCGGTTTAGCTCAGTCGGTAGAACGTCGTCCTTGGAACCCACAAGGTTCTGCGTCCGATACCGACCTTCGCCAATTCAGCGCTTGAGTAGTATAATTTGGTTATTATTATTATTACTGAAATAGATCACTAATTAGGACAGCCTATTCAAGTAGTGACCAACCCAAGCGGAGATTTAAGAGGTTTGAATTCAGAGTTTTCCTTCTCCTAGACTGGTTGCCTAACCAAGGTTAAAGAGCCAAGTCTGTTCTACTATTTACCCATAGCTGGAGGGAGAGTAGTTGGATTCATACCTTTCCCAAAGGTATTAGCGCTATGTGAACTGTATCTTGGTCCAAGATTTGAACTCGCGTCGAAGAGTCCATTTCCTACGACTCTAATTACACCACGCGCCTCCAACTCTCTGTGTGATAAAGTAGGAAGCTAGTGGTAGGTATGACGTACTACCTAAGATGCCCCTCCCTCAAAATAGCAATCTCACTGGTACAGTGTTAGTGAAAAGGGGATAGACTTCCTCACTGTCCGGCTGATACCAACAATAGGCCACTCTATCGATTTTAGTCTTTTTTTATTTACTAATATCAATAAACCAATGACCTAATTATGAAATTTATGAAATAATATATTAATACACGTGTTGCTAAATCTTCCGTCCGTTATTATCCTGATACACCCTCTGGTTAAAAATGAGACCGTCCAAATTATTCAAGATGCCATGCAAAAATGTAAATCCAGATTATCTGGCGTCACTTAATCGCAGATTTCTTATTTGTCCAATTTTATTTGTCCCAATTTTTAAAATGAAACATTCCAAATGGTCTTGAGTCACTTAAACGTCAAATGTAAAATTAAAATGAATTGAAAAAAAAGTTAAATGCTTGTTTGATTTTTATTATTAAAATTGTGAATTACGGGAGATATTTTAATTTACGCTATGTTTTAGCGTACCAGCGTCAGGCGAATTTCCGGCCCAACTTAGATATTTCCCGATTGGTATTTTTATCGCCTCTTTTTCGGCAAATTGATGTAGATATTTATCACGAGATTTTTATCGGCAAATTTGCCAAAGTGATATTTACTTTTAAGATAGAGTCAGATAGAGTTAAATGAAGATTATTATTATACATTTTATATATTGAACTATTCGTAATAGCTCTTAAGTAATCAAAACAAACGTTGTAATAATTAAATTATCATACTGTGGTATATCCACAGGTCCTGCTAGAGAAATGATGATGAAAAAATTATTTTGGTTCTCTTTTGACATGCCATAAAAACCAACCAACCAACCAACTAGCCAGCCAACCAATAATTAGCCAATTACCCACTCTATTTATTACTATAAGTCGTCGGGGAGGCCTAATGTCGGCTTCGGCCATTCAGCGAGGGAGTCTATCCACTTTTCACTGGCGCTAGACCAAGGAAATTATTTAGCGTCTGAGGTGGAGCGCCACACCTACCATCAGCTCCTCACTTTACCACACAGATCCCTGTGCTACTCATACGCTGAGTTGGCGAGGGCCGGTATCGAACCAGGAGCCTTGTGGTTCCTGCTCTACCGACTGAGCTAAACCGGCCCCTTTATGGACCGTTTTCCTCCTATTTATTTTTCTTTTTTTATTCTGAATCGCCATAGCCATTCCACAGAAGACAGAAGATTCTTATATATCTATTAATAATGGAGATTCGCTTCCGGTTTTTGTCTGTAACAAAAATTACGTCACTGCTTACGTCACATTACCCAAAATCGTCATAACCTAGAATAAATACACTCAAAATTTGAACAGGCAACATTAGACAGTCCTCATTGTTTTTGAAAACAAGTTTTAATAAATACATGACTGGTATTATATATCTATATATAGTTTATTTTTATTTTAATATATATTTAAAGTTTACATTTCAAATTGTTTTATTTTTTAATACTTTAATAAATTTGATGATTTTACTTTTACAAACTCGCTGACATTGAATTTCTAACTCCTACCCCTCAGGTAATATGTTTCAAAAATTTATTTTTTACATCGCCCGGAGGGCGTTTTTTTATTTTGCTAGTTTCACTAATAAAAAGTAAAGCAATTATATTAAAAGTTAAAGAAATAGAAAGGATTATGCTTTATTTTGAATGAAAAATAATGTATTGCAAATAAACATTTTTAACAATTAGATTCTAGGTAACTACATATATAGAAAGGGAGGGAGGGAGACACACACAGAGAGAGAGAGAGAGAGAGAGAGAGAGAAAAGCGGTGTGACGGAATTAATCCTCTATAGTGCATATGTAGGTGGTGGTGTAATGGTTATCGTAATATCGCGAATAATGGAATCTGCGTGACGAGTACAAATTCCGTGCCTATTTGCGTTTTCTTTCATGCTAATGCCTTTGGGGAAAAGCATAAATCCATCTCTTTCTTCGTCTGCAATGAGCAAAAGTAGGACAGTCTGGGCTCTCTAGCCTTGCTAAAGCATCTTCTTTGGGAGAAGGAAATAATTTGAATTCCAACCCCAACGAATATATATATATATATATATATATATATATACTCATAGAAGAAGTTATTTCCCGACCGCGGTTTCGGTGTTACTCTAACACCTTCATCAGGGGCATTGAGTGGATATTTTCGGTTACTTTATATAGCTAGACTGATATTTCTTTAATTCTTCATGAAATTTAATCTTAGTGGGCTGCTAGTTTGTAGTTGAGGTTAAACTCCTCCTATCTTGACCTACGTGGGTATTAATGCTCTATATCCACAATATATTGAACCCTATTGGATTAACTACTTACGCTATGTTCACATAGTAGTACCCATATATATATATATATATATATATATATATATATATAGAGAGAGAGAGAGAGAGAGAGAGAGAGAGAATATCCAATTGCCGCTTTAACGTTTCCCTTGCAGTGACATCAGTGAATAAACCAAAAGTGCTCAATATATTAAATGTATCTGAGTTTAACTAAGGAATTACATCGACTTAGTTAAGCGTAGGGTAGGGTCCTGATGAAAATATTTGGATTGAAACCATGGTAGACCCTTAACTTTTTTCTCTACAAATACTATATATATATATATATATATATATATATGTATATTTAGGCAGCATTTCTTCTTGTATGGTGGAATATATATATATATATATATATATATATATATATATATATATATAGCAATCTACAGACGCGCGTTTCGGGGTTTCACCCCTCATCAGTGCAGCTATACTTATTTTTCAACAGCTACCTCTGGTCGGGATTTTTTCAATGTACATTTAGGTCCAATCATTCGAGTTATTTTCTTTTATGGCATATCAACATTCGTGTGTGATTTAATGCCAAATCCATTCTCGTAGGAGAATAGTAGTGGTACTATTTAACCTATAGCTATGGGGATGAGAGGACCATACCTTTACCAAGGTATTAGTTTGAAAGTGAACGTAACTGGAGCGCAACTGGAGTTCGAACTCGATTACTACGGTGTCGCGGTCCGGTACGTTAGCTACCACGCCATGGAGACCTCCTCGCTGGTCAGAGAAAAAGTATTGACAAAAGAAAAAAAAAAGCAAATTGAAAGATAAAATTAGAAGTGGGGAAAAGGGTGACGTGAAGGAGATCGAAGACTTAAATTTTCCAATGTAGAATTCGTGGTTTATTCATCATCATCATCATCGTCATCATCATCATCATCATCATCATCATTCACGTGGTCATTTTTCTGAATAGTTAGTAAATTTCACCGTGTATACTCGTATACAGGTCGAATTTTGAAGGCTTACATTTCTAACTAGCGTCGTCATCAGCATCATCATCATCATCATCATCATCTTCATCGTTCACGTGATCGTTTTTGACAAGTTCGTGATTACTTTATAAATGTAAATATCACCGTGTATACTCGTATACAGGTCGAATTTTGAAGGCTTACAACATTTCAACGTTCATCATCATCATCATCATCATTATCTATCCATGACAATCTCTCGCCACCCGTCCCTATCATTTATTGCCCACTTTCAGGTCCTCTGCGCAGCATCCAGTATCTGTGCAGAGTCTTTGTTGGACGACCCGCACTGGCGTTTGCCCATGTACTAACTTCCACAGGTGAATATTTTGTTCGTTAGACTTGGATAGTTTGTATGATGGGAGGCAAGTGGCCATACAGCTGTTTTCTTGTGTGCTGTTGTTTCCACGATTTGTTTAAGATCACACGCAGCATTCTTGTGCAGCTCCCATCTAGTTTATTCTCTAGGTGTTTCGTTAGGGTCCAAGTGGTGCAGCCATACAATAGCACTGATATTTTTCGTTTTTCAAATCTACATTGGGATTAAGCGAAAAATATTTTTTGTCACCAGGTTATTAGCTCAGTCAGTAGAGCATCTTCCTAGGAACCACAATGTTCTAAAGACCCGGGGTCGATACCGGTCCTCACCAACTCAGCAAAGGAGTAGTACAGATTGGATCTCTGCGTGCGCTAAAGTGAGGAGCTGATGGTAGGTGTGACACTCCATCTCAGACGCATAAAACAATCTCTCTGGTCTGGCGCTAGCGAAAAGGGGATAGACTCCCTCGCTGTCCGGTTAATACCAACAATAGGCCACTTCACCTACTATTATGTCCTGGATCAGAGTTATTTTCATACAGGTCATTGTTCAGCTGAAAAAATCTGAAGAAATCTATCAATAATGGAGATTAGGTCTCTATTTGTCTGTAACAAAACTACGTCACTGTCTACGTCATATCACACAATATCGTCATAACATAAAACAATTCAAAATTTGAGCATGCAAACTTAGACGATCCTCATTGTTTTTCAAAACAAGTTTTAATAGATACATTAGGCTGTGGCCTATTAACGGTATCAGCCGGACAGCGAGAGAGTCTATCCCCTTTTCGCAAGCACTAGACCAGGGAGATTGTTTTTACTGAGGTGGAGCGCCACACCTACCGTCAGCTCCCAACTTTACCACACATGTTATCCAAACTGTGCCACTCATGCACTTAGGCCTGGTATCGAACCCAGGAACCTGGCGATTCCTAGACGAGTAGCTCTACCGACTGAGCTAAACCGACCTCTTAAAAATGTATAGTCAATGTCATCTATACATACACACATTCTTAGTACCCCTCCCTCCCCCCAAAAAAACTCACTGTTGTTTATATAAACATACAGACAGGTAACGAACTATGAAACGCTTTATTCGGACACACGCACACTCAGTGTGAATTATGCGCAAAGAGAACTTGTATCTTTTTCGCACAAAGAACGAGTTTTACAAGGATATAAACTTACACTTACCGACTCAGTAACCAATTATAGACACCCTCCAAAAAATACAATTATTTCTACCCGAAATATTTACACACACACACACACACACACACACACACACAACACACACACACACACACACGCAGACACACACACACACATATATATATATATATATTAGAAATGGCTACCCAGCGTCACATGGGTAGAGGGGTGTAAACCATGCTATATTTGTTTCCTTACTTTTGAGATTTACAAATGGTGGACATTTTTAAGTAGAATTTCAATGTTATTTCTACGTATGTTTTAATTTTTAAATATCCTCGAATGTAAATCAAATCTTCATAATTTTTGCACAAAAGTAAGAACCACACCGGTTAATGTGTACGTATATTTACTTTGTTGTTAATAGTTTGTTTATATATATATATATATATATATATATATATATATATATATATATATATGTGTGTGTGTGTGTGTGTGTGTGTGTTATGGTAAAGGTGACTTACCGGTGAATATGGTCACAATGGTTAGTTGATGCAAAATTCAGAAAGGTAACGCAGCGATATAACAAATGAAAAGTGCTCAATAAGTTAGTAGAGCAAATTTATTGTAATACAGGTACAAGTGATAACCTACTCTAGTTTCACCATAAGGATCTTCAGGGTTAAATCCACTGGATTAATCAATATCTTGATTAATCCAGTGGATTTATCCTGAAGATCCTTATGGTGAAACTAGAGTAGGTTATCACATGTACCAGTATTACAATATATATATATATATATATATATATATATATATCATATTGTGTGTGTGTGTGTGTGTGTGTGGTGTCACTGCCTGTCTTTCTGTCTGTGTGTGTATCAAAATGTCTAAACGTAGCGGTGAAATATGATAAAGACCTTTATGTGTTTTCAGATGCAAGAGGGTTTCAGCTCGGAACACACGTGTCCCATGGGAATGGTGCGCATGCAGAAATGTTCGCTCATATCATTTTGAGAAAAGGGATCTCGTATTGCGTACGAACACTTAACCCCCTACTGGGGGGGGGGGTCTGCTTACGGGCCCCGGAAGGGTGGGGTTTATATACTTTCTATGAATAATACTTCGTGAAAATAGACGTGTAGTAGTGTGGGGGTACGTATCATAGATTCGGGGGCGTATCATAGATTCAGGGGTGGGTGAGCCCCTAGGACCGGATCCATGATGCGTATCAGACGAAATAACAGGCAATAACGTTGGATCTCTGTCTCTCTCAATATCTCTCTCCCACCCACACTCAGGTATACGCATACATACATACATACACGCACACAGATACATAGTGTAGACCTGAAATGTAATCCTAATAAAGTTGTAATTTACAAAGTTTAGTATTTTCAGATAATCTTCTGCTTAGAAGTTCTCGCATCTAAAAGTGCACAACCCTGATGATTCTAGCGATGAAACTCGAGTAGGTTTCTATTGTATCCATTTCTTCAATATATATATATATATATATATATATATATATGTGTGTGTGTGTGTGTGTGTCATCCATAGACACCGTGTTTCGACATTTCACGTCTGTTCAGTGTGACTAGACACAACAACTACCTCTGACCAGGAGCGAAAACCGACTGACTTTTCATCAGTCCGATCCGTTAATCTCTCGGCCATTTGACAGCTGCCGTTTTTAAGGGGCGGTGTTTAAACTATTTAATACATACATTGTTTATACATTTTTTACGATCACCAGAGAGATCCAGTCTGTAAATAGACGATCATTGCTTTATGCTAGCAGTGAAAGCTAATATATATATATATATATATATATATATATATATATATATATATATATACTTTAAAGAAAGAAAAACATAACACACCGGCATCTGGCTATTATAAATTTATTTCGACAAGCACTCGAAATTTTTGAGTTCTGATCAAAATTAATTTATCTTTGCTATTTTTAAAAGTTTTTCTTTCTTTGAAAATATAAATATTTCTGTGTATATAATTAATCTATAAGTTTGCATCAACATGAGCATGCATTGTGGATGTACAAGAAATATTGATGATCGCAAATAGAATTATCCCCAATTGGATACTTTCACACACACACATATATATATATATATATATATATATATATGTGTGTGTGTGTGTGTGTGTGTGTGGTTGTACAGTGCAATTTAGATGATCCCAAATAGAATCATCCTTTACTTACCAGTCATTTGGATATATATATATATATATATATATATATATATATATATATATATATATATATATCTGTCTGTGTGTGTGGTGTGTGTGTGTGCGTGTATGTGTGTTTTGGGCCGGCAAAAAGTCTAGCTACACTGAAACGCCGAAACACGTGTCTGTGGATGACTTATTAATGTATGTATATATATATATATACACATACATGTAAAAATTCATTTTCATATTATCAATCAAAGCCTGAAGAAGATACCAGAAGATCTGAAACACGTGTTGCATATGTAAAACAAAAAGAATTAAAAAATTTTTTTCTGAGAACAAAATACATTTT
>CM042148.1:101206741-101209241 GCA_023376005.1 Doryteuthis pealeii
TTTGAAAACTAAACATTGAATATACAGTTGTAAAATGGTCTTCCGCTGGAAACTTTTGCATCAAATATGTCAACACACTCGATATAGGCGTTGCTCAATATGTTGGTGTTTGCAAATATGTCTAAAATACACCAGGTCTATCGTTTCAAATCAAATTATCCCATGACCCCAAAAAAAGCATCAAGGTGGCACCCTGGGTCCTTCCTGGCATTTCCTGGGGAGGGGGGGGTAATCGGAGGAGGTGGGGGCTACTTGCCAATGCCTGTTTCCTTTTCTTTGCAATAAGCAACAACCTGAGATAGGTTTCCTTTTACCAACGACAGGAAGTAAATCCTGGTTTGATTTGTAGGGAGGGATTGGTTCATGCCTGCATTTTTTTGCGAGTTGAATACAATTTATTTCATGGTGAGATTTGAACTTGGTTCACCGATTTCATTTTCCGTACCCAGTCTGCCCCTTAGTTATCACTGTAATCTAAAAGATAATTTGGTTTGGTTTGGTTTGGTTCATCTTTTTTACGGCATATCAACCTCAGTGGGTCATTTAATGCAGAAAAAGTTTCGAAATAAATTTATTCTTAATGTATACCTTTTTTTTATATATACACAATTTACTATCTAACCCATAGATGGGACCCTAACAGGTTCTAAAAGATAACTAATTCAAAACAAATATATACCAAACCCTTTGCACGTGTAGGATGTGACGCAAGGTCATTTTTAAGCGGAGTCTATCTGGGCTGAATTCAGAGTTTTCCTTCTCCTAGACTAGTTGCCTAAGATTAAATAACCCAGTCTACCCTACTATTTAGATGGAGGGAGAATAGTTGGAAGCATAGCATTCTCAAGGGTATATCATGTGAAATGCAAACAGGCTCGTGCTGGATTTGAATTCGTCTGTCCGTGTCCATTCCCTACGACGGTAAACATTACACTACGTGCCTTCATGAAATCCTATTTTGGCTTTTGATATACCATTTAAAAAAAAGCCAACCAACCCTCCTCAGGTCACTACCGAGAAGCATTTTAGGACACGGGTGAATATGAACATCCTAAAAATCCTGTCGTTTTGAAGATATGTAGATTTAATCTTTTGACCTAACAGTTTTTCCTTAATTAAACGCCTTGTCAGCTGGGGCTGTAGAATACGCTGACTGTACCTCGGTAAATAGCGACCTGTGATGCTTAATGAAGGAATCTTGGTGACCCGAACACTCTACTTTGGTCATTAGTTATGCTAGGCAGGCCTCTCTGAACCTTACTGTGCACCCCATTTTATTTTAACTTAGCTAAACTAAGCTCAAAAGAAATAAATGAAATAATCGAAATTTTAACCGGAAGATATTCTGCCCAGTCGGTTGGAGGCTGTAGAATACACCGATTGCACTTTTGCAAAGGGGTAACCCCCCCCATTCGGGCCACCTGTTGGCTGTGGTTGATGACCGGGATGCTTCATGACGGAATCATGGTTGAGCAGTCGATGACATGCAACACCCACTTGGTCCTTAGTTAGGCTAATCGAAGAGGCCCCACTGATCAATTGGCTGATCATATCAAGCTCTAGAACCAATTGTACCAGCCCCCTGGCTTTTATGACAAAACCACAACCGTTTTTTATCATATATATAGAAAGCGACGTCTCGGGTTCTTAATATCCTGGGTCTGACGTTAAACCGCATATAATTTAAATCCTGGAACTCTGGGGAGTGTACCCCTTCAACGTCAATATTCTCAGGTCATCTCTGAAACCGAAGTGGTAGTACTCTTAGGGTTCCATTTATGGGTTAAATAGAAAAATGAGTTGAAGAAAGATGTATTAAAAATTGAGTTCGAAAAAAAAATTGAAATGTATCAAGAATGAATAAAAAAAACGTCTTCAACACAAAATAACCGAACAAGGGTTGACATGCCATAAAATACAACCAACCAACCACAAGATATTTTTACCCAGCAAATGAATATGCCACTTCACCAATACATTTTTCACCCTTTCTTTGTGATTTATCAAATACTTTGAACACTTCAAAATATATTCTAAAAACATCTTTTTTTTCACCAAAAAAAAAACATTTTTCTCGTGACGATGACCTAATGTTGAAACCAGTTAAGAACAATGAAAATATAAATAACATGATAGAAATATTCATGTTTGTCTCATCACTTTTGTCCATCTCTCTCTCTCTCTCTCTCTCTCTCTCTATATATATATATATATATATATATATATATATATATATATATATATATAACTTTCAAAGAAAGAAAAACTTAACAAACCGTCATATTTATTTCGACCAGAAACTCAAAACGCGTCTGCCTCATCAGACAGATTTTACAAACACACAACACACACACCACACACACACACACACACACACACACACACAAACATATATATATGTGTGTGTGTGTGTGTGTGTGTGTGTGTGTGTGTGTACTTTAAGTTTAATTTAAGTTTATAGCGATGATCGATATGGACGTATGGGGATTAAGAATCATGG
>CM042148.1:101216741-101249241 GCA_023376005.1 Doryteuthis pealeii
CATCATTATATAAAACATCTACAACAATCCGGAATATCCACCACATAAAATCAACCCTAACACACACACACACACACACACACACACACACACACACATATATATATATATATATATATATATGAGACCTAATAGGTCGAAATGTACATTCAGGGATTGACATTTTCTCGATTTGTTTAGCCTTACATTTGAACATATATGCCCGCCGAAATTCATTAATTATTAACTAATTAATTTTCAAAATTAGGTATGACTTCAATTAAGCACATATCCTCCAAATATATATATATATATATATATATATATATATATATATATATATATATTCCAACTTGAATTCGAGTATAGCCATCGCATGACATCATTGTATATCAATCTTAGGATATCAAGCAATACCTGTGCTTTAAGCTTGTTAATCCCACTCACTGAGCTTAAATAGCACGTATGTAGAAAAAAAAGAGAACCAGCCTACGTCATTAGGTGTTATTGAAACTGGAAGTTTTTTTAAGCTACGGGGTTATGACGTCCAGACTGCTTTACTTGGAGATGGTTTATTTTTCAAAATATTGGCATCTACCATCGGATGAGTATGCTAGATGGCTATTCACCCCTAAAACAGGGTTTATCCACCCCTTTACAGGTCCAGTTCCACGTGCCAGTCACCCTCATCGGGTATATCCTGTGGAGGAACTGGTTTAGTCGAAAACCACTTGTCTATGCAACAGGTAGAAATGGTTTACATGGTACCAGAAGCACTTTTCTTCAAGTAGAGTGATTAGACGAACTCATTAGTGACGTCCACATGTGAAAGCCAGCGCACGGACGCATCGTTGTAGGCCGACCAGCACAGCCTTACATTAATCAACTCTGCGCGGATGATGAATGCTGCGTTGAGGACCTGCTGGGGGCGATGAGTGATAGGGACGGTAGGCGGGAGATTGTCAAGGATATCGGTGCTACTAGCGTGACCTGATAACACACACACACACACGTAATAAAATATTTTCTGTTTTTTATTTTCTATAACACAAATATGTGAAGCATACACGAAACACTTACACACACACACACACACACACACATATATATATATTTATATATATATATATGCATATATATATATATATATATATATATATATATATATATGTGTCTGTGTGTGTGTTGTGTGTGTGTGTGTGTTTCGCGTATGCTTCGCATATTTGAGTTATAAAAAATAAAATAACTTTTTATTTTATTTTTATAACACACACACACACACACATATATATATATATATCTGTGTGTGTGTCTGTGTGTGTGTATGTATATTGAGAAATGATAAGTAAGAGTAAAAAAATAGAAAAGTGATGATGATTTATTGATATTTGAAAAATATATATATTCATCGACTTTCAATTGGTGATTTACAGTATCGAGCATATATCTAAAATAAATATGCATTAGGCCTGTAATTCCAATCTCCATCAGGATAAAACAAATATCGTCTGTTGAGGTCAATTTCATTTTAATGAGTGATACGAGAACAAAATATAGATACAACAAATTACGTCATGACAATGTTTTTTTTTCTTTCTGAAAACAATAATAACAATAATATATATATATATATATATATATATATATATATATATATATATATATTAGCGGTTAAAATCTGAAAGATATTTTTGCTTTGTTGAGCGCGGGTTGGGGGTTACGCTAAAAAAAGGCACTAGCTACAATTATAGGTTCACGTGGAGAAAGATCTTTAGACAATGACGTCGGGCGTGTTCTTCACACATGACGCGATCTTCTATTCCACGTACCAGAATTTATTTAAAAACATAAGAGTGAAAAATACAAGATAACGAATGAAAAATGTAAAAAGTTGAGTGAAGTTCTTTAATTGTGTGGGTAAAACGTGTAAAAAGATATTTTGTTCTCATGCCTGCATTTTGCGATCACTTCATTCTTCTTGATCAAGATTTTGTACTGGGAAAGGTCATTATTTTCTATTTTCCTCCAAACACAAATCATTCACGCAACACTCCACTTTTACTCTCACTTAGGCTAAACGGGCAATCGGAGAGGCTCCCTCCGACCAATCGGCTGATCAGATCAAGTCCTAGGAACTATAGGATTGTCCCGACCCTAAGGCTGTGGGTCTTTGTGTTCTGGATATGACATTAAACTGCATCTCGTGGTGAAGTTCCAAATTCCCCACAGTTCCAGAATTGGATGCAGTTTAACGTCATGCCCAGGACATTAATACCCTCGACCGCCGCCTTCTATCACATATATAATAAAAAAGAGTTTGGGGTTTACCATAAGGACAATAGAGTAAAAGAAAAGCATATAGGTGCTAGTGATTGACGTAACCAGTCGAAATTTGAACTCTGTTCACTGGTTTCTTTTTTTGTGTCAGGCTAGACACAATATATATATATATATATATATATATATATATATATATATATATATATATATGAGAGTACACAAACAATTCGTTTGAGATGGTGATAGCCGACAATTTGGGGGAGAATATGAGCTTAATACCTAATAAGTCATACCCAATTTGAAAATTAATTAGTTGCTAATTAATGAATTAGGCGAATATATCTGTTCAAATGTAAGGCGTAAACAAATCGAGAAAAAGTCGATCTCTGTATGTTCGTTTCGGCCTATTGTGCCTCGATTTGTTTACGACTTACATTTGAACAGATATATTCGCCTAATTCATTAATTATCAACTAATTGATTTTCAAATTAGGTATGACTTCAGTTAAGCACATATTCTCCCAAAATATATATATATATATATATATATATATATATAGTATTATAGTGTGTATAGAAATAATTCGAAACACTGTAATACTAAACCCGCTCTACTAACGTATTGAGCACTTTGTATTTGTTATAACACTGACTTATCCGATTAATACTTGTATCAACCAAATATTGAGATTAACCCAATATTTTTTTACTGGCAAGTCATTCCCTTGTTATATATATATATATATATATATATATATATATATATATATACGTGTGTGTATTTTTGTGTGTCTATATGGGATTACCTGATGTTATATAGTCAGCAATTCAGATTATGCGTGCGTAGTAATGTGTGTCATTTCGCGTAAATATAGTTATGTATCAAGACGCCTACATTGGAAAGTACCGCTATGAATCAACGAAAAACAAGTTAATTTGATTTTCTTCACGGTATATTAATTTCGGGCACCCTATATATTATATATAGAACTTGGTAATGGTTTGGTAAGCAGGTAGGTAGATAGGTAAGAATTCCATGGCCGAGGAGTGGGTGGGGGTGTCAGCTGTTAGTTGTTCTTCGAATCAGGGTGAGACAGAAATATGCGATGGGGAAAGTGTCAGGCAGAGTATTTTGGTCCGTGCTAAACAGAGATGAAGGCGATGGGTGGGGCAGGGAAGCGGTGGCCTTTGCCAAGTGGGGAATAGTGAAGACCTTAGAAAGACGCAGGGATATATTCTCTGCCCTTCCTGGTGCATCTTCAAGAGTTTTGGCTTTCTACTCCATCATCATCATCATCATTATTGTCATTTTAACCAAATGTATTGTTTACTTCGGAATATAGCACCCATATTATCTATATATATATATATATATATATATATATATATATATATATATATTTGTACTTTTTGACACACCTTGTATTCTGAAAAAGAATGTTCCCATTCTTAATTTCTATCTTGGTAAATACAGCTTCAAACTTGGTGCTTTTTTGACACACCTTGTATTCTGAAAAAAATAAGGAATGGAACTTTTTTTCCAGAATACAAGATCTGTCATATATATTATATATATATATATATATATATATATATATATATATATATATGGTACCTTCGTTTTGCACTTTGCTTTCTGCTTGGTGATGCTGATAGATTGTTTGTGTCGTTCTTCATATATATATATATATATATATATATATATATATATAAATATATATTAGAAATGTAGACAAACCCGGGATGTTACAGTGGATGGGAATTTATTATTAGTCGTAATGTCGACGTTTGAACCTTTCGGTTTATATAGAAACCTTTTTCAGGACATTAAACAACTAAAGGAAAAAATCTTTTTGTTGTTAAAAAGATGATGGGTGTTTTTGAATGAGTTATGTTTGGAAATATGTTGAAACGGTTCATAATTGTTCATAGATTAGCGTTCAAATTGAATGTTCATGACCTGATTGGTACATGCATAAACGAAAGTCAATATGTGACTGGGGCACGTGAGGTCGAAAGCCAAGACGTAATCGTTACACGAGGAGATGTTGAAAGATTACTCTGTGCCTTCTAACGTATTATAAGAACCACACATTTAATTCTAATAATTGCTTTGTCTATGCCAATGGTTTCAACTATTTTTTTTACCCATTGACCCCCTTTTAATCCTATTATACTCTAGCGGAATCCCATAGCCATTCGTTGTTTAAAAATCCCATTGTATTTTTATAGTAAAATACATTTTACTTGCATGGGTCCCAAAAATGTCATATGATCGCCGGGGGGTCCATATGGACCCCGGTTGAGAACCACTGGTCTAGAATTTCAACAGATTTACCAAGCTCTTCTGATATCAGAAAATTCAGAACCTTAACTAGATCATTTTTTTTTTCTTTTCTGAAGAAGCAGTTTCGCACCTTAAATTTTCCCCGAACTTTTGGGTTGCCTTTCATATATTTAGACACGTTCATCTTTATTTTTTTTATTTTTTCTATTTACTTTTTTTTTCATTCATTTGTGAATTCAAACAAATTCTGGGCGCAATATTCTTGCATAGGCGTCATGCTGCACGAACAGACACTCGTAATTAAATTGTACCGGTTTGACCTAAATAAAACTCTGATATACATTGCAACTTTGAAAAGTATTACATTAAACCCATTTTCTTCCCCCCCTCCTACCTCTTCAAAGTATAAAATAAATCCTACCGAAAAGACTACAGTATACGAGGTGTGTTCAAAAAGTATTGAGATAGGTCTAGATTTACCAAGAAGTAGATAATTCTTTCGATGGAGTTCAACACACTTATTCTATACTCACTATATTCTTAATCTTACTATAAGAATTAATGGGGATTAGTTTGAAACCAACGCATTTTTGACACACCTTATATTATGAAAAATAATGTTCCATTCATTCTTAATTTATATCTTGGTAAATACAGCTTCAAACTTAGTGCTTTTTTGACACACCTTGTATTCTGAAAAAAAATAAGGAATGGAACTTTTTTTCCAGAATACAAGATCTGTCAATCCGGGTTAGCTCAGTTGGTAGAGCGTTCAGCTAGAAACCACATGGTTCCTAGTTCGATACCGGTCCTCGTCAACTCAGTGTATGAGTAGCACAGGGATCTGTGCGGTAAAGTAAGGAGCTGATGGTAGGTGTGGCGCTCCACCTCAGATGCTAACAAACAATCTCCTTGGTCTAGCGCTATTGAAAAGGTATAGACTCCCTCGCTGACTGGCTGATACCGACTTTAGGCCGCCCCGTCGACTTTACTTACTTTTATATATATATATATATATATATATATATATATATATATATATATATATATATAAAGAAATGTAGACAAACCCGGGATGTTACAATGGATGGGAGTTTATTATTAGTCGTAATGTCGACTGTACTAGAAGCGGCTACCTGGCGTCGCCTGGGTAGAAATGTGTGTGTCGGGGGGGGGCTTAAATGGTAGTCTCGTAGATTCCTTATTGTTGGATCGGGTGTTAAAATCCCCACGTAAAAAAAGACCTTGCGTTGATTCAGACACTCTGAAAATAAAAAAATAATGTCTACTATTTAGAATATTAAGTGCAACAAAAAAAAATCCATTGTTATCATTTGAATTTACTTTTTTAACTATCTTCATGAATATAAATCAAATCTTTATTATTTTTGCTCAAGAAGCAAGATTTGGTGATAGTGAATGTGTATAGATATTTACTTTGTCATCAATTGTTTTATTTTCATAGTTTCCTTCGGACATACACTCATACATACATACACACAAACTGCCTTTTATATATGTATAGATTAGTGTATCCATAGATACACTAACACTGAACATTCGGTTAGGAAAGACAGACAATTAACTTATATGAACAATACAGATATGAAAATGAGAGTCCCTGTAGCGTAGTGGCTAACGTGCTGTACTGCGATATTGTAGCAAGCGAGGTCGAATTACAGTCGCGATAGTACGTTTACTTTTAGACTACTGCCCTTGGAAAAGGTATGAACCCACTCATCCCCCAGCTATGGGTTAGATAGTTCTACTACTATTCTTCTACATGTAGGGCTTTGGCATTAAATAACACACAAAGCAATTTAAACAAAGAAACCAAACAAACAAATAGTGTAATTATGAAGTCAATTGCCTAACCTCTGAGCATAGAATATCCCTGCACCAATTGGTGTGCCATTAAAATCAATCATTCAATCTAATCCTTCATAATAATCCTGTATGGTAATATATTTGAAGTATAAATATTAAGTATATATTGTCGTCGTCGTCGGGGTGGTCTAAGGTCGGTTCTAGCCAGACAGCGAGGAGTCTATCCCCTTTTCAATAGAGCTAGACCAAGGAAATTGTTTTAGCGTCTGGGGTGGAGCGCCAAATCTACCATCAGCTCCCCACTTTATCGCACAGATTTGGCGAGGGCCGGTATCGAGGGCCTTGTGGTTCCTAGTCGGACGCTCTACCGACTGAGCTAAATCGGCCCTTATCAAGTATAAATATATCAAAAGTATAAATATTCAAATATCTAATAATAATGGAGATTCGCTTCCGGTTTTTGTCTGTTACAAAAATTACGTCACTTTACCCAAAATTGTCATAACATAGAATAAATACACTCAAAATTTGAACATGCAACATTAGACAGTCCTCATTGTTTTTTAAAACAAGTTTTAATAAATACATCACTGGTATTATATATCTATATATAGTTTGTTTTATTTTAATACATATTTAAAGTTTACATTTCAAATTGTTTTATTTTTTAATCCTTTAATGAATTTGATGATTTTACTTACTTAGGGTACAAACTCGCTGACATTGAATTTTTTACTCCCACCCCTCAGGCAATATGTTTCAAAAATCTATTTTTACATCGCCCGAAGGGTGTTTTTTATTTTGTACTAGTTTTAGTAGTATATTTAAAGATGGCTTAACAATGAGTTAATTTTAAATGTTTAAATATTTTTTGATGAGAAGAAATATTGGACGCCCTATACTTCTGGCCTTGTGCCAGAAGCTTAGTAGATAACTATATGAGATAACGTTAGGTGGTCCCTATGTCTCAAAATGCGGATGTGTATTTCTATACGGGCAATGTGTTGACCTTTGACCTGCACTTAAGTAAAACACTTAAAATGACAATGAAAAAGGAAACTTTTGACTTTAACCAAGTGACCTGATTTTATCCAAAAAGAAAAGAAGAAAAAAAAAAGAAAAAAAAAGAAAAAAGAAAAAAGATGACCTCGTTACGAGATACATGCCGATGTCCTTTGCATTACATCTCTCTCTCTGTCCTCATGACTGACCAGGCGTTTTTGTAGCCGGCAGACGCAGTGACATCCGTGCCGCTGCGCAAAGGTGTCTCACTTGTCACTTAGAATTCATTCTAGTTGATGGCTTCACCTTTTTGCTGTCTTGGTCAAGGGAAAAACATGGACAAATTCGCCCACTCTGTGTGTGACAGATCTCACCCCCACCCCATCCCCCAAAAAAAATGTGTTGTGCGCGTGTGCGGGGGAGGTGGGGAGTATAGAAGAAAGCGTTTGTCTGTATGTCATTTTTATTATTGTCGTTGTTTCTTTACGTCATAAAACGAGACAGGTGTGCGCACACCGAAGAAAAGAGAATAAGAAACTGCCACGGACTATTGGTCGGAAAAGATTGCACTCTCACGCCCCCACACACACACCCCGCTCTCCGAACTATTGAATCTGACAACTGCGGCATGATATGCGAGCCATCCAAGCAGTTTTTATCATAGCATCTACTTCTGTATAAAACACAATGTGACTCCCACTCTCCTCTCCCCCCTCTCTCTCTCTCTCTCTCTCTCTCTCTCTATATATTATATATATATATATATATATATATATATATATATATATATGTTAAGAGTAAGGAAATGAATCCGACGGTATATGTATAGATAAAAGGGTATGAAAAACACACTTGGTTGTTAATTTAAACAACAAAGTGCGTATTTTTCATACCCTTTTATCTATACACACACACACACACACACACACACATATATATATAATATATATAATATATATTAAAAAGTAAGTAATTACAAGGAAATATATATATTATTTTATTATTTTTATATATAATATATATATATATATATATATTTATATATATATACATATATATAAGGTGTGTCAAAAAAGTATCGAGATCTTTTGTACTTTTTGACACACCTTTTATTCTGAAAAATTAACGTTTTCATTCATTGTTCATTTCTATCTTGGTAAATACAGCTTCAGAATCGTCACTTTTATGACACACCTTTTATTCTGAGAAATATATATATATAGGAAAGCGTTTGCGTATAAAATATAGGATACCTTCTCCGCCATCTAAATCCCGATACAATAAAAATGGCAATAAGGCTTGAACATATACAGTTGAAAACCATCAAGAAGAAATATTCTGTGTTTTTTGACAAAACCTTCTTAAATAATGACTGTCTGTCAACGTATACACTCTATATATATTGTCATCCACAGTAGTGTTTCACTGTATCACAACTATTCAGTTTTGGTTTGGTTTGTTTTGTTTTACGGCATATCAACCTCAGTGGGTCATTTAATGCCGATAAATTTTGAAATAAATCAATTCTTAATGGATAATACAATTTTTTTTATAATAATATTTTTCTATTTAACACATAGATGGGACCCTAACAGGTACTACCACTCCGGGTCAGAGTGGACCAGGGAGCAATGGTGATGAAGGGGTGCTCCACATTCCCCAAACCTCCAAAACTGGAACCTCACCATCAGATAGAGTTTAACGTCATTCACAGGACATGTAGACCCTCAGCCACCGCCTTCTAGCACCCATATGATAAAAAGGGTTTGGGGCTTGCCATAAGATCAATAGGGTTGGGAAAATCATTTAGGTGCTAGGGCTTGACGTGACCAGCCGATTGATCGGAGGGGGGCCTCTCCGACCGCCCGTCTATCCCAATATAGGGCCAAAGTGGAGTATTGCATGTCATGAACTGCTCATCCACCTGGGCTCTATCCTTAAGCATCACGGGTCACCACCCACGGCCAACAGGTGGCCCCATTGGGGGAGTCTTACTCCTCTGCAGAGGTGCAGTCGGTGCATTCTAACGCCCCAGCCGATAGGGCGGAACTATTCAGTGCAACTAGACATTGCAAGCTGCATCAGGCCAGTAACGAAACTCAACTGATATTTTATCAGACAGAATCACTATAAACCGGGCCATCAGCACAACCCATTTTAGGGAAAGGAAATTTTTACGGATATAAGAATATACATAAAGGCACCTAGAGAATTCTATTCATTTTAAGCAGTCTTGCAATTTTAGCGAAGTATCCACATAATTGTTTTTCTTTCCATTTCTGTTTTCATTGTTTTTTGTTGTTTTTCTGCTTGTTGCAACTGCTGTCATTATCTGCCATAACAATTAATTAATCTTTCTTTGCTTTTTTGTGTATTCTTCGAGTCCTTAGATTGTGGCATCTACACAATCCTCAATCATGTCAAGACGTCTTCCATCTACCTCTCTTGATACATATAGCCTGTCTCTATCATCTCTCGGCTGTAATGCCTTGTTTTTGGTCCATCTGTCGGAGTTCCTCTCTTGTCCATTTTAAGAATAGTTCAGGGTATCATAATAGGGACGGCTCAGGTATTTATTCCCTTAATGAGATTTCTGCTACAGAGCTTGTTTTCCAGAAGTTTTCTTGTTCTTCTGAGGTATTCTTTTTTGAACTTTTTCATTCACCTTTGTTTGATCGTGTCCGTTTCTAAGATTCCTAAGTATTTGTAATTTTCCTTCTCTCCAAATGTTCTTGGTAGTTGTATTCCGTCTGTTGTTTCTCTTTTCCCCTTTTACATCACTAGCAGGGCATTTTTTTCGATGCCGAATTCCACCCTTATATCTACAGCTCCTGATTATTATTATTATTATTATTATTATTATTATTATTATTATTATTATTATTATTATTATGTTTTTCACACCTGCCGTAGCCGGTGTTTCATTGGAGGCTGAATGAAAACAAGTCTCCTCAGGTCTCCAGGACTCTTCTGAGTATTCTAGCCGATTGCAGCAGTGCAGTAGTCTGGGTGGTCTCAATTCTTCCTCTGATTTCTAGATCCTCCAGTCTTTTTTCCAAGTTTATTGGGACTGTTCCAAAGGCACCAATTACAATTGGTATCACTTTCACTCTCATGTTCCACAGCTTTTTCAATTCACTGGCAAGGTCCAGGTATTTATTCATCTTTTCATTTTCCTCCAGCTTCACCCTGTGATCTGCTGGGATTGACAAGTTCTTGTTAATCAACATTTTAATTTCTTTGAGAATGTGTTGATCAATATAAAGTAAGTCATGTGTTCCTCCCTTTCCCCTGCGGAATTATTATTATTATTATTATTATTATTATTATTATTATTATTATTATTATTATTATTATTATTTTTGAGTTTTCACATCAGTGTTAGCTGATGGTCTTTCACTGGAGTCTGAGTGAGAGCAAGTCTCCTCAGGTCTCCAGGACTCTTCTGAGTATTCTGGCAGATTGCAGCAGTGCAGTGTTCTGAATGGTTTCAATCCTTCCTCTGATATCCAAACTTTCCAAACCCTTTTCTAATCCTTTTGGGACTGTTCCAAGTGCACCAACTACAATTGGTATAACTTTCACTTTCATATTCCATAACTTTTTCAGTTCTCTGGCAAGGTCCAGATATTTGTCAATTTTTTCATTTTCCTTTAACTTCACCCTGTGATCCGCTGGCACTGCAAAATCCACCAGTTGACAAGTTCTTTCTTTTTTGTTAATTATTATTATTATTATTATTATTATTATTATTATTATTATTATTTCCACTCCTTTTGAGTTTTTCACATCAGCGTTAGCTGATGGTATTTCACTGGAGTCTGAGTGACAACAAGTCTCCTCAGGTCTCCAGGACTCTTCTGAGGTATTTTAGCCGATTTCAGCAGTGCAGTAGTCTGGATGGTCTCAATTCTTCCTCTGATTTCCAGATCCTCCAGTCTTTTTCCAAGTTTATTGGGACCGTTCCAAGTGCACCGACCACAATTGGTATCACTTTCACTCTCATGTTCCACATTAAATTCTCTAGCAAGGTCCAGGTATTCATCCATCTTTTCATGTTCCTTCAGCTTCACCCAGTGATCTGCTGGGACTTATTATTATTATTATTATTCCTTTTGAGTTTTCACATCAGTGTTAGCTGATGGTCTTTCACTGGAGTCTGAGTGACAGCAAGTCTCCCCAGGTCTCCAGGACTATTCTGAGTATTCTGGCAGATTGCAGCAGTGCAGTGTTCTGAATGGTTTCAATCCTTCCTCTGATATCCAAACTTTCCAAACCTTTTTCTAATCCTTTTGGGACTGTTCCAAGTGCACCAACTACAATTGGTATAACTTTCACTTTCATATTCCATAACTTTTTCAGTTCTCTGGCAAGGTCCAGATATTTGTCAATTTTTTCATTTTCCTTTAACTTCACCCTGTGATCCGCTGGCACTGCAAAATCCACCAGTTGACAAGTTCTTTCTTTTTTGTTAATCAACACTAGGTCTGGTCTTCTTGCTGGGATAAGGTGATCTGTTTTAATTTCAAAGTCCCCACTTGAAACCATATCATTGCTTGCAAAAATAAAGCAAAAAAAAATGACTTCGGTATTAAATGACCCAACAAGTTTTGACCAGTTATAAAACCAACCAACCAATCAACCAACGAGTCAACTTAAAACATAAGAAAACTATCTGCATTCTGCATCCTTACGTACATCTTACGTATTAGTGGATGATGGGAAGCAGCTTTAATCATGTTGATGACTACTTAACACAGATAATAGGAAAGGAAACCGAGGAGAAGTATGTTTTCCCGTCACAATTCTTCTACTCATTACCTTGTGTTATTGTTATTGTTTAGGGCATTGTACAACTTGGTAGACTGTGACACTAATGCGCAGAATCGTAAGTTTGAGAGGAGATAGAACGAAATGGCGGAAGTGATATGATGAAGGAGAATGAAAGAGATAAGAGAAAAATAAATTGGAAGAAAATATGAACAGAATGAGATAACACGAGGGAATTATATTTGTCCATTATATGTGTATTATAAATTGTGTGGTCTCAGTTCTTCCACTGATTTTCCAGTTCTACCAGGCTTTTTTCCAGGCTTTTTGAGGCCGTTCCAAGTGCACCAACTACAATTGATATCACTTTTATCCCCATATTCCATAACTTTTTCAATTCTTTGGCAAGGTCCAAGTGTTTGCCTATATTTTCGTTTTCCTTCATCTTCACTCTGTGATCTGCTGGAACTACTACTACTACTACTACTACTACTACTACTAATATTATTATTATTATTATTATTATTATTATTATTATTATAGGAAATAGAACAAAATGGTGGAGGTGATATGATGAAGGAGAATGAAAGAGAAAAATGAACTGAAAGAAAATAAGAACAGAATGAGAGAGCATGAGGGAATAAAATTAATTTAAAAAAAATTAAATTGAAATAGATATTTAAGAGGTTTAAATTCAGAGTTTTCCTTCTCCTAGACTGGTCGCCTAACCAAGGTTAAAGAGCCCAGTTTACCCTACTATTTACCCATAACTGGAGGGAGAATAGTTGGATTCATACCATTCCCAAGGGTATTAGCGCTATGTGAACTGTGGCTTCGTCCAGGATTTGAACACAGGTCGACGATTCCATTTCCTGCGACTCTAACCATTACACCATGCGCCTCTCATATTATATTTGTAGGACGAAGAAAAGGGAAATGAAAATAAATTTGCAAAGAATGAAAGTGTTACGTTTTTACAAACAAATAAAATACGGAACACTGAATGAAAATGCAAAACTAAGTTGTTGAAAATTAAAAAGGTTTTATTTAACACAGGGTACAGATAAGTGCTTCGACCGTAAACAGTGACTTAATATTTTGCCTTCTTTAAGCCGCTCACAGTAGCTCTCCCACCATTGCAAGCCTACCTTAAACTGCTGGCAGCTGCTCTTGGACGTGTCATTTTTTTTTTTGTTATTTTTTTTACATAGAAATTAAATACGGAGCACTGAATGAAAATGCAAGACCAGGTTGTTGGAAATTAACAAGGTTTTATTTAACACATGGTAGAGAATGCTTCTACCCTAAAAGTGACTTAATTAGCTCAACCGTGTACTCGTGCGTCCTGTCCGCACGATATCCAATCCAAAAGTGTTATAATGGAAACCCCACTTCCGGGTTCCCATCAGTCCCCTACTAATCATGGGGAGTAACTATAAATTTCGATACGTCTGGACCTTACAGAAAGAAAGAAAAATGAAAGAAAAAAAAAAAAGAAAGGAAAGGAAAAGGAATTAATTGTGAAGAGCAAAAACGAGAAAGAAAAAGAGGAGGAACAGAAAACAAATCAAGTATAAAGTAAAAAAAAAAAAAAAAAGAAAGAAAAGAAAGAAATTAAGAAAAGAAAAGAAAAGAAAGAAGATGTGAAGCAAAAAGAAAGAAAAATTGCGGAGAGGTTGGTAAATATATAAAAATATTATTTTCCAGACTTCCCACCAGTTTGGATTAACATATGGTCTTTTTACGTGGGTATTTTTATGGGGCATCAACCGAGGATCGAAACCGCTATTCAGCAGTTATGCATCTACGAAACTAGTTACCATTACACCACTAGGAGACGCCAGCTGAGGCAGTTGATAAATATACACATTCTCGCCTTAATTCATTTTGGTGTTTTGCATCTCATTGATAGAAAACGCCCATTCTGACCAATCTTTTCCATTAGATGTTCTGGGTTGAAGATCAAAAGGCAGGGCAAAAAAAGTTGTCAGTTTTAGAACGTAAATCAGGGTAGATTGGAGGAGAAGACGCCTACGATAATAAAAAAAAAATATATATATATATATATATATATATATATATATATATATATTATATACCAAACTTGTTGGTAATTCCTCGCGGTGAGAAAAAAAAAGCAGATAGTTTGATTGTAAAAATATACTACCAAACATCAGCGGGGAAAAAAAAAATTTGTAAAAAGAAAAGACCAAGATAATCGTACCAACAAAAAATAATCTATTAGTACAATATCTATGCCAAAAGAAAAACATATATATATATATATATATAATATATATATATATATATATATATATATACAAACCCGCCAGGAGACTAAAGCTAATAAGTAAAAAGTGCTCAATACCTAAGTAAAGCAAATAATAAAGATAAATCTAATGAGTCAGACAAACCTACTAAAAGTTTCGCTTAATGCTCTTCAGGGCTAAGATCTGACTGTAAGTTCAGATCTTAGCCCTGAAGAGCATTAAGCGAAACTTTTAGTAGGTTCGTCTGACTCATTAGATTTATCTTTATATATATATATATATATATATATATATATATAATATATATATATGTGTGTGTGTGTGTGTGTGTGTGTGAAGAGAAAGAGAAACTGTCAGTAATCAGGCGCCGTTGACTCCATGTCCACGTTACCTTAACTTAATTATATACATACATACATATATATGTGTGTGGGTGTGTAATATAATGACAAATTGAAAAAACACAAGTTCATAAAGCGAGTGATGTTTATTTCGCCTACACTGCAGTGTTTCGATCTGGTTCAATAGATCTTCATCAGGGCTTTTGTTAATTTGAGGAAAATTAAATTTATCTTTTTTCAAATTGACAAAAGCCCTGATGAAGATCTATTGAAACAGATCGAAACACTGCAGCGTAGGCGAAATAAAGATCACTCGTTTTATGAACTTGTGTTTTTTCAATTTTTCATTATATTACCCCCCATATATATATATATATATATATATATATAATATATATATATATATATATTGCATATAATTAAGTTAAGGTAACGTGGACATGAAGTCAATGGCGCCTGATTACTGACAATTCCTCACCTATGCCTTCAGAACAAAAAGTCTGAAAATCGCATAGGCGATATATATATATATATATATATATATATATATATATATATATATTTCTTGCGAAAAAACAGAATGCTATAAATTCAGCTAACAAAATCTGAATACATCTTCAGAATTAACTAGTTGAACCTTGACTAAATTCAATTGGAAGCCATGGAATGCTTTTTTGGTGAGCTCAACCAAATTCCAAGTCTTCCTACCCACGAAAATATTAAAATTGTTCCCCGCCCACTCTAGGGGAGGGGCGTGCGCACTACGTTAGAAATCACCGATTGAGATATACAAACAGGCAAGGACGAATAATGAAATATATACATTGTTTTGCTTCCACAACGGAAAGAAATACCATCAGATATAATTGATATATATATATATATATATATATATTATATATATATATATATATATATATATATGCATCCTACGTATAACAAACATTGCCAACAAAAAGAAATAGACGAGGTTGTTGTTCTTACTTTGAAGAGCGGTGTGTGGGTGTTTAACTTGACGCCTCCTTTACTAACATCCTAGGCGTGAAATCAATACATATATAAAAGGCAGTTGGTGTGTATGTATGTATGTATGTATGTATGTATGTATGTCCGGATGGAACGACGAAAATAAAACAATTAACAACAAAGTAAATATATATACACCTCAAGTATCACCAGTTCTTGTTTTTTGGGCAAAAATTATGAATATTTGATTTATATTAGAAGATATTTAAAAATTAAAACATACATAGAAATAGCAGCTATATTCGACTTAAAAATGTCCACCATTTGTAAATCTCAAAAGTAAACAAATCAATACACCGAGGTAGGGCTGCTCTTCTCTATCAAGTCGACGCTCGGTGTTACGTATTGGGCGTGACGTAGACCCGTGAGAGTGACCTGATGTGTGGATTAGAACGGAAAGGTTTAAGTGATGATTTGGCATGAACACATGGCGTGGTTTGATTGGACGTGCGAATAGTAGGTGGCGAAGGGGAGAAAGGAGGGATGAGAGGTCAGAGTGTAAATTGTGTCTGGGAGAATGCGTTAACGGAGCAAGACATGGAATTTATTGCTCTTGGCAGTTGTAATTTGGGGAAAATAAAATACTCATGAGTGAAAAAAAAGCGGCCTTGTGTTATTACTAAACTCCAAATGGCGCAAGGTAAGATAACCCACAGCTCCAAGCTTGCGTCCAGACTCCATGACATTATAGAACTGCCAACAACTGAACAAATTCCCAACAATCAGGATTCCAGCCTTCTCCGATGCAGTACCAGTACAGAGATAAGTATATTGAATATTTCTTTATCCACACATCATTCACTCCATTAGAAGTAAGAGCCGTAACGTTAAGCAACGTGCACATGTCATCTCTCCGTTAGGAAATGAGTGCAAGACGTAACGAAGAGTTGACATGTCATCATCTCAGCCATTTCGACAAGGAGAGGGTAAAGTAAACAAGCGTTTAAACACATCTCTCCATTCCGACAAGGAGTGCGTAGTGTTACTCTCGGTAGCCACTTTTATTCACAAATAAAGAAGGAATATACGTTTATAGGTAAAAGGAATTACTGCCCAACACTTTTGGTCGGCTTTTAATAGCATTTAGTGCCGAAGTCATGAAAAATACGTCCAAGCAGGTAACTCTAATGATAAAATTTTTGAAGAATATTACTTGGGGAAACGTAAAAAAATGAACGAATATTATATTTTCTGTTGGTTGGTTGGTTGGTTGGTTGGTGGTTGGATTTTGCGGCATGTCGACCATTGTTGGGTTGTTTTATGCCGAAGACATTTTGTTTTATTCATTCTTGTTGGGTTTTCAATTTTTTAAACTCCTTTCTAAACACATTTTTAAATTAGCTTTTTAAAAAAATCTATTTAACCCATATATAGGATCCTAACAGGTACTACCGCATCGGATCAGAGTGTATGTTTGTGTTATTGCAACGAAGGAGTGCTCTACACTCCCCAGAGCTTCAGATTATATGATTATATGATTAAACTCCGCTTAAGAAATTGACCTTGGGTCGCATCCTGCTCGTGCGGAGGGGTTGGTAAATATATGTGGGAAGCGCGTGGTGCGATGGTTAAAATCATAGGAAATGGATAAATAGTAGGGCAGACTGGGCTCTTTAACCTTGGTTAGGCAACCAGTCTAGGAGAAGGAAAACTCGGAAAAAAGTTCATAAAACCTGTTGAACTCCGCTTAAGAAATTGACCTTGTGTCACATCCTGCTCGTGCGGAGTGGTTGGTAAATATATATATGATAAAAAGGGATTGGTGGTTTGCCATAGGAGCATGAGGGTGGGGACAATAATGTAGGTGTTAAGGGTTGATGTGACCAGCCGATTGATCGTAGGAGTCCCCAGTCTAACCTAAGTAAGGACCACAGTGGAGTGTTTCTTGTCATGGACTGCGCAGCCACCATTATTCCATCCTTAAGTATCACAGGTCGCCACCCACAGCCAACAGGTGGCTATTCGCTGAATGTTACCCTTCTGCGGATGTGCAGTCGGTGTATTCTACTGCCCTAGCCAATAGGGCGGATTACATTTTTGTTAGGCTTTGAAATGGCAATCATATTTGTTGTTTAGTTGTTTGGTTGTTTGGTGGGTTTTAATGGCATATCAACCTGTCTGAGATTATTTTATGTCTAGAGGTGAAAGAATAATGTAAAATGCATGTCTATATTTACACTATAGTTAACGGGTTTAATGATATGTTAGAATTGTCGGAAATCGTGATGAGGGGTTACTTTTGTATGATATTGGGTTAATTCTATGTCAATTCATCCAGAAAAAGTAAAATTGTCACCCATCCCCTTCAATTTTTTTTGAATTTTTTTTCCAGATGTGGACTATATTAATGTTAGACGAATCTCAATATTTGAGCCTTTAATTCCAAAAATTGGCAGAGTTATGTAGATTTTTAGCTCCCAAATTTGGTGGGTTTCGCGAAAAATGGCGACTTTTTGTAATCTATTTTTGTCTGTAAAATGAGTTCCAGAGCTTGCCTACGACTCAAAATTCGCTTGTAAAAGCATTTTTGCCCAAGAATTCCGAAAATACCCATTGCTTTTATACTAGGCTCTGTTGCTATGGCAACGTTATGGTGTCGTCTTATCGCGGTCATTAGCATAAATTATTTTGGCAGACAAGGGTAACATTGTAAACGAGTGGTCGCAGGGTGCGAATACATAATTCATATATATATATATATATAATATATATATATATATATATATATATATATAACCAGTAACCGGAAGAATCGGTAAGTTCAGAATCTCATCCTGTGTAATAAGATAGGGTTTATCTGGCACCCTGGGTAGAAGAGAAAAACAACAATTAACTAAATGTTTCAAAGTTTACCAGACTCTATCTAAGTGGTCACGGGAGCTTGTCGAGACATGACTTCCAAGCAGGTGGGGGTAGGGGGTTTGCTTTGTCAGTGAACCCAATAATAGAAGCTGCGGCTTTCGATTCTGTGACTGTGAAAATGAGCGAGACAAAACTATCTAGTATGGACTGAGAGAGAAAGAATGAATGTGGAGTATGCAATATAATTATAGAAGGGAAATCCTACATTTTCAAAAACACATTCGAACAATATTCAGAATAGAGACCTTAGTTTACGTAATAGAATGCCCAACTGCAAAAAATGCACTTCATTGTCACATAAAAAAAATCTCGCTACACAAAAGGAACATTAAACTAACTAGCAACAGAAACATTCATGTATTAAAGCATCTAAATGAATGCAGTAATGGCGATTTCAAAGTGATGCCAGTTTACCAAACAGATGATTAACCAAAGAAAAAAAATACTTCATAGAAAAAATACAAGCCACCACTGAACCGATATTAACCCAACACATACACACACGCGCACGCATACACTCACATTTGGATTAAACAACATTACCACACACACACACATATGATCTGCATAAGAGAATGTACACATTACGCAATATATGCATGTGTGTATATATACGTGGGCATGTGTCTGCAAACACACATATATACATATTACTTCTATATACAAAAATCACTCCTGAATATAAACACCCTCTATCACAAAACAAAGCAGAGATACACACACACACACACACACACACACACACACACACATAGAAGATCAACAAAAACTATACGCACAAAAGAGCACACATGCACACAAACACACACTCAAAACAGACATGAGCACACACACACACGTACACATACAAACACACACACACAAAACCAGTAAAAACATCTGGGCTAGACGATTAAACTATAAAATAAAACATACACATAGACTTGGTCCCATGTCTGAAAAATAAAATACCATTCCTACCGATCAACCTGGATGGACAACTACTAATACAAACACATCAAAACAATTTGAACACAAACACTCACACACACAGGGATGATTCTTTTTTTTTTAATACGCAAATATGCTGATAAATCAAAGGAATTTAAATAACCCCACATCTAACCACTACCTAATAGAGGAATGTAAAAAAAGAAAGAAAAAGAGGAGATGTACTGATATATATATATATATATATATATATATATATATATATATATATATATATAAGGAATCAGAAAATATTGAACACGCCTGAAGAAGATACTAAAATCTGAAACACGTGTCGCAAAAATCTGAAACACGTCTCACGAAAATAAAATAAAAGTTTTTAGAAGAAACAAAATTCAAACCATTTTGCGAATCTTCTTATAAGATTATTTTATACAGTTAAACCCATAACATAGCGTAGATATAAGTTTGTTTTGGTGAGAAACTGGCAGTTACCAAGCGCAGCTAACTTTATGTCTACGTTACACTCATATGTATATATAAAGTTTTTTTTTCAAATTCAAACAATTTTGCAGACCACCATCTTATATAATATTTAATTTTCTACCGTTGGACCCATAACAACACTTTATACACACACACACACACACACACACACATATATATATATATATATATATATATATATATATATATATATATATATATATGCGCATTTCCTTACTGAGGATTCGTGATGTAACTATAAAAGACGCATTCATGGTAGTTTGTCCATTTTTAAACCTGATGACCACAAAAACACAGCTATCATCAACATCACCCTCACTGGCTATGAGACACACACACACACACACACACACACACACACACGGAGCAGAAAAAAAGAATACGGATTATGAATCGGATTCCATTATCTTCTTTATGTTGTGATCTTAACCCAGGAGGAGATTTAGTGACGGGATTATGCCGAAGTTCAAACGTCTAGACAGACTCAGAAAAAGCTTCGGTGTCGATGGTAACTCAACGGTTGAGTCTCTCTCTCTCTCTCTCTCTCTCTCTCTCTCTCTCTCTCTCTCTCTCTCTCTCTCTCTCTCTCTCTCTCTCTCTCTCTGCAGCAATAGGACTGGCGGAATAAATGGATCAAGAAAGATTACGATAAACAAATTGAAAGGCAGCAGAATGACTGCGCCACGCCGCCTGGCACGAGATCAGTAAACAATAAACAAGGGGGGTAATTATTATACCACTAAACCGGTGACTTAAGAAAGTAGAATTATGCAATGAAATTCTGAATATTCTATCATATATATATATATATATATATATATTAGTTATTATTCTACTCGTGCTGTCAAAATATGACAGTGATATTTGATTTGCCAATTATACTGTATACAAATTTTCTTCTTATATTGAATGCTGCCTAATTATTAAAAGCTTTCTACATATTAAACTAATCTAAGGGTAATGTATCTATCTATATATATCCATCTCTCTGTCTTTCTGTCTGTCTGTCTCTCTCTCTCTCTCTCTCTCTCTATATATTATATATATATATATATGATTTGGCACATCAGCATAAGTTGGAAAAATATGAAGACCTATGTGAACAATGCGTCAGATGTATTTCCCATCGAACTCGTATGCCGGGGATTTATTACCAACTCAACCTTGGCATTTTTGTCTAAACTTGGACTTTCTCCACCAGACAAGAGGAAATATATAAAAAAAGATCCAGGAGAAAGCTCTAACCGCATCAGCGTGGATATGGCAATCCTACATTGTGACATCAAACCTACTAAGTCTGGTGGTATCGTGAGATACTGCTGGGGCGCTCTGGGTTAGTGGTAATTGATGCTTCGGCCCCGAAACCATGCCTGAACCAGAGAAGGCTTTGTTGGTTGCAATGCTACTGTGTAAATAACAGTCTTTGTATGAAGAATATATATATATATATATATATATATATATATATATATATTCTGGGTTGCTGCTTCTTGTATTAGATAGAAATAATAGGAGATTCCCTGCTCCTCGGGTGTTCCCGGCAAAGTGGTTACGTGCTGGGCTGTGTCATTGTAGTAAGCGTGTTCGAATTCAAGTCGCGCTATTACGTTCACTATGGTTCTATTACCCCATGGGAGAGTTTATGAACCTATGGGTTAGATAGTACCACTACTGTTCTTCTTTATGAATGGCCTTGGCATTAAATAATCCACAAAAGTTTATATGCCATTAAACAAATAAACCAAACTCTTTTTCTCGGCGGAGTGACTGATTGGTTTGTTTTATTTTGTTTTACGGCATATCAACCTCAGTGGGTCATTTAATGCCAACAAAGTTTTGAAATAAATTCATTCTTAATTGATACTCAATGTTTTTATATAAATACATTTTTCTATTCAACCCATCGATGGGACCCTAACAGGTACTACCACACCGTCAAGCGTGGCAGAAATTTGGGAAGGTGGACTACCTCAAAAAGAAAGTCGGACTAATTTAAGTTCGAATACAGTTTTTTTTTTTTTTTTTTTTTTCAAGTGTTGGAACTTTAAGATCACACCACGTATCACTGAGATGATTCTGTAAGATATCACGTTAAACAGAAATTGCGTATATTATAGAGTCAGCGAGCAGAAGAAATACATCACGCATTTTTAAAGAAATAGGACGGATAATTGGTTTTAGCGTCACAGAACATATTTTGTGCTTCACGAATCGAGGGAGAAAGATAGAAGTCTTGGAAATAAAGTCGTGAATATCTACAAGGTTTCATTATATATAAATTACAGAATATGAGAATTTGTCGTGACTTTTGTATTATGCAATGTGAAGGATAAAAAGAGAAATAAGAAAATCTGTCGCTTCCTTGATTGACTGACGTGATGGTGTGTCCGGATCTCCCCTCCTCCGTTTTAAAGACTAAATTTATGATGACCTACCGCATTTGACGGCATATAGGCCGCACTTTTTTCCCCAAAATGTTGGCTCAAAAAATTGTCCTGCGACTTATACATCGTAGGTGAAGTTTTATTATTATTATTAGCTCCTTTTGAGTTTTCTCATCAGCATTAGCTGATGGTCTTTCACTGGAGTCTGAGTGACAGCAAGTCTCCTCAGGTCTCCAGGACTCTTCTGAGTATTCTGGCAGATTGTAGCAGTGCAGTGTTTTGAATGGTTTTTAACCCCTCCTCTGATTTCCAAACTTTCCAGACCCTTTTCGAATCCTTTTGGGACTGTTCCAAGTGCACCAACTACAATTGGTATCACTTTCACTTTCATATTCCATAACTTTTTCAGTTCTCTGGAAAGGTCCAGATATTTGTCCATTTTTTCATTTTCCTTTAGCTTCACCCAGTGATCTGCTGGTACTGCAAAATCCACCAGTTGACAAGTTCTTTCTTTTTTGTTTATCAACACTAGGTCTGGTCTTCTTGCTGGGATAAGGTGATCCGTTTTTATTTCAAAGTTGTTATTATTATTATTATTATTATTATTATTATTATTAATTATTATTATTATTGCTGAAATGGGGGTGCGTCTTATATGCCCGGGCGCACTGCCTCTTCTCGTGCACTAAATGAAGCAAACGCCCAGTATCTCTTTGTAGACATGCTGGTTGATTGTCTGGTCCTGTGGCAAGAACTCGCAGTGGATGATGCACCCCACGACGAAGTTTTCTGACATACCTCGTATATATTTCGAGGTAACATAATTGCATGACAGAAACAGAAATTCTAGAAAATAATTTAATTTTCAAAGATTCTTTTAGAGGTAAAATAATTACATATCTTATGAATTATACTATTAAAACAAAAAATAATGAAAGTTAAAACTATATATATAAATCTTTATTTCTTAGAGATATATAACCCATATTTTAGGATTTTATATACATTTATAATATTGGCAGTTTTGCAGCAAATCTAACTCAGCTATAATTTAATAGAGACATTGTTAATAAATAAGAAGGGCAATTCCATGTCAGATCATCTAGAAGAAAATAATTATTTATTAAACCCAGGTTTGTTAAAATCCTTTTGCAAATTATTCCCACACTATACTATGTAAATCTTTATTTCTTAGAAATATATAACCCATATTTTAGGATTTTATATACATTTATAATATTGGCAGTTTTGTAGCAAATCTAACAGCTAGGCTTTAATACGGACAACGTTATTAAATAAAATGCTTATAAAGATTGAATAATGACAATTTCATAATCTTTGAGAATATAACTTAAATAACTAAGGACATCGTGACGTCAGTGGGGACGTAGTTTCGGTTACAGACAGATAGATACATAATCTCCACTATAATAAAACAGAAAACTCGTTGGAATAACTATGTCAAATGCCAAGGGGACTATTTTGAAGTAAATTAATATTTCATTCATTGTTCATTTCTGCCTTGGTAAATTCAGCGTCAGTCTTGATATTTTTGAACACATCTCATATGTTCTTTTTTTATTTTGTCTTGCTTTGTTTTTTTAATCATTATATATATATATATATATATATATTATATATATATGATTTTAATCATATATAAATATATATAAGTATATATATATATATATAAGTATATATATATATATATAAGTATATATATATATATATATAATATATATATATATATATATATATATATATATATATATATATATATATATATATATATATATATATATAATAATTTATATATTTTTATCATATATAAATATATATAAGTATATATATATAATATAAGTATATAATATATATATATATAATATATATGAATGATTAAAAAACAAAGCAAGACAAAATAAAAAAGAACATGTAATGTGTTCAAAAAGTATTAATATATTAATATAGTCATCGGTATAGCCTAAAGTCGGTATCAGCAAGACAGCGAGGGAGTCTATCCCATTTTCTCTAGGGCTAGGCTAAGAAGATTGCTTTTGCATCTGAAGTGGAGCACCACGCCTACCATCAGCTCCTCACTTTGCCACACAGATCCCTGTGCTACTCCTACGCTGAGTTGGTGAGGGCCGGTATCGAACCTGGAATCTTGTGGTTCTTAGTCGGATGCTTTACCGACTGAGCTAAACTGGCCTTATATTTAATCATACATTATGCAGCAAAAATGTTACTATTTTAAAAAATTTTTTTAAAAAATTCGACTATAGCCTAAAGTCGGTATCAGCAAGACAGCGAGGGAGTCTATCCCATTTTCTCTAGGGCTAGGCTAAGAAGATTGCTTTTGCATCTGAAGTGGAGCACCACGCCTACCATCAGCTCCTCACTTTGCCACACAGATCCCTGTGCTACTCCTACGCTGAGTTGGTGAGAGCCGGTATCGAACCTGGAATCTTGTGGTTCCTAGTCGGATGCTTTACCGACTGAGCTAAACTGGCCTTATATTTAATCATACATTATGCAGCAAAAATGTTTACTATTTTAAAAAAATTTTTTAAATTCGACTATAGCCTAAAGTCGGTATCAGCAAGACAGCGAGGGAGTCTATCCCATTTTCTCTAGGGCTAGGCTAAGAAGATTGCTTTTGCATCTGAAGTGGAGCACCACGCCTACCATCAGCTCCTCACTTTGCCACACAGATCCCTGTGCTACTCCTACGCTGAGTTGGTGAGAGCCGGTATCGAACCTGGAATCTTGTGGTTCCTAGTCGGATGCTTTACCGACTGAGCTAAACTGGCCTTATATTTAATCATACATTATGCAGCAAAAATGTTACTATTTTAAAAAAATTTTTTAAAAAATTCGACTATAAGCCTAAAGTCGGTATCAGCAAGACAGCGAGGGAGTCCTATCCCATTTTCTCTAGGGCTAGGCTAAAATTTTTTGCATCTGAAGTGGAGCACCACGCCTACCATCAGCTCCTCACTTTGCCACACAGATCCCTGTGCTACTCCTACGCTGAGTTGGTGAGAGCCGGTATCGAACCTGGAATCTTGTGGTTCCTAGTCGGATGCTTTTACCGACTGAGCTAAACTGGCCTTATATTAATCATACATTATGGCAGCAAAAATGTTACTATTTTAAAAAAATTTTTTTAAAAATTCGACTATAGCCTAAAGTCGGTATCAGCAAGACAGCGAGGGAGTCTATCCCATTTTCTCTAGGGCTAGCACTTAATTTTAATCATTTGGCATTAGGCACTAGTAAATACTGTAACTGCTCTGAATTCCACGTTTCAAGATTTTGACGTTTTCTGAGGGAGGGGCGTCATAAAAGGGGGGAGGGGGAGGGGTGATTAATTATTCATCTGAAACGTCTTAAATTCTGGATTGCCGAGATTAGCCGACATCTTTTTTTTTTTTTTTTTTTGTTCATTCTTTCATGCGTCTCGTCGGTTATGAAACAAAATAGAAAGCTGAAATTTTCAAAATAAAAATCCACACTATCATCTCACCATCTCACCATTTATACGCCGTTTCACCGTCCGCCATTTTAACTTTCAAAACGTTGAAAACTTATTTAAAATAAAGCTGGGGGGTGTTTTTTTTTTGTTGTTGTTTTTTTTTTGTTTTTTTCAAATATATTTAAAATGAGTAGAATGATAAATGGAATGAAATAAAAGACATGAGTATTTAAGAATAAGGATATTATTTTGAAAAAAAAAAAAAAAAAAAAAAAAGAAAAAAAGAAAAAAAGGAAAGGTAAAAGGAAACAAATAAATTTTCTCAAAGCCATTAAAGTCTGAATCATCAAATCCGGGAGAGAAAAACTCAAATTAATATTTAAAAAGCGTTGTCAACTGAAACATTCTAACCAAATTTACTTCATTTTTGCATTGGTATTCGCTCATATGCTATATATATATATATATTTATATATATATATATATATATATATATATATAATATATATATATATATATATATACACCGATTTTTCAACGATTGGTTTAAAAGCAGACGGACTCGAGTTTCTCGCGAATTATATGTATATAACATAGGCATCTCTCTCTTTCTTTCTCTCTCTCTCTCTCTCTCTCTCTCTCCTCTCTATAATATATATAATATATTAATATATATATATATATATATAGAGAGAGAGAGAGAGAGAGAGAGAGAAATACACAAAAAATTTGGCTCATCAGATATACCAACAAAGAAGCATAGGGGAACTGCACAACATCAAAGCTAATAATGCCTTACAATAAAATCATCAAAGCTAATAATGCCTTATAATAAACCATCAAAGCTATTAATGCCTTACAATGAAACCATAAAAGTTAATAATACCTTACAATGAATCCATCAAAGCTAATAATGCTTTACGATAAAACCACCAAAGCTAATGACGCTTTACAATGAAACCATCAAAGCTAATAATGCTTTACAATAAAACCACCAAAGCTAATGACGCTTTACAATGAAACCATCAAAGCTAATAATGCTTTACGATAAAACACCAAAGCTAATGACGCCTTACAATGAAACCATCAAAGCTAATAATGCTTTACAATAAAACCACCAAAGCTAATGACGCTTTACAATGAAACCATCAAAGCTAATATGCTTTACAATAAAACCACCAAAGCTAATGACGCCTTACAATAAAACCATCAAGTTAATAATGCTTACAATAAAAACACCAAAGCTAATGATGCCTTACAATGAAACCATCAAAGTTAATAATGCCTTACAATAAACCACCAAAGCTAATGACGCCTTACAATGAAACATCAAAGTTAATAATGCCTTACAATAAAAACCACCAAAAGCTAATGACCCTTACAATGAAACTATCAAAGCTAATAATGACTTACAATGAAACCATAAAAGCTAATAATACCTTACAATGAAACCATCAAAGCTAATAATGCTTTACGATAAAACCACCAAAGCTAATGACGCCTTACAATAAAACCATCAAGCTAATAATGCTTTACAAAAAACCACCAAAGCTAATGACGCCTTACAATAAACCATCAAAGTTAATAATGCCTTACAATAAAACACCAAAGCTAATGATGCCTTACAATGAAACCATCAAAGCTAATAATGCTTTACAATAAAACCACCAAAGCTAATGACGCCTTACAATAAAACCATCAAAGTTAATAATGCCTTACAATAAAACCACCAAAGCTAATGACGCCTTACAATGAACTATCAAAGCTAAAATGTCTTACAATGAAACACTAAGCTAATAATACCTTACAATGAAACCATCAAAGCTGATACTGCCTTACATAAAAACATCAAAGCTAATAACGCCTTACAATAAAACTATCAAAGCTAATAACGCCTTACAATAAAACCATCAAAGTTAATAATGCCTTACAATAAAACCACCAAAGCTAATGACGCTTACAAATGAAACTTCAAAGCTAATAATGACTTACAATGAAACCTAAAAGCTAATAATACCTTACAATGAAACCATCAAAGCTAATAATGCTTTACGATAAACCACAAGCTAATGACGCCTTACAAAAAACCATAAAGCTAATAATGCTTTACAATAAAACCACCAAAGCTAATGACGCCTTACAATAAAAACCATCAAAGTTAATAATGCCTTACAATAAAAACACCAAAGCTAATGATGCCTTACAATGAAACCATCAAAGCTAATAATGCTTTACAATAAAACCACCAAAGCTAATGACGCCTTACAATAAAACCATCAAAGTTAATAATGCCTTACAATAAAACCACCAAAGCTAATGACGCCTTACAATGAAACTATCAAAGCTAATAATGTCTTACAATGAAACCATAAAAGCTATAATACCTTACAATGAAACCATCAAAGCTGATACTGCCTTACAATAAAAACATCAAAGCTAATAACGCCTTACAATAAACTATCAAAGCTATAACGCCTTACAATAAACCATCAAAGTTAATAATGCCTTACAATAAAATCACCAAAGCTAATGACGCCTTACAATGAAACTATCAAAACTAATAATGACTTACATATAATAAAACTAGATTTGCATACGAAGTCTTTTATTATCTTTTGCTGAGACGGTTCAAGGTAATTGAATGAATTATAATTAAAGTCATTGTAATTAATAGTCGCGTGTTAAATTGACAAAGTGAAATGTTTTGGGTTTTGGCACAAGAAATCAAAACAATGAAAATAATGAAGGCAATTTATTGTCAATTTGTGTTTTGCTGGACAGTCAAATACGACATTGCCCAAATAAAGTGGGAAGGGCAATCCGACGTATAAATGACAGAGAGACAGAGAGAGAGAATGGGGTGAGAGATAGATTGATAGAGAGAAGAAAGAGAGAGGGAGAGAAAGAGAGAGAGAGAGAGGGAGAGAGAGAGAGAGGTAGAGAGAGATATTAAAGTGGCGGAACGACATTGCACAAAGCGGGAAGAGCAATTTTGTGTATAAATGACAATCAGAGAGAGTGAGCGAAAGACAGAGAGAGAAAGAGACAGAGACAGAGACAGACAGAGACAGAGAGAAAAAGAGAGAAAGGCAGAGGGGAAGATATAGAGAGAAAGAGAGAGTGAGGGGTCAAAGTGTAAGACTATTAGAAAATAGATTATTTGGGAAAGAAAAAGAGAAGAAGAGAGAAAGAGAAAAGAAAGAAAGAGATAAATGTCAAAACGAAGGAAAATAAACGAGGGTCGTTCAAAAAGTTCTAAGCCTCATTTCAAAAAGAAGGGCAAGTTCTTTTAACTAATTCAAATTTATGTCTTAATTTCTGTGAAGGTGAGGCTCATACAAAAGTAGAGAGGCCAGATTAGAACAGGGAGTAATGCCGATGAAGGAGTACTACACACTCCTCAGAGCTTCAGAATTGGAACATCACCACTAGATGTAGGTTAGCGTCATATCCAGGACACTAAGACCCTCATCCACCGCCTTCTAACACAAGTTTTTTTTTTTTTGGGGGGGGGTGTTACGGCATATCAACCTCGGTGGGTCATTTAATGCCGATAAAGTTTTGAAATAAATCAATTCGTAATGGATAATACAACTTTTTTATAAATACATTTTTCTATTTAACCCATAGATGGGACCCTAACAGGTACTACCACTCCGGGTCAGAGTGGACCAGGGAGCAATGGTGATGAAGGGGTGCTCCACATTCCCCAAACCTCCAAAACTGGAACCTCACCATCAGATAGAGTTTAACGTCATTCCCAGGACATGTAGACCCGCAGCCACCGCCTTCTAGCACCCATATGATAAAAAGGGGTTGGGGCTTGCCATAAGGGCAATAGGTTGGGAAAATCATATAGGTGCTAGGGCTTTACGTGACCAGCCTATTGATCGGAGGGGGCCTCTCCGACCGCCCGTCTAGCCCAAGATAGGGCCAAAGTGGAGTATTGCATGTCATGAACTGCTCATCCACCTGGGCTTTGGAATTTGTACAAAAATATTTTACTTGTACTTTAGGAAATCTTGATGACTATTGTTCAAATCCAAAGTCACCCCCCCCCAAGTTTGAAATCATTAACGATAGAAAAAATAAACATCTCTCATCAACACCCCCCGCCCGACAAACACCACACACCACCCGAAATGTTACTTGATATTCTCGTTACCATAGCGACGAAGAAGCCAGTCTACTCGCTGGCTAAAAATTGGACTGGCGTCTTGTTTTTATGGTTTTCTCACCGACCAATCACAGGCAATAAACGCGGGCCATTTTCGCGCCGGCGCGTAAAAGTCGAAAATGGCTCAAGCGGCCATTTTACGAACTGTTTCTTCTTTGAGCAGTTGAGCATCGCCTCATCAATAAAATCCGATAGCAGCTTCTCTCCCCCCTCCCCTCCCCTCCCTCCTCTCTCTCTCTCTCTCTCTCTCTCTCTCTCTCTCTCTCTCTCTCTCTCTCTATTCTCTCTCTCTCTCTCAATACACTAAGACCTACTCGTCTAAACGCATGCTAACACACACATTTGTAGACAAGTATTTTAACACATGATAATTATTTTCTAGTTCGGTGTATTATATCTGATATAGCAATGCACTTTACAATGTTTCTTTATATATATGTGTGTTGTTACGTTTTTTCTATTACTCATTAATCGTATCTCTGTTGCTATTTTAAAGTTAGCATCCTCGAGCGCAAGGGTTCTCAGCCTTGTCTTAATCAAGCACGCTTCTCACCATATTTCCCAATGCCGACCTTCACGTTCCCCCTGGGGGAGCCTGAATAAAAAAAAAAGGTGCACTTTAGAATACAAATTTATAGCAATATGCCTTACATGTTTTTATTTTCATGGAGGTGCGTAGTATAATGAATAGAATCGTAGGAAATGGACTCGTCGTCCCGAGTTCAAATCCTAGACGTGGCTGTCAACATTTCACATAACGTTAATACCCTTGGGAAAGCTATGCATCCACCTGCTCTCCCTACAGCTATGGGTAAATAGCAGGGCAGACCGGGCTCTTTAACCTTGGTTAGGCAACCAGTCTGGGTGAGGGAAAACTCTGAATTCAAACCTGTTAAATTCCGCCTAAAGATTGACCTTGTGTCACATCCTACTCTTGCAGAGGGGTTGTTAAATATGTACATGTTTCTATTTGTATTAAAGTAAATAAAGCCGTCGGGGTGGCCTAAACTCGGTATCAGCCAGACAGCGAGGGAGTGTATCCCCTTTTCACTAGCGCTAAACCAAAGAGATTGGTGTCTGAGGTGGAGCGCCACACCTGCCATCCTCACTTTACCGCTCAGATCCCTGTGCTATTCATACGCTCTACCGACTGAGCTAATACCGCGTTTTAATTCAAGGTTATTGTCTGAGGATGACTTTATTTTAAGCTAATTAAGAAACATCTAAACAAGGCCCGAGCTTACAATGGCCTGAACATTGTCTTTATGGCTCCCACAATAAAGATGAGGACAACAGTTCGAATACGATAATTATGTTTTTATTCATTTTTTGTACATTGTAAAAAAAATCTTAATTTGCTTACCGCCTGAGGATCTATTTCTTTATTCCTTAATTTACCTCGAGTTGTTAACTTTTGCTAACTTTATGCCGCTTACAGCAGCTCTCCTGCCACACCCGAGTAAAGTACAAAAATGTGGTTAGTTCATAGGGATTGAGTAAAAGGACTCAGATTACAATAATAATACGAGGACTTAGAATAGAATGAATTCTCTCGGGTGAATAGATAGTGAACTTTGAAATATCCCATCATACAGTTATTGTTATTAAATAATAGTTATTTTAAACTTTATGATAGCTGAAAGTGTAGAGTGATGGATCTTTATTACCCGACATGTTTTTTACTCTTTGGTTACTTTAAGCCGCTCACAGCGGTTTTTCCACCACTGCCAAGAAAAGTATAAAAACTGATGGTTTATTCAGAAATACTCAGATTACAATAACAATAGAACTTTATTTGAATAGAATGAGTTCTCAGGTGAATCGATAGTAAACTTCTGAATATCCCATCATACAGGTAAAAAATAAGAAAATTTGGTACAGTCGTTGGGGAAATTTGGTAAGGAGAGTTAAAACCTCTTTTTCCTGGGTGCTTTACATGAAGAGTGACCATTTTCAATACTATAATAAAGATGTCTTATTTTGTATATATATATATATATATATATATATATATATATATATATATATATATATATATACAGGAGGCGCTGTAACTTCAGGGGCACAAAACCTTTATTATAGTCTTCCGAGATTGAAATCCCAATATAAGGATAAGATGATATGAACGGACAATTGTGACCGTTTTATGTTGTAAATGATATCACAATTGTCTTCTTATTAATACAACATAATGAGCTCTGAAGATGAATTTTGAAAAAATCGAAATATTGCAATATCAGCAATATAAAACTGAATAAATAAATTCATTTGAACATCTGTGTTTTTCATATGATCTTATCCTTATATACCGTCGGATTCTTTTCCTTCCTTTTAACTAATATATATATATATATATATATATATATATATATATATATATAGT